>JANZLQ010000095.1:39771811-39792655 GCA_026212715.1 Elanus axillaris
CATGAGGAAGAAGGGCGGGGGGGGGGGGGAAAACCCACAACACCCGCACTTGGCCAGGTGGAGGGTTAAACTGGAGGAGGGAGGCTGGTGGAAGGTTCTGCAAAACTGCTTCACAAACTGCAGCTGGAGATGGATTTGAGACTGAAGCCCAAATTTCCTTATCCAGTCCCAGTTGTTTTCTCCAGAGTCCTTCTCCTATCTCCCAGCTCCAGCAGCCAGGCTTCCTCCCATCATAAAGACCTCTGATTTTCCTCTCAAGCAAAGAGTTTGCTGGACTCGCCTCGAATACAGGCTCTAGATCCCAAGAACATCAGAACTTTAGGGGTTGGGAGGGAGGTGGCTGGCCAATGAGGTCCCACCTGGAGAAACCTCCTTATCTCTATTAGCAGGGAACCGTGCAAACGCGGGGACAGGTTTATTACAGGTCCCTGCTCGTGTTTCTGCACCTAACGAAGGTTTCAGCTCTCGTTGCTGCAGCTACTCAGCTCTGCAAGACCAGTCACGCTTAGCAGCACCCGGCAGATTCAAAGCGCTGCCCTTCGCCACTCTCCTGGGAGCACGCAGCAGCAGCACAAGCTCACACCCTTCTCTTTGTTTGCAGGATCCTCCATCCAAATTGCTCACACTTTGAGGAAGGAGGGGAGGGAGAGGGAACCATGCAGAAAATCACTGCCGCCAACGCAGAGCTTTGGGTGGTTTTAAATTTAATGCTTTCTTTAAAAGAAAAGGATGCACCAAAAATTAAGCTTGTCCACATAAAAAGAAGCACTTAAAAGAAAGAGCTCCTGCTTTTGCCCTTTCTGATGCAGAATGAGAGCATCATTTTTGGCAGCACGCAGCGGCGAGGGATGCACGCCGAGCCCCATACTCCACACCCATGCCCTTCTGAATTACACATCTGAAATCAGGGCTGCTCTGAAGAAAATGCAGAGAAAATTGAGGCTTTCCTTGAATGCACCCCACTCCTGAGCAAAGTGGAAGGCTCAAGCATGAAAACACGTTTTAAATTTCTTTCCTCCCTGTGGAGCCAAATGCAGGTCAGGGCACCCACCAGACAGAAGCGACGGGTAGATCTGTACCATCTCCAGTAAACCTGGCACAGCCTCTGTGCCCGGGGAGGTCCCAACGAGGTACTCCCAGAGGCAGGTTTGAAGTAAACTGCCCCCAAAACGCAGGGACTAATGGTGGTGGGGTGGCTCACTGGACTGGTCCTCACCTTTATGGGGCTGGGGGCACCCCCAGGCACTTGCTGCAGGGTTCCCCATAAGCACTGTGGGGAGGATGGGGGTGCAAGGAGCCCGGGGCGAGGCAGGGTACAGCCGCCCCGCAACAGGGCAATGCCTGGCAGCCCCCAGGAGCTGGCTTCTCCCTCTCCCTCTGCTCAGCTCTTTCCTCTGATCCCGGCCTCCACACAGCCTCTCCCTGCTACCAGTTAATCTGCACCCAGAGGTGCAATTACCTTCCATACGTTCTCTATTTACGCTCTAGGAACCATATAATTTTCTAGACCAAAAACATAATTAAAGAGTCGGAGCTCCCTGGAACGGAGCCCTCTCTCCTGCCATTGCTCTTATCTTCTCTAAAAATACCCCGGCACAGCAGCCCTGTGCCAAGGGTCAGCTCGCAGCAGGGCTAAGCCATGGAAAGAGGAGCAGCCCTGCTGTGATGGGTGTCCTGCAAGAGGAATGCACCCAAAAGCACCCACTTTGGCCCCAAGAAGGGGCTGCCCCAATGGGAAGCCTGTGCTCTCTCTTGCTGCAGTCAGGGCTCTGAGGGATTGCCTATGCAAGGAAAGGTTAATTCAGATTTAACTTTTAATGTGGTTTATCTAACCAATTTTAAAGCCTTGGGCAGACAGGCTAATTTGAGAATTAAAGGGACTTTGATGATCATTGCTCTTCCAGCAGAAGCAATCCAGGGTTGCATCCAGTTTATTCCAGAATAAATCCAGCCTTCCAGATGAGATGCAAAGGCACATCTGCACAGGGGAATATCAGACCCCAAAGACACTGGCTTTTGCCTGGACAACAACAAACCAAGCCGTGGCTGCAGTCCAGCCCCAAGAGGAGCACAGTGTTTAGGACCTTTTCCAGCCAGGGAGCCTCCCAGGTGCAGGAGGAGGTGCCGACCCCGCGGGTCTTGGGCACAGCTTGCTGGCCCTCCAGCCACCACCACCAGCCAAGTGGGCTCAAAGCACAGCTCTCGAGGTGAAAGAAACCTGGGGCGAGAGATGTGGCTGGGGAACGGGAAGAACCCCAGCTCGGCTCCACAAACGCACTCACAGCTCTGCACACCCACACACACCTCCGACCTCCCCACACACTGCTGCGTGCACCTGGCTGGCAGCAACACCCAAGCAGCTTTGATATTTGGCTGGAGAGGGCTCGGTTAGGCTGGCGATTAAATAAAGTGGGCAAAAGGCAGCAAGCACAGCAAGGTGCTCTCAACCACCCATTTCAGCCCAATCAAGCTCCCCTGAAGAAGCAAAGCGCTCACCATTTCTTTTGGCATTTTCCTCTGTTCACAGCCACAGTGTTGCTGCAGGCTGAGCCTGACCCCCCAAAACAGCCAGCAGCAGAGAGCAGCCCTTGGCCACCCAGCCCCACATCTGCACCACAGGGACTTGCACGCTAATCCCTCACTATCTTTAAACATGGGATAACATCCTGCTCTGTAATGGAGCATCACAGAGTTCAATTCACATTCATAAAGCCCAGGACAGACCACGCTGTGGAGGCAGAAGTACCGCCAAGCCTCTCCATGCTTCTGCTCACATGCTCATTTTGGTTGAAAACATGCTCAGGTGAGCTAATGGCAGTCACCCCAAAAGAAAACCCCTTCAGACAGAGGATGTGCACCCACAAAGTGCCTGTGCACCCCAGGGAAGTGCCATGCAGACATGTGCCAGAGGCGGCCACACAAGTAGGAGCCAGTGCCCATGGGGCAGTTGGGCGGCCAGGGTGCCACAGGTGAACGGCAGGGTCCATGCCACACTCTAATTCTCCATGGAATAATGATTTCACATCCTGTACGCAGCTGAGCATGACCAAGGTCACGCAGCAGAGAAGTAGCAGAGCCATGCATCCACCCCCTAGTTTCCCCAGCCCTCTCAGATCCTCCTGGCAGGAGCGGCAAAGGAGAGACTGAGATGATCACACTTGCTCCCACCCATGAAAACGGCCAGTGCTTCCCTCCACCCCCAAAAGAGCAAGCAGCATTGCAGCGGGTCGCAGGACGCCCAGCAGCTGTGTATAACCAGACCCACGCCTGCTCAGAGCAGGAAGACAAGGACACGCCATGAGAGCCGCTGCTCCCTGGGCCTGCCCTGCCCTCGTGCTCCCAAGGGAGAGCCCGAGACACCAAGGATGCACAGACCGACAGACGCCGAGGCAGCACGGCCTCCGCAAGAGTTACGCACTTTCCACGAGGCGAGAGGCAACTAACAAAAAAGAAACCCTCTCTGCTCAGGAAATGCAGCACAAACGAGCAAAGCGAGAGCTCGCAAAGCCCCGCCAGTGGCAGGCACCCAGCATTCCCACCCCGCCGAGCCATGCCATGGGCTGGGAAGCTGGGAGCCGCTTCCTTGGTGGGCAGCATTCCATCTGCCCGCTGGTCCTGCCCTGCTCAAGTCTGCACAGACACACGGACTGAAAGCTGGGCCCAGCTTCCCCGGCCAGAGCAGCTGTGCTGGGTCCCATCCAGCCATTCCCCTGCAATGGCTTGGGGTCGGTTGGCGGCAAGACCCCGCTGGCTGCTGCTCCTTTCCAGCTCCGATTTGCTTCATCTGCTTTCTGCGTGCAAGGGCCACATCTCCCCCAGCAAAACCTGGACTGCTCCCACCAGGGCTCTGGGGGAAGGAGTGGGGTCCCGCAGCTGCTGTGGCATCGCACGTGTGTGGGGAGGCGGAGGAATAAGGGCAATAACATTGGGGGGGGAGGGGGGGGAGGAAAAAAAAAAAAAGTAAAAACAAAGTATGAAACAGCCCTGGGGGAGAATTGCTCGCCCAGACTTGCTGTAATTACACTCCTACTGCTGAATACAAAGCTCTTGGCTCGGCCCTCTTATAAAACTGGGAGAAGGAAGGTGAAAGAAATTTTTTTTTAAAATATCCTGAAGGGTCAAAACAACCTTTTAACTTGTCAACTAACAAGTTCAAACAGGACTGCAAGTACTGCTTTCCATAGCTTCCAGGGAGAGACATGAAGACCAGTCATCTGAACTCAAGTCCTCCAGGCCTTTACGGGTGTTTTGACAGCCAGAAAAATCAAGGTAAAGGTATTGGCAATCTACACCAAAACCACTTCCCTGCAGAAGCACCAGCCTGGACACAGCACTCCAGCACACTAAACAGAGCTGCTGAGCTCCAACCCCAGCTCCATTACCCCATGTCCTTGGGCAAACAAACCATGTTGCCTTTCAGCGCACTGGTTTCCACATCCTTCCCTGTAATTATGCCCTTCATCGCCTGCTCTTGTCCTCTGCCTGCGTGTGCCGCATGGAATACCCTGCCAGCACAAAGCCACATGGCCCTGGCCAGGGACGAAAGCTCTGCCATCCCCTCTCCCCTGTTCACATGCACCTTTGCAAATGGTTCAGCCAAACCAATGCAAACCCCCAATAAAAACACTTACTTTGATTTAAGAAACCTGCTCCTTGCAAAGTCAGGGCTGGCACAGTTTTAGCATGAGCTTGTTAGAGCATCGCCCAGAAGCCAAAGTACATATAGAGTTCCCAGGAGCTAGGCAGTGATTGAAAAGCCAAGGGACCCCACAAGTTTTGCCTTCACTTGTTAATTCGCATGAAAACGTAAGTCTCCTCTGATATAACCCTCTCCTGAGATCGCTCAGCCTTTACACAGCCTCCAAGTGTCAACTAGTAAGCCACCTGAAGGAGAAAAAAGCAGCATCCACAGAGCCTTTGGTGCTAACTTTAGTAAATATAGTTTCCTCAGTTCCCCTTGGCTTTGTGTGCCAGGTCTATACATCACTCATGCCACCCTAGTGCTGCTGCTGCCGAAACCAGCAGCAGAAAACCTTCTGAAAACTCACTTTTACTGCTTGAAGTGCTGGCAGCCCTCTCTCTGCTGGAGCAGTCCTCATTGCCATCCTTGGAGATGCCCTGATGGGGTCCAACACAGGGAGGGGACATTTGAAAGTTCCTCCAGCACAGAGGAGGCTGACGGATGCTCCTCTTCCTTCAACTTCAGAGTTATTTTAGATGCCCTTGAATACACCAAAGTAATCCTTCCCAGTCAGAGACTGGATGGGTCCACCAGAAGGAGGACCGAAGCTCCTGGAAGCAGGACCCTTGGGCTGATGAGTCTGAAGGTGCCTCCCGTGAGAGCCCTGGCGGTGCTAAGCATCCCTACTCCAGTGGACCAGACCTTTAAAGGAGCCACTAATTTGGCTTAAGGTAGGTCTGAGCAAGGGGTTTTACAAGTCTATCCTTGGTGCATTTGCAAAGCTGTGAGGATACATTTACGACACATCCAGCAACAAATCTGATTTTCAGGTTCTGAAGTGAATAGAGGAGGGGTCTGATGAGGACTCTTCCGTGTTTGTTTTCTGTGTTTTTCGTTTCGGCCTCTTACACAATATTTACAAGGGAAAAAAGGTGTCTGAAGAAGCAGCTTAAAAACACATGCATTTTTGTAAATCCTCCCACTTCCAAGATTGTATCAACAAAAGAAAGGAGGAGGAAGAAAAAACACAAATAGGAGTTTCACACTGACAGGGTCCCTTTGAACAATTTTCAAAGAGCTCCACTACCAGTTCTCCTATTTGATTTTGTTTTTTCAGAATATCTACAGTGTGTTCTTCCATGAACCAAATGACTCCACCAGTTCAGGTCCCTTTTCTGAACTGTTCCTTGAAGAAAGCACCCCTGGGTCAGAAGCTGCCACAACAACTGCTTCAGATGTCTGCCCAGGACCATGGCTGTGCTGGGATGTATTTCAAGGTTTGCTCAATGGACGAGGGATCGCACACTGGTGCTGAAGATCCAGGAGCTATTCCCAGCTCAGCCGCAGATCTGCAGTGACTGTTTCCCTTCAAGGCAGAGGTTGTCTTCCACCAAGGATATCCAGCATGCAGAAGAGCTGAGCCTTTCTTTTGGGTGGGATCATGACGAGTAAAAGCAAGTAGAAATCTTGAGCATATACCAAACTTTGGCAATTAAAGACACCAAATGCATCAGAGCCTTTTGCTGGATGCCATAAGCTTATTTTTAAATTATCATTCCCAGGTATTGACCTGCTACACTCAAGTGCTTGTAAGGACAGGTAAAGCAAGAAGAGTCCCCAAACCCCATCACAAGCAGATTGCAGAGACCAGGGAGAAATCACTCCTTAAAATCAGTCATCCACTCCTGAACCAAACAATTTATGCTCCATCAAAGGCAGGAAATCCTTCATTTATTAACCCAAATCCAAAGCCAAGAATTTTACACACAATCTTTGCGGTGCAAGGGGGAATCTGCTCCATGTTAACGACTTCATCCCACTGACAGCAACCTGGAAGCTGCAGTCTCACCCGACCCAGACAGATGCAGTTCAAGACCATTTGGAAAAGAGCTGCCATAGCACACATGCCCCTGTTCTAAACAATGCTTGGTCAATACCACCATCCTCCCTCTTTGCAGGAAGCAAGCAACCCATAATTCTAGCTACTATGCGGCACAGACAGCTAGCTCTGTGCAGGGGTAACTGCAGGAAAAAAGCATCTGCTGTCTGATGGGAAGGACCCAGGTTGCCCTGGAGGTGCTGTCTCCCATCCTTTGCTCTGCTATGTTTCTCTACCTCCAACACAAAACTAAGTCTGAAAAGGGGAAGGAAAGAGAAGGTTTGTCAAGCCCAGGATTTGAGAGTCTGCGGAAAATAAAAGAGGCTGAGGCAAATCACCCACCAGCCAGACCAAGGAAAGCAAGAAAGAGAAAGGTTTGTTTTCAGGGAAACTCACTTGCAGCATGACTGCACCAGAAGCTCCACGCCTTTCTCTCTCCTCCTGAACCAGATTTCAAGACGAACGTTCATGTTTTGCCTCCAGATCTTTCTCTCCATCCACAGAAAAAAAAAAAAAATAATAAAAAAATAAAAATCAACCTGCATGAGAGAGGCAGCCCTGGGACCTGCACAGCCGACACTGCAAGTGACAGAAAAGTCCAAGGGACAATCAAGTTTTGGATTATGACGGGTAAGAAGAACCGCATATATATGAGCACAAACCGTAAATAAACGGGAAATAAATCCCATGGATATGGTGACAGCAGCCCCCAGACAGATCTTTACAAATTGCCTTTTACAAGTAAATAACATTATATCAGGGTTTATGGGCTTCCCTGAGATGGGCACGAGCAGCGCTGTAAATACTGCAACGGCATCCATTAGGCAAAAAGCAAAACCCTAAGGATTTTCTTGGTGCCCACAACATAGCACTGCTCTACAACAGCAGGAAGAGATTGGGAAGAGGAAAGAAATACAGTCCAGCATCCCCAGGCAGTGGGAAATGCTGCTGGACAAGGACATTCTCCATCATACATCACGCCAAAGGGTCACAGAAACCCCCATGAATCAGATCCCCACTTTACCCTTCCCATGGTGAATACACTGGCCAAATCATTCTGCCTCAGTTTCCCCCTTGCGCTGCATGAATAGAGGACGCTGAAGAAGTATTTAACAATACCAGGTATCTAATTCACTGAAGATGTTTAAGTACCTTGAGACTTCTGAAGGAGCTGCTATAGGGAAGGTGTTAATTTAAATATCTAGTGGCATAGAATATAATGCCAGGCAGATTTTCTTCCATTCTTTTATAATAGCTTAATAATCCTCAAAATAGTTTCATTGTTAATACTCCTGTTGTGTATTTTATTAGGGCTTTTTAGATTGTAAAGTAAGGTAAACACTCCACATTCTCTAGCACCTACCAAAGCACTTCTCAGAAATAATTACTTAAGCTTCACAAACACCCACGTGGGGGGATCCTTCCTATTTAGATATGAGAGCATCATCCCCCTTTTCATCCAAAGCCACCCAAGATACTCTGAGGTTGAACAGCAGCAAAATGTGCTCTCCTTCCTCCTCCCCCAGACTTTCATTACTAGTTATTGTCTCCTCTCTTCAAAGTTCCACCGATTATTACAGACAAAAGGAGCAGCTTCCCCAGCCCTCATGCAGCCACGGCTCTGCAGATACGTCGGCTCCAGCACTCAGGGCTGGGGCTGCCTCTCGCCCGACTCCTGACCCTCTCGCAGACAGCTGCAGAGGAACCGGCCACGGGCAGACAGTGATACATCTTCTGTCGGGACAGGAAGGAGACAGCAATTTATTATTATTTTTTTTAAACTATGAAAATTCTGCGGCTATTAAAGACTATCCAGACCCAAAGGGAGCACAGTACGCATCCCCTTTTCCTTCTGTTCCCTGCAACTATAAGGCTACCGATGCTTCTGTGGCTTTCCACCTATGCATCCCCAGTACATGCCTACTACTGCATTAATCGCAGAGCTCCAAGACATTTTGTGCATCTGCCATTGCACTTGTTATCCCCATCCCAAAGATGCACAATGGAAGGACCAAAGGAGGCAGCAGCTCGTCCAAGCTCATGGAGGATCCCTGTGGCATAAGGGAGAGATTGAGGCTCAAGAGCAAACCTGAGTTTAACACACTATTATTCTCCTTTTGGGTCAAGTTTTAGCTGTTTGTACTTGCAAGCTGGGAGGCCCTGTGGCAAATACACCACAGCTGAGATGGTGGGATCTTCCAGGGCAGAGACAGGCTGAGCTAGTAAGGACAAAATAAAAGCTAGAGGACCATCAAGTAGCAAACCATCCTGAAAAGCATAGCAACATCAACACTATAGCAGGAGAGGAATGAGAGGTGTTCAATTTGTAGGTAAATCTCAGCCTGAGATAGGGGGAAAAGAAAAAAAAAGAAAAATGAAAAAAAGAGGAAAGTCTTCTAAGGTCTACAGTGAAAACCACCCTCCCTCCAAGAAAATACACAGGAAGAAAAATGCAAGATCAGCCAGAGTTACTGATGGAGAGGCTCCAGGGTACAGTCAGTTATTGAAGTTTTGCAATATAAAGCTTAAATTATTTATTATTTTTTTTTCCAGAAAAAGAGAGGAACAAAACATCTCCTTCCTCAAAAGTTAACAACTGTGCGACATCATCTCTGCATTGTCTCCCTGTTTTATCGCCACAGTACAGCGCTGAGCAGATTCCACCCCAGGGCAGACACAAAACCACAGGGCCACGGTTTCTAATTATATCTTCTATTCTCAGGGAAATGGTTTATTTATTAGCTCTTTGAGCTTCCCTTTCATTCATCCTCAGTCCCAGTCCCGGCAGCGAGGGGCTCTCGACAAGAGGAAATTTATTAGGTTTTCTCTATTCTCCACCTTCCCTTCTCTGTGCTCTCCCACCCAGCCTCTCCCTCCTCTCCCCATTCAGCATTACAGGCAGTCTCATCACTTTTAATTCAATAACTTGCAGTATAATTACTCCGTAATAACACTATTATCTTAACGTTTACTCAGCAGCTGTGATCCCCTTACAGCAAGGCGAGGAGAAGGGATTCTCCAAGGAGAAGCAATGGGGAGAGACGCCTTCCTGCAGGAGAAAGACCCAAAAATAAACCCCAGCCAGAGATGGAGATGCTGCGGCAAGGAGTAAGAGAGCAGGGTGAGGGACGAGGCACTGTGCCTGCAGCCCTGCCCGAGTCCATCCATTTTATCTCCCTTTCATCAGAATCTGGCAGGTTTTGCACGCAGAGGAGGGAGACCAAAGGGACGCTGCGTACGCACAGCCCCGGGTCTGCAATACCATGGAAGCCATTTAAGCAAACACTGTGCTTCGTAACCTCCCCAAAAAAGCCCTGCCATCAGGTAAACAGACTAAAACACAGAGGCAGGCAATAGCGAAAGGCCCACTGAAGGATACAACTGTGCTCTATGCTGTAGGAAGCAGGATAATCTCCTGCAAAACTCATCCATTTAAATACAAATATTAACCACTTATACATTACCCTAGCTATCACTCACTGCAAAGACTGGTTTTAATTTTTGCTCCAGCAACCCCTCAGAAAAAGGGTTTCCATATTTCACAACAGCACATTTGGTAAATAGGGTAAGAAATTCCTCTAAAGCCATAGACTAAAACTCAAATAACTTGTGCAGCAAATGAGGCGGGGAACAGCCTATTAAATATCAGATGCAGCCAACTCCAAGCTTGCCTAGAAAGGCGGAATTTCAACCTACAAGCCTTACCTAGCCCTTACAAAGAGCTCGGGTGTTGGCACCTTTTGCCTCCTTGCTGTGGTTTTATTTTCTATGATATTTAAACAAACAAGCCCACTGCATATTTAGGCAGAAATGTTCCTACATGCACCTCAGAAAGAGCAAGTTACTACAGACCCTGCTTAAGCCAGCACGATTTTGAAGCCTGCAAGGTGAGGTCAGGTTCATGCAGATATCAGATCCTGAAATCACACCCGAAACTCAGTATGATTACCAGCGTTAAAGAATAATTCACACTATAACGTATCTGTTTCATACACATGCTGCAGCAAAGGGGTAAATACAGTTTATTTTGATTGATTATCCATCGTGTAATGCAGAGCTATAATTCCATCAAGCCATCAAAGCGATTCGGCAATTATATAAATCATGGGAGGAACGTGCAAAAGGTTTGTCGTTAGAAACTCAAAATGGAATTTCCTCATATTATATTGCTGCATATTGGCTTGTTTTTTAATAAAACACAGTCAGATTATTTTGGTTTCAAATTTGTTTACATGCTTCTCTCATATACCAATTCACTGGTTACTGTCGATGACAGATCACATCAACAATAAGACATGTTATGCTGTCTTCCACTCTACAGGAAATTTCCAAAGCAAACTAAGACTGAAACGCAGGCGGCGTGATGAAAATCACACCCCATGCCATATAACCCAACCCCTTAGAAATGGCTGAAGCTCAATACTCCCAACTGTGTGTAATTCACACGGAAAAGGAGCCTTCCCACTTTCAGCTGGGATATGATGAAGGATGCTACAGGGAGCCCCTGATACAGCTCAGGTTTCATTATTTATAACGCTATATAAACCCTTTACTACTGAATAAATCTTGCACGTGGACATAATTAGATGTATATGCATTATCATAATTAAATCTACAATAAAGTAAATAAGACAGTTTATAATGCATTATCCAGACATTGTTATCGAGTTTTTATACCTATTTAGTTCAAATTTAGTAGAAATGACAACTTCAAGCTCTAGGGAATTCCGGAAGGAAGCAGCTGCTTTTGGAGGTTTAACTCCCTGTATATTCCTTCCCATCTCTCTTCTCCTACGTGACTGCGATCCCACGCACTGGGGCAGAGGAGAGCCCTGGCCGAGTTCCCTGAAACTCACCCCCCTCCGGTCCAGAGAAGGAATAAATCCCCAAATCTGGGCAAAAGACACAAAACTGCAGCCTCACTGATGCTGGTGTCAGTGGGCTGTGGCTTGACCGTATCTGCTATCTCAGCTGCAGAGACCATCCCTGTCTGAGACGCAGCCCAGCTCCTGCGTTGAAAGACAAATCATTACAGATTTGTAAGACTTGATGGCAAAACCCTCCTTGCCTTCAATGACAGCAGATTTCATCTCACTGCTCTGCTCTCCCAGCCCAGCAGGGAACTGCACAGGGAGAGAACACCACTGAAGTCACTGTGACTATTTGCCTGTGGGATTTTTTTTCCTTTAAAGATAAAAATAAATCCAACCACTCTACTTGAATTGTGGGCCCTATATCAGTATTCATAATCTTTTAGAGTTTTTTGGGGGAGAAAAAAGAAAAAGCCATGCTGAGCTATGCACTGAAAGCCACCCAAGATAAACTGAACAAGCACTAAACATTGTGCCATTAAGTGAGAAAAGACTACAACTTTGATGTGACACTTGGCTGTTTGCTGGCACTATAAACTATTGCACACTAAAAAAGTTTGTTAAATGCTCCATAAACTTTAACACATTACTGAAACACTTCGAACCAAGAATTTTATTCGGCTATCCACAAAATCGCACTTCGTAACAGGCAAACAACAGCAAATCTGTATTTTTCTCTAGAATTTACAGGCATGTTTTAATTTCTAGGGTTCAAAACCGTGAAATTAATACCGGTAGATTTAAGAATTCCCTGAGAAGAAAGCACCCATACCATGTCAGCTTTAGGAGAATAGCTGAAGTCTTAAACTGTGATCCAGACTCTGGGGTTCATCCCTCCTACAATACGTCACACATTTATATTTGGAGAAACAAATGACTCCCGGACATCAGGCAGCACCAGGAGAGCAGCGAAGCACTAGAAGAGCTCTGCAAATCGCGAGGAAAACGACAGAGTGGAGTCCACGCTTCATCTTTTCTATGTATTTGCCTAGACTTGCATTTCCAAAGCTATTCCTGGAGATCTAAACCAAGGTACCAGCCAAGAAGCAAAACTAACCTTTAAAAAAAAAATACCCAAATGTTTTCATATTGATGTTCATTCCTCGCCACAAAGAAAACCAGGTCTTTCTCACTATTTTGCCATTTTTCCCCCAAAGCAGGAGGGAAGACAGTCAACTCCCAGAAGGGCAATGAGGTGTGAAGCACCACACGAGCCATCCACAACTCCCATCACCTTGATGTCCACCCAAATTTCACACTGGTTCTCGGACGCTTTCCAAAGGAAGTTTTTGTCCAGTGAAACTTGCTGAAAACCCTAAAATCCACCAGCTGGCTTAAGCATCATTGGCTTTGCATAAAACCTAAAGCCACTTTTAACATGTCACTCATCTTCCCTATTAAGCCTCACGGAAAATGTGTGCCACGTGGCTCCCTGCTTAGGGACAGACACAGATTTGGACGTGTTGCCCAGAGGCAGAGAGGGACCGATACCAAATCCACACCCTGCATCCCTGAGCTTGCACTTCGAGACCGCGGATGCAGGGGACGGAGGAGGGTACAGCCACACATCCTCCCAGCCCAGCCCCGTACAACCTCCCCGGCACACAGGCTGCTGCAATTTTCTACCGGTTTATAGCTAGCAGTTACTCCAGTGCTGGCGCAAGGGAGAAGCAGGGACAGAAATTCATTTTGAATCACAACTATACCTGGGGCTAAATCATTTGGATGGTGCGATTTACACATTCCCACCTCTCTGGGCAGTGCATAAAGCACAGCGCGGACCCATCATTCATTTCAGGATATTGCTCTGGAACGTGCTGTCAAGCGAGTGTTTCATGGCACACAAGCGAGGCTCGCTGCGAGGAACCGGGTGCACTCAGCAAGTAGCACTCAGTGCTTCGTGCAATGCTCCACCTTCGGTAAGAGAAATGGACTCCGGGTAATGGACTACAATTCCTTCCCCTCCAGGAAGGCAGCGCTGCAACCATCAAACACGTCAGGCTGGAGGCAATGGTGATTCATCTAGTCCAGCACACCATCGCCAGCAGCACCCAAAAGCAGACGCTTCAGAGGAATTACCTGTCTGGGTGAAGTTTTTTCCTAGCTCCAAGCCACCACCGCTTGGCAGAGGACCCAAAGCAGGACTGGATCAGTCTGGTGGGGCAGGGACCACAGGGGAGCGCTTCCCTATGGCGTCCTGCAGCATCCAAGACACCAAAGCCATTAATGCTGGAGAAATGGCAGCAAATAACCAAGTTTTCACTCCTCGACACGTACTCAATGCATTATGTACAAGGCGGGGATGGCATGAAAGCACTCCAAGGAGAACAGGACCCGTAAAATGCTGCAGTACAGGGGCTGGGGAGACGGGAGCCTTCCTGGCTACCGGGGCCCATCTCCAACAGGAGTTAACCCACCCGGGAAGCCTGGAGCAGCCTTAACTTCTGCAAGCTTTCCTCCTGCCTGCACGCCTGGGGCTGCAGCCTTCAGCCCCAGTGCAAACACCAGGTCTTGGTTAGTGAAATAATCCTTTGAATTCGAGCAGCTCCCATTTCACAGAACAACACAGCTGTTCACTTCCCTGCACGCATTTTTACAGTCAGTTCTTCCCTCCTCACCCCCTCCCCCAGATTTTTCTGCCTTTTGCTCCTGAAGTTCAAATAAACGCATTTTCAGGATGGTAGTTGTAACTCTATCCCTTACTTTTCATTTTCCTTTTTTCAGACCAGTGTTTTAAGGCCTTCCAACTTTAGAAACCTTGCAGACACAAGACTTGCTGCACTGCCACAGCCCTTAACCACCACTTTGTTTAACACAGAGAAGAAATCAAAATTCAAAAGGCAGTTCAATAGGCTTGACATTATGGCTACAGCAACACAAGGAAAGAAAAAAGATCCCCCAGTCCAAACTGTCCAACACCCCTCGGGTCTCTCTCATGTTTTGCAGTACCTCCCTCATCTCAGTCCCAAAGTTTCCTTCATTACACATGAATTTCCTGCTCCTCCTCACCTCCAACTGTCTTGATTTCTGCTGGAAAGGGGGGGGGGGGAATCACCCATGAGGGCTTATTTTACAACACAAGCACGGATCTCCTTGCCTCGCTGGGGCTGTATCTCTGCTGCACATGGCTTACGTCTGGCAGACGGAAAGGAGCTGCGTGCGGGGCGGCTGTATGTCCCTCCCCACACGAATCAAATCCAATCCTGAATAAAACCGATGTTTACAACACACGCGTGTGCACGTGTAGCCCCAAAACATGAATCAAAGGCCCGAACATGCCTCCCGGAGAGCTGACCTCCCCGCAGCAGTGTTTCCAGGAGGCAAAGCCAGCAGACATTAAATCTTCCAGGCAGTTTTTACACGTGGATTTGATCCTCAAACACAGCGCTTGTCAGAGATTGGATTTCACTGTGGCTATTCCTCGAGGTCCCCATTTCGGCCACTTCCCGGTGGCCCTCGCCACTATGCAAAGTCTCCTGCTCTCGCAGGCAGACAAGGGACGCGGTATTTCCACCTATGCACGGACACCGGCTGGCACACAGAGCTCTGGGAAAGGACTGTGTGATGCATCCCCGCAATACCCCGGGGAGGCTGGTCCTACCCCAAGAAAAATAGCCATTTCCCCCTTTCCAGGCTAGAGCGTACTGAAATATCTGCCCTCAGGGGAGGCTTTTAAAAATCAGGATTTTCTTTCCTACTCCTTCACTCAAGGAGATCAGGGGCAGAAGATACCCCACATCCTTCTCCTCCTGCTCCAGTGGCTCCAGAGCTGCTGATTCCCAGCACAGCCCATTTGACGACCACAGGGAAAGATGGACGGATGGGGGCATGCAAACTACCCAGATCTTTTAACAGAGCATAAGGAGAGGCTGCCTCTTGCTTCCTTAAGTAAAGTTTTAATTTAAGCTGATCTCTGGGGAGAGAAGGAGGTATTGAATCCATAGGGAGCAGCAGGGAATGAACCAAGTGACCCTGAGGCCAGGCACAAGCAACCAGGATTCCCAAGGGTTACAAAGCTGTGGGGACAGACCGGCACCAGATTTGCTGTGGATTTTTTTCATCCCCTGCTCTGGACGCACACACGTTTCCCTTGTGCTGCCTTACAGAGCAAACAAATGTCATTTCTTTGGGAAAACGGGAAAGACTATATTCTTCCCAACCCTTCCCCCTCTCCGAATCCTCCCCCCTTTGCTGCTTGCAGAAAAGTGCCCCTAATCTCCAAATTCTCTCTCTACCTGCAGCAAGAGCTGAAACCCTACCCGTCCCCTCCCCCAGCCCTCCAACCGCACTAATCCATCAAATACCCTGGTCTTGCAGCCCACCCCCAGCCCCGACAGCAGCAATCCTGGCACCAGATGTCCACTGACAAAGGCAGCGCCAAGCATCAAAAAGCAATCGCCCCATCACCCCTGTCCCGATGGGGCCTCTGGGCAAAAAGCGAGTTCAAAGCGCAACAACCCAGTATCCTTCTGCAACCGAGCATCCTTCTGCTGCTGGACGCCCTGGGCACCAGCGCCGGAGAGGGGCCACGTCCCTCGCTGGGGACACGGTGACAAAACTCAAACTACAGCTGAGCCCACCGAAGGGTTACAATTCCCCCTCTTGGATCAGGGATTTAAAACAGGGGTCACTGATAGAAAATAACAGGGCTTTTATTAAAAAAAAACAAACAAACAAAAAAAAAAAAAAGCAAAACCCAAGCAAGACATCTGTGCTCTGTCCACACGAAGGCTGAAGCAGCATTAGCAACGACTTTGTTTAAATATGACTGGTGCAAACCTCTTCCCGGCATCCTCCTCACTGCCTGCCAGAAGGATTTTGCTAGCCAAACCACGCTCCAGATTAGCCATCTGGACTATCTGTATCTGCTAAACCTGACCGCAAGACCAGCCTTTAAGTCAACACACCCATTTCCAGGGATTTTTTCATAGAAAGAAAAGCGGAGGGGGGGATAATCTCCACTCCACATCCCCAGTAACTTTTCACATGCACTGATTTCTTACTCTTTCCTCCCTTTTTCTTCTGTTTGTGGGGGTTTGGTACTATTGCTTCCGGTATTAGGGCATGCTACTTACATCAGCCTCCTCTGTCAAGTCCCGCTGGGCAGTTTACAGTCTCAACCCCCATCCTTATTTCACAAATGCAATTTCAAGCTTTCCCACATTTCCCGCAGAGAAACGGGAGAAGCAACGTGCCAGCAGGCACAGACCGTCCCAACAGCACACAGGAGGGACAGGCTGTGCATGCAAAAGCCCCGCATGAAACCCATCCCAAAAAAAACTGTGTTAAAGGAGCCAGCCCAAGAGCAAAACCCAGCGCCCTGCCGAATGAGAGCAATGCCCCATTTCTACAAATAATGAATTGCAACAATCTCTCCGGTCAGCTTTTGAAACAGCTCCAGCTAATGGTCTCCCTGATTTGTACGGGCGCGATGAGCATCTCTCCTCCCTCCCACACCCCGAGCATCCCTGCGCCGTGGGGACAGCCCCTGCCCTCCCCAGCCACCCACGCTCCCACCTCTTCCGCAGGCAAGGACCTTACGCGACAAATCCTCGCAAGGCTCGAGGTGCCGAGGCTTGGGGGAAATTTGAATTGTCATTTTCCCTATTACACCCGGGTTTAGTGCTGCTGTTACAGCATCATTTTATTTATGGCATTACTTCTGTCATTATAATGATCCTACATAAATTCCACATACCGATTCCATAACAATACTTGCTGCTATTATAATAATGATCCCATCTGAATGGCACAGGTGCCATTACCAGAAAATCTGTTTGTAATAGAGAATCAACTGTAAAAAGAGGCATTACGCCCAAATGAACTATTTAAGAATTTACCATAAACAGGGGGCTAGCCTCAATTCCCTTGGCTGCAACACTCTGCTTCCTGCCTTATCGTAAATAGAGAGCAAGTCAAAATTAGCAGGTAAGTCATCCTGCGACTTGGGAGCTGATGCTGAAACCGAGCACCGTGTGGCTTCCTCACATGAATAAAACCTACCTCCACACAGATTTTAATAAAGAATTTTTGCAACGCACTTGCTAAGTGCTAATGAGAGCACTAATCAGCACATGGAGAAACTGAAACACACCCTTACAAACCCATAAAGGAGAGTTATCTGTAAATAGAAAGGAAGGGCAGAACAGCTTCTTTAAAAACCTAAACTCACCCAAGCACACATGACCTCATTCAAAATTAAGGCGGCAATCACATCAGAAATGACAGAAGCAGCATAGGAAAAATAAAGGTGGTGTAGGGTTCAGTTTGGTAGATCTCCATCCCTGCATCAGCCCATGCACGTTCACAGCTCCCAGGTGCCTCCTGATTCAGAAGGTTTCACCTACCGCAACAGTTATTACTCCTACAAAACAGTTCTGGAAGGGCAGCTACTCCTTCAAAGAGAGTTTCTAACAGATGTTTTCCCACCATCAGCATTTGAACAAACACAGTTCTCACACCTTCCACGGTCCCTAATTTTACCAGTTCATTCATCACACCTGCAAACACAGCATGAAATAAATTCAAATGTAACACGATTACACTTCCCCAGTGCCACAGGACGCACCACAATATCTGCCGAGTCTGACAGCAAAGCCTTGCATGGGAACAAAATATACCTGGGGTTCAAAATCTCTTCAAACAGAGGGCAGAGGATGGCTTGGGGGGAGTGGTAATGGGATTGAGTGCCTTTCATCTCCAGGTGACTGCTTAAAAATTCAGCCCAGGTGAGCAGCATCTACAAAGTCGTTACTACATAAGGGCTGCACAGAAGCCAACATGAAATGAGTAGTGGCTTCAATCCAGTTCTTTGCGGACCGGTGTCAGACAACTTGTCACTCCTACACCTGGCACCACAGGGCAGCCCCTGAAAAGGAACCAAGGACAAGATCATGCAAGCTCGATTCTCTTCTTTACACGTAGCTGGGTGACACCAGCAGTGCTGCTCTTTTTTGGCCTGCGCCCACATGCAGCAGACAGGGACGCTTGAGCAGAAATTAGAGATACCGGGTCTATTCCTGGCATCGCTGCCGACCTGCTGCGGGAGCCTGGGCAAGCCTTGCTACTGCTTCTGCCTCATCTCTTTTTGGCCAAATGATTCAACCCGTGGCACTTCAGCACTTTTCACTGGTCGACCCTAAAACACTTTACAGAAAGGAGTTTGTTTTTTTTTTTTACGTTTTACAGACAAGGAAGCTAGCAGATTGCCACTTCCCCAAGGCTGTTTTTCTGGCACGCTCCTTAGAGATTAAATCTAGTGAAATAGCTTTGCTGTACAAGAATCTGTACCCACAGGCCAGATTCAACAGCGAGGGTAAAGAGGGTGTTTGAAACTTGCTGTGATCAAGGTTAAGAAACATAATAAAACACCATACCCTGCTTTTCCAGCTCTGCAGGGTAATGAGGGATTTCCTCATATACCTGCTGCAACTGTCACCTTTGCAGGAATTTAGTACCCGATACTAAATTCACTCTCTGTCAGCACACCGAACATTTAGACGGTTTATTTTGGTACCTCCACCTCCCAAAAAAATGATATGCATTTCTTCCAAGTCAAAGGTGTAATTGGGCCTTGTCTAGTTTCAACGCCTTTGAAAAATCACTGCTTTGCCTTTTGGCTGCAGGAGGAGGTTGCAGAGCAGCAGGACCACAAAGCAGGAGCCCTGACACTCCCTCACTTCCCACTCTGACTGGCAGAAAGATTTGGAACAAGCGTCCGCACTTCTGGAGGTGATGTACGTCTTTCTGCACCGGGGATCAAGGACATGCTCCCAAGATGACAAAAGATACCTATACCTTCTACTTGGCACGTTCTTGAAGCAATAACATGAAAGGATGGCAAGCGTTACGGTTTTTACTCCAGGGACGGAAAGCAAAAGAGGAAAGAGCAGCTCCGGAGCTGCCGTGCTCTGCAGACCCCTCCTCCAGCTCAGTCCCAGGTGCAGGACCACCTCATTTAGCCGAAGCTGCCATCTGAGCGAGCCTTACTCACCGACTTCGTCTTCGAGCCCACATCCCAACACACTCCTCCGCAAGAAGTGAGAGGGTGGCCTGAAAGGCACCAATCAACTACAGACGCTCGTTACGTTAGAGAAAACGCAAATCACGAAGAAACTGTTAAAATAGCTCAATTAGCTCAAATGCAGATTTTTTTACTTCCTCCTTCTTGGTGAAAAAAAAAACAAACCCCAACCAACAGTGTAAATCTGTAAATAAATATTAGCCTTGTAAAATACCTGGGCTGACAAGCACCTCTGCAGCCAGAAACAGACCAGTGGTGGATTACAGACATGCACCCAAGCAACACTGAGCCAGTTAGGAGAGAAATTTCTCAGTGCAGGTGGCTTGTTATTCTCAGAAAGTCTCTTTCCAGCAGATGTTCTCTGTTCTGTGTGTGGCGATCCCAGTGCACTTGAATTTGTGATTTCTCCTCTGCTAAGTGATGTTTTCAGAAAAAGGGAAATGAAAGGATAGCGAGCTGCAGTTATACAAAGCACAGGCTAGAGAATCCTCTTTTTTTTAAGAAAGGAACCATAATGTTAATGTTTGAAACTGCTTTTCATATATAGTAATGATCAGCTTAATCTTTACATTTTTTTCCTTAACTGCAGGAGAGTTCTCCGCCAACGAACAATATAAATTTAAATTTAATTTCAAGTGTTCCTTTAACTGCCTCGAGTCAGACCAGCTGCTGCGAATTCAAAGTTAGAGCCTTGACGTAAAAGTTACCTGCAACATAAAAGTATTTTGTCTTTGCCAGAGCGAGAGAGAAATCATAAAGGGATAAAATATGGCCATTTCTCAGGAAAGTTCCAGCTACACAGTTCCCGTAACAAAACGGAGCATTTTTTTCCCCTTTTATGTTTCTAAAATTATACATTTTAGACAAATCTGCATCTCAAGCTTGAGCAGTAGTATAATGGCTAGCAAGCAAGTCATATAAAACCAAGAAAGCGAGTTGCATTTTAATCCCGGGAACTGAGTGCAGAAGTTGTGCAATGTTCACAGTGAATAAATTTTGCACGTTACTCAAACGCTCAAAGCCCGTGTCCTGCCCCGAGCTGCAGACGAGCATCGCGCAGGCGACTGCTGCGGACCTGGGCTGCCTTTTACTCATTAAAAAGTAAAACGCGCTTCCACTACGGAAAAAAAAAGCCCCAATATAGTAAAAGGGGTAACTTGGAGAAAAGGGTGAGCCAGAGAGACAGCCCTTTGTAACGCAGGCGAGCGCTCCCAGCACGAACTGGGGGGGGGCTGGATGAGGTTTTTACACTTTTGCCTCTTGTTTTGCAGCAAAACGCTTCCTTGAGATGGAGAAAAAGGGGAAAAAGGGGACACTTAGCAAGCACTCAGGAGCCAAGAAAGAAGGGTCAGCACTTCTGTGAACTGCCTAAGCACTGCTTGATCTCTGT
>JANZLQ010000095.1:39796237-39819215 GCA_026212715.1 Elanus axillaris
CCTTCTTTTTAAGATCTTGCAGAGCGAAAGGGGAAGGGGGTTAGCAAGAGGTCACACATTTCTCCTAACCCAAGTGTTTTTCCAGCAGGCAGGGGGTCCTGCCAGGGACAAAGACAAACCAGCCCCTTCGGCTGCCTGTTGGCCGCGACCACTGCACCTTCCGCTGCGGGTCCTCAGCGCAGGCGTGGGACGGGCACGCTGCCCTCGCCGGAGCGTTCTGGGAAGGTGCATGACCCGGGCACGCTTCCCACGAGAGGCGGCGGGCAGCAGCACCGGTCCCCACAGCCTGGCACAGCCAAAACCTTGCTCACCATGACCAGCCCTAGAAGAAAGGGTTTGGGGTTTCCCACTGCAATCACTTTCCCTTCTTCCCCTGTAGCTGGAGCTTTCCTCGGGCCCCATGGATGGGATTTTGCTTGGCTGTGCTGCTCTGCTTGCGGCCGGGCAGAAGACCCCATCTGCAAGCAGGACCTGGCACAGAGCATGGATTGCAGCACAAGCACAGTGCCTGCTCCCAGCCCAGCTCCCCGGGTCACACTCAGGCACCCTGCGTGCCTGCACCCACCTCACATCCCCCAATTCATGCCCTTGGCCTGTTGAGCAGTTCTGCTTCTTCCACTGGAAAGCTCCCAAAGAGGCTTCAGGCATGTTAGCGCACGGCACAAAGACTCCACTGGGAACTACAGGGAGCCCTGAGACTCAAACACACCATGGGATCCCCAAAGCCCCACACCTGGACATGGCAGAGCCACTCTGGATGTAGCACTGTGCCACCCCTCCCTGACACAAAGCAGACATAAACCAACGTGGCAGCTGCCACTTCCAAATATCCAGCTGCATAAAAGCCCAGCTTTGGCCACTGCCTCCAGAGCCACTTGCTATGCTGCACAGAGAGCCCATGGAGGGATGCTGGCTTGGCTCCGGGTGCATAAGGGTCAATTTGGTTCTGCGTTATGGGCAGCCGTCATGGCACCAACACAGCAAAGCTGCTTCAGGTCCAGTGTCAGCTTCAGCATCTCCACCTGGCTCTGCCCCTAAATCAGCTGGAGACCCCTGGTCACGCAAACTGCCAATAGAGCCAAGGAGACAGCAGAAGACTCACAGCTGCACCAGAGAGGAACCAAAGGTGCAGGTCCTGCACCGTGTTACCTCCATCCCTTAGCAAATATCCACATTTCCCCCCTTCCCCAAGCACACCCAGCCCTCCTTGCTTTTGCACGTGCTGCTGTGACCCAGCTCTTGGCCCAGAGCAACCCTGAGGGATGTCCTTTCCTCCTGTTCCCGCTCCCCACAACAATATTCAGCGTTTTCCCCATCCCCTCTCTCCCAGCTCTCCAAACACATCATGTCCCTATTAACCATCCTTCATAGGGTGCTTCAACATCAGACACTCAGTGGATATTATTTTTTTTCTCTGCCAAGTAATATCGAAATGATATTTATTAAATTTGCTCTCTAAGTCCCTCAATCTGCTCCATAATACAGTGAATCTGTGAGGTGGTTTCACTGATCCCGCCTCAATGAGACCAGATTAACGCAGATGATCCCGGCTTTGCGGCTCCCTCGTCCCAGGGAGGGTCAGAGGTTGTACAGAAAGGCAAAACCCGCTGGCAGTGCTGGTGTGGCCGAGCCGGAGGAAATCACATGGCCTCTGAAAATGATTTCCAAGGTTAGTTCCAGGTGGGAAGGAGGGAGTACTCAGCATGGTCATGCAGCAACTTTTAAGTCTTCAGAAAACCCGTTTGGCTGTTTATTTCAGCTTCTCTTGCTCTTATCTCCCTCCTTAAGCACATTGATTGCACCTGCCCCCACCCCGCTCCCCAGCAAGAAGCCCATTAAATCTAAAGTTAGCTCCAGAAAGGTTCATCAGATCCATTATCTGTGCATTCAGCTAAATTATGAAAATCATTAAGATAAGGAGGCATGGAGCCTATTAGTTTCCTGAAGAGGATGCTTTACAATTTTTTCCTTCTGCTTCCACATTTAATTACCTTAAGTTTCACAGTATTTAATTCCAATTATTAAACCTTTAATATGTAGAAACAGAACAACAACAACAAAACCACTGCTGGTCGCCTTTAGGAAGGGTGCAGAGCCTGGGTACGGAGCAGCATCTGCCGCCTTCCCTGTCCCCTTCCCCACTCGGAATGCGGAGAGGAGCCAATCCTGCAGCCATGCATGGACACTTGCAGCTGAGCTGGAGCTGCGCTCATGCAGGATGCATCCATTAAGTACAAAATTAAGGATGTGGCCTGGGGCCCATGCAAAAGGAAAGAGAGCAGCACCAGCATGGGGTCCTCCCGTGGGCTCCCCCAAGCCAGGCTGGTCCCTGAGCCAGCTGCCGTAAGTGTTGCTACAACCTGGGGGGATGACACAAAAAAAGCAGTGGGGTTGTGGGAACTCTTTTTTTTTTTTTTTTTTCTAAAATTGCAGAAGCACAGTTTAATCCACAGTGCCACCACACCTGCAAAGCCCCAGCACTCCCACAGGTATGCACACAGGGATCCTTGCTCAGTTATTGGTGTTATTTGTTGGACAGATGCTATTTTAGGAAACTGATAGCAAGCCTATGGAAACAGCAAAACCCCCACACGCTTCAAGCAAGGTCAGTCTGAACCATTAGCGTCTCTCTGGCTGCATTTTGCCTTCCCAGAGATGCTATTTAGCAATCTTGGTTACTATTAGAGCAGCATCTAGAACTCCCTTACCCTGTAATGCTGAACAAGCTGTAACCCTCACACCAGGCCACCTCTTTGCCATGTAAACAGGACAGAGGCCAAAGAGTAAAAACAAAACCAGAGGCACAGCTGGAGAAGAGCTGGGTGCAGGGTCACCCACCATGCCACACGTGTGCAGGGGAAGACGCCAAGCCCAAGCCCAGCTCACCGAGACCATGGCACAAGGGCTGCAGATCCACATCCCTGTGAGGACACAGACAATTACATTCCCACATACAGCATCTCCAAACACCTCCTTGCAGGAGATTTCAACATTTTGACAATTCATGGACCACTAAAACTTTTCCCAAGAAGCTGTGGACATTCAAGGAGGCCCTTATGTGCCGTTCATAGACCCTTTTCTCCAGGACTTGCAAGGCACGGTTTGCAAACTCTGCTGCCTTCAAGGCCTGTCTCATTACATATCCAAACAGGGCCCCATGGCTCCAAGCAGTGCAGTTTCTTCCCCCTGACATCTTTTACAGGATTAAACCTCAAACTTGGCCTGCATTTTGCATTTGTTTTTTAAATCAGGAATCATTCTGGAAAAGTAGCACCAGGAAGAAGAAAACAACTTGCTAAAGTGTTCCCCAGCAACATATCCACATACTTTAATATAAAAAAGCTGCTGCTAATTTAAAAAACAAATGTTTAAGCAATCAAGCATGTTTATTTAATTTGTCCTTTCTGTGCCAGAGAAGGCCCAAGCCACTCACGGTGGCTGCCACACGGCGTTGTCAAGAGCATTCATGGTGAGGTCCCCGCACGCATGCTGGGATGGGAGCAGCTTAGAGCCCCAATGCAACCCACCCCTTGAAAGGGAGGTCAGCTCCTCTCAGCACTCAAGAGGGTCGCTTGGGACAATCCAGCCTCAGCCCCACCACCCCAAGACGAAAACAGACATCTAGAGCCTAAGGACAGGACTTAGGATTCAACCCATTCCTTGTATCTAGCACAAACCAGATCATCTCTCTTTTCCTCCAAGAGCTGTGAAATTTTAGTTCATTTGCCATCACTGCAAACTAATGTTTTTTCACTAAAAATACCATGGATTCCTCTGCTTGCAAAGAGGGTGCAGGATGCACAGAGACAGGTACAGGGGAACCCAGAGCCCCAAAACAAACCCAGCTGGAAAGGGGCGGCTGCTGCCTCACCATGGATAGATGCCACTGACCATTGGTCCTTGCCATCCAAGGTCTCCCAGGAGCTCAACACCAGTATCTTAAAAATACAACTTGCACTCTCATTTCTTTAAATGCTCTGAACACAGATCAACTCTTGGTTTAAATATTCATTGGTACCACGACGGGACCCATGAGCCACCCGGTAAGTGGGTTGGGAGCTTCATCTATCGCCATGGAGCACACCTTCAGCTCGAGGGCCACTTTGTACCACCTTACGGCCACATTCCCCAATTAACGCCAGCCACAGTGCCTACACCTCTTACGGCAACAGTAAACTCAAAAGGGACTTTCCCCCTTTTTCTCCCAAAGCCTCGCCAGCAGTGAGCTAAATCCAGATCTGCTCTTCACACCCACCCACGAGCTGGGGCAACCAGCAAAGATTCATTAGCAGGAGGAGCCACGTTCCTCTTGCTTTGAACATGAAAGCAGCCTGAAGAGGGGTATTTTGTGGGGGAGGATAATATTAATCACCAAAAAAAACCCCAAACACAGAGCAGCAAACACTGCCTTCGGCCTCCCTGATGCCAAAAGGGCTCCTGTGCACAAGGTTAAGGATTGGGCATTACTCAAACTGGGGGGGGGAGAAAGGCTTTTCTTCTCAAGTGATCTCTCAAGAGACCTCTGTCCGCTCAAGCTGCAGGATATCAGCATTCACCTGCTCAGCTTTCCCTCTGGCCTCCACACCAGCGTATTTGGGGCTGGCTCTTACACTCACAGCCATTTAACCTGCTGTTTACATAGTTAATATTCCAATGAGGCAATGCAAGACACACACAGCGCTAAACCAGTAAACAAACAGCCCTGTTTCCCAGCTGGACAAACCCTCCATCTCTCTTGACACGAGATCCTGCACTATTACCACCTTCGGCATGAAATATTTCTGAAATAAGTTGGCCAGGAGGAAAGTTCTGGGGAGACCCAATGGCAGCAGCTGGATGACAGCACCCAAAAGCTGCAATGAGCTGCGGGAGGTCCCTGCTGCAAGGCCGCAGGAGGAACATTTTGGATGCCACTGAACAGAGGGGCTGGGGAGGGGACATAGCACATTGGGTGTCCATAGGGGTTTGCTCTACATTCCCGGAGGCAGGAATGCTCCTTCAGCCTTCCTACACCATTAACTCTTCTATCATGAGATGCTGGATGCTCCCATGATGCGGTGTTTTATTCTCAATGTCAGAAGCCAAGTGGTTTTTTGGTTTACCTTTGGAGGGCAAACATAGTAGCCGATAGCCCTAAGGAGCCAGGTAATGTTGGCTGCTTCTTTGAGCAAGCTATCAGTAGCCCAAGGAAAGCTTGGTTTTCTCAAGTTCATGGGGAAAACTTCATGGAGTCACAATGAGTTGAGTGAGTCCTGGGCTCCTGATTAAGGATAGCTCTGCACATGCCCATTTCACAGATGAGAATGTTCAGGAATGAACTGGAAAAAACAACATTTCCATGGTCTGCAGCGAAGCAGGGAATGGAGCCTGCTCCTGATTAACCTTCCTCCAACAGCCACCACCACATGTGGCTGTTTCCACCAGGCACACACCAGGAGCAGTTTCTCCTGAAAAGCTTCTAAAGGCTCAAATTCACCAAGAAATGAGCAATAACCACAGGACAGCAACTCCATGGATAATCCAGATTTTTGGTAGATCCCAAAACATCTAAAAGGACCCAATTCTCAGAGCACAAGCAAGTCTCCAGAGAGGTTGGAGAGCCCCGTGCTGCTCTTTCCAATGCTGGAAAAGCTCAAACCTGGACTGCAGATCAGTATCACCCTCCCCACTACAGCAACGTCAGGAACAGCAATGCCTTGGAGACGGAGCGGGAGCACAGGAGTGTGAGCAAACCCGTCGTAAGCAGGAACTCAATTTTGCCCATCATTATCGTTGGCTTTAACAAATAGCTTCTGGGGATGGCAGGTACTTTATTAATTTTTCCCCTGTGCAGCACGCAGGATGATTGAAGAAATCACTGGCCTGTTGATTTGTTTGCCTCCCTGGCCCAAAATAACTAGCTATTTATTTTTTAACAGCAGGATGCATCAAATCCTCAAATCAAGGCAATGGAGACGGGAGGACGTGCCACACACATCCATGGCACTGGCGCCTGGGCAGAAGGTTTCAGCCCCTTTCTCCACACTGGGAAAAAGCCAGGTCCAAGTCTCCCACTCACACTTCAGACACAGGAAAACTGAATAAAGGCATTTTCCACCCATTGGGTTTCTTCTGGCAGCCACGTTCCTGGTGACCCCACTGGACTTGTTGCCCACCGTGCCCGAGCTTTGGTCTGTGGGAAGAACAGGGAGCATTTGGGCACCTCAGTCTCAAATACAGTTCCTGGCCTTGGATTTTGCTGCACATCCCTGATGCGTGAGGTGGTGGGGATCTTCTGGGTGATGTTAGGCCAGAGAAAACTGCAACATGCACATTGGGAACCAAATAATCTTGGAAGGCGCTTCTCTAACAGTTCTTCTGCAAAAGCACAACCACAGGAGATACCAGGCACAGGCTGGTGGTGCTGCAGCACCTTGCCGAGTCCTCCAACACCCTTCCAACACCTAAGCAAGTTGTTTGCCATGTCCCTGAGGCCTCCTGGAGCCCTCTGAAGCCAGCAGCAAGCTGTAGCCAGCTTGGGCATCCACGTCCCCATTGGAGCTAGAGCTCCTCTCCTGTCCCAGCGGCCACAGTCACTTGTGCAGGAGGATTCAGGATTCATGTTTTGCCCTCCATGGGATTACTCCGGGAGCACAGGAAACACTCAAAGCAGCAACCGATGCACAAGGACTCATGCGACAAAAAAACAGGGTTAATCAGCCCTCCTGAGGAAACACCACTGGGGCTGTTAGCTGGGTGTTTTGGCAGTGATCTCCCGGTGGGGCTGGGCGGGCGGGAAGGAGCACCCAGTCCAATGGCATCTGTGGGACAGGAGGTCTCCTGCATGCTCTGCTTTGTAAAGACATCGCTCAGGGGAAGGAGTTTCTCAAGACTCACAACCCCAGCAGAAATTATGCAAGGCAGCTTCGATATCCCCATCCTGTAGGCCCCTACAGATGACCTTTTTTTGTGGGTTTTTTTTTTTAAGCACCATCTCCATTCTTTGTGGTTACTGAGAGTGTTTTCCATATGAGCAGCACTGGAGAGTTCCAGAGCCTGCAGCCATCCCACACCAGAGCCTGCTGAGCAGCCAAGTGAGACCTGCAAAACCCCAACGCAGGCTGCAAGCTGCCACGAGGACCACGTGGGCAGTAATGGATCTACCAAGGACTTATGACAAAACCACTGCTGGGGAAAGGCAAGGCTTAAAAAGACGGCACAGACGAAGGGAGCTGCAGCAGCAACGTGCCATAGCCAAGGGGACACAGGGACAGAGAGCGAGAGCAGCCGGCTCCAGCGCTGCCAGCATCGCCAGGCTGCTGCAGGGTCCCCAAAGACCCAAGGCAGTGACGGCTGCTGCCTGCAACAGTTCAGCAGGGAGCAGGCTCTCCCCACGCACGCTCACCCGCCTGCTTCATGGAAAGCCTTTTTTATTTGTTTTCTTTTTTCTTAATTTAGAAAAAAGGAAAAGGGGAGGGAAGCAACTTTGCAATTCTCCAGGGACCCAGGACTCCTCGTGCCCATCCCCAGAGCAAGGTTAAACTGCACAAAGTCTGCATAGAGCTCTCCAACAGAGCCCAAAAGCAGAGGAAATGACCTCCCCCAGCACACACGCTTCCTCCTGCTCCCCAGGGAAAGCAGAAGGGACCCAGCGGTGCATCTTCTACCTGCCACACACAAGCACCGTAAATAACGCGATATGCAGCACACTATTTAAAAGCAGGTTCTTTGCAACTGTCCACCACACGTCGAGTCATGCCAGGCAGCGGCACGGGCAGGTGCCTGCCTCTCCCTCGGCAAACCGAGGCCTCTGCTCTGTGCAAACACATCAGGCTCGTGCCCAGGGCCATGCACACCGAGTCTGGCAGCTACGCATGGCCGCAAGGACGGTGCTGCCCTGTCCAAACACGCCCGGGCGCGTGCTGCGGTCTGTGCAGCAGTCATCTGCACTGATCTTGCTTTGCCACTGTAGCGTGCTGGGGTAAATCGGCATACAGGAGCATCACCTAATTGATGGAGGTAGGTAAAGACTCTGCTTTCCCAGCTTGGGAGAGAGAAACAACTGCAACTTCAACCGGGCTAGGTTGCAGCAGTGGTAGCTCAGCTGTCCCATGTCTGATGCAAAGACCCATCTCTTCCAAAAACACCTCCAGAAACGTATTGCTGAAAACACAGCAAATATTACACACCACTGCATAACACCACTCCCTCCTCCTCGCACCCCAGCCACACTTTACCTCCCTTTCCCACCCTGTCCCATCAGCTGCCGGACACAGAGAGGCCCCGCCAGCTGACAGATGAACCTTCAGGTTAACAAATCCAATTTGTCGGACACAAAAAGCCAAAGCATTTCATTTCTGCTGGCTTTTGCTTTATGAAATTGCTCAGACATTCAAGACGTGAAATGTCACCATGTCACTTGGTGGCAGCTGAGGGCACGGAGCTGGAAAGGTTGGGAGAAGCTCTCTCCGAGAGCTACCCCTGCTTAGCTTGAAGGGAAAGGGGACGGGGCAAACGGGGCCACCATCATTGCTGGGGACACGGGTGCCATCAGCCCACACCTCCCCCCAGCTGCAAGCCCAGTGCTTCCAGTCCCACGAGGTCTCAGCAGAGCACAGAGGGACATTAACAACCAGTGCTAGAGCACGAGCACCCACTCGTGACTGCAAACAAGCCCCTTTTTGTTCTCCTTGGCCCCAAATCCTCCACCGCAGTCGCCTCGACTCAGGGGCCAGCTGGAACCACCATATTTCCCTGAGCTTCCCCAGCTCTCTCTGACCACCCCAGGGAACGGAGGGCTTGTTCTGCTCTTGTGCTCACCTGAGACAAAAAAAACCCACAGCCACAACACTTAGCCAAGCCCTTGCATCCAAAACCCACATATAATCAACATGCACAATGATCGGCCGCAGCAGCCGAGAAAGAGCCGTGCTGCCGGCTACCCCACAACGGGGTGGAAAATCCACTGCAAATTCCTCCCCAGAGAAGGGCAGGAGTTTGCACCCCTAAAGGGTTTGGCTGTGGGACAACATTTGCTCAGACCCTGCCAGCAATGCCCCAAGCAGCTCCCTCTGCCCCGGCAGAGACAGAGACCAGTTCTCAGGTGCCTGAGCCCCCAGGACACTGCTCCATTTTACTGAAAACAGTAAAAGCAACAACAAACAAAGCCAAAGGGTTTTTCGTAGGGCCATTTGGGTAGGACACAGCATCAGAGGCACTGCAGAGCCCATTTGTATCCCACCAGGAGCAGGGAAAGCCCTGGCCGGTGCACGACACAACCACGCTTTGCTGCAACCTCTACCTCCCCTGAGCTGTGTCTCGGAGCAGGGATGTCCAGAAGGGTTTCTGCTGCGTTATCCCACAAGCAGTGCTCAGGGCACCCTGCCTCCAAACCAGAGGGACCCAAAAGCTGCGTCAGCACAGCAGGAGCCGGTCACAGAGGCCATGGGCAGAGACAGGGCTGCGTTCCCCGCCGGGTCACGCTGCAGGGCAGGGAGCGAGGGCTGCAGCTCCTGGGCACCCCTCCAGCCAGGAGGGAACCCGAGAGCTCCCCTCACGGGTGAATTTACTGCTGGGAACATACAGTTACAGATCGGCCAATGCCGGAGGTGAAGCAGAACCAGACACCCCACGGCACAAAGCCCAGCTATGCAAGTTATGAAAGCGCCTGAAAACTAAAATGGTTGGTGTCTGTCTGTCCCCAGTGCCAGAGCCACGGAGCCCACCATCGGCAGCTTTGCTGCAGACACTGCTCCAGTTGCGTGTTTAATTGCAAGAGTCTGGGGAGATGAGCTGCTGCAGGTTTCTGTGCATCAGCTCCAGCCTTATCTCAGGGCTGGAGCCTCCCTGTACATTGCAAGGCTGATGCTTGCCCAAAAGGCATCTCTGCTAACATGCACCCATGGGGTTCAACAGCCAAGGTCAGGTGCAGCATCTCCCATCCCTCCCACCAGGCTGCACGCAGGAGGTTACAGGGATGTCAGTCACACCATTGGTCCAAATTTCAGGCTCTGTGCAATGTCCAAAGCACAACGATGCGATGCAACGTGGAAGCCCACACTGAGATTTCACAGTCGTGTCCCAAAATGCCAAACAGGTTGGAGAGCAAAAGCTGCTTCCCACACTGGCCTGCCTTGCTGCCCGGATGAATCCTAGTCCCAGCAGCAGGAAGGGCTGCTGGCTTCTCTGACCAAGAAGATGCAGAGCAAGGATGCTGCTCCAGTTTGCCTCTGGGGAACAAGGAAAAAAAGAAACCAAGAGAAGCACTACCAGAAGGGCCTGATCCAGGCGGCAGTGGACAGCTGGACCCCAGGAGTGGAGAACAGGGAGACGCTACTTTGGTCAACCTTGGCTGAGCAGCGGCCGCCTGCTCTCTGCCCGTTGCTGCAGCACCCGTGGGAGATGTGCCACGAGCATCCAGGGAGGCGAGATGGAGCCTGGACTCTCCTGCAGCAGCAGGGAGCTCCCACTCCCATGTCACTGGGCTCCACCAAAGCTTTTGTGCATCCTCCTGGGAGGGGGCGGCCGCAGCATGGAGCCCCACCGGGAAGAGCGGCGCAGCCGGAGAGGGGGCAGCTGGCACCGAGCTGAGCAGCAGGGCTGCACACCCCCTCCGCCGCTGAGCTGCACGGGCTGTTCCCGCAGCCGGTGTCCCTTCCACCGCCTCCTTCCCGACGGCATCCCCCACGCGCCCGTCTGTTGCCGCCCGCTCTGTCTGCCCCCGCGCCAAGCGCTCCTGGCTCATCCCATCCCACCTGCCCCAGAGCCTTCCCAAGAACAGGAAAACCTTCCCCAGAGAGGTGCTGCTTGGCAGTGACATGGGTTTTCCCAGCTCTTGCCCATTTCTGCCAAAGCACACTTCGAGAGACTCAACGGCAAGTAAGCGCGTGCTCATGGCATCCGCCAACTGCAAATGCGAGCGTGCCGAAGGGTCCCTCTGTACCGCGCTCTCCTGCTCCCACTATCCACATCCAGAGGCTGCAATTGTAAGAGAAGCCAAGAGATGCATGTACAGACAGAAAGGGACGGACAGACAGGACTCCATTTGATGCCACTGCTTTCAGCGCTACCCTGACAGAGGGCACTGAGAAAGCAGTACAGCTATCTTGCAACTTAAAAAAGCGCAAGCCTGGCAATTATTTACATAGGCAAGATTTCAGGATATAGAGGGGGTTTTCCCCCTCCTAAAAGGCTAATCAGAAAAAAAAATGGTTTTAAAATAAAGCAACTTCCAAAGAACAATCCAAGTTGAAACTCTTGCTTTAATTTTATTCTGAAGAATAAAGCATGCTACAGAGTGTTCTGGGGGCCCAATGCAAGTCCAGCATCGCAAGATCCTCTGACATTTCCTAGGAAAACCTGCAATCAAGTCACCTGTAAACACTCCTCATGAGAAGGTTTACAGGGCTAGGAGGAGAGCAAGGCTCTCCGGGGCAAGCACCACCTGAGATGCTGCCAGACAGCCCCTGTCTCGAGAGCATCTGTCCTGCAGGAGTCAGGATGGAGGATGAAAAAATGAGACACCGATGAGGAATACGACTCACTTAAAGACATTGGAAAAAGTCAAGGGTAAGCCAAGAACAAAGCATCAGGCTGGGAGATCCAGTTACGAGACAACACAGCCTGATTACAGCCTGGCTCTGGGTGGTTTTTAAGAGCGAAATACAAGCCTACATGCTCCATGGGCTCCACCGACCAGGCCAGTGCTGGGGACGGCAGCTCTGTGGCACAGATCCCTTTGGGGACAGCCCTCTGCCCCGCTGCGTCTGGGCAAGACCTGAAGCACTTATTCTCTGGCTTCCCATCTCAACAGCGTGCACTTGGCACAGCCTATACTGGCAGCACGAAGCGTTTGACAAGCTCACCCCTTCGAGGAGGCACCTGAAAACAGTGCAGATGTGACCTGCCTGCATCCCCCGCTTCACCAGTCCTGTCCCCCAGCTCCCCTAGACACAGAGCAGAGACCCAAACCACATCACCCATCCTTGATAAGGGGGCACGGCCCAGTAACTAAAGCATGGGATGAGGTAGGACACTGGGGACAATGTCCCAGGAGGGTCCTCGTTTGCAGTTCCGCGCACGCACCTAGACAGGGAAGACCCGTGCCAGCCACAAACACAACTCCAACCATGAAAATTCCGTCTCCTCTCTTTGTCCCTTTGTCGCTGCTCCTCACCTGGCCCAAAACCCAGCCCCTTGCCAGGCCGGGCACAAGCTGGAGGCCCATGGCACCCATGTGGGCACCCACCTGAGCCCCGACAACCCACGCAGCACGTTCCCCAAGGCAGCCGGGATGAGAAGCCTTAGCTGCGAGGGCCATTCAATATTCTATGCCCTTCCTCTCTTACTTCCAAGAAACACTTCAGTTCCTCCCCCCCTCCTTGCTTTTCCTCTTTTCAAAGCAGCCTTTACACCTATTTTTAGGTCAGCACACCTTGGGGCTGCTGGATGGGTGCTGCCCCCTGCACCACCTCCGATGGGAGCAGAAGCAAAGGGATGCTCAAACCATCTGCACCACTGGGGCAGCCGCTCAGCCCAGGGATATTCAAGCTGCTCTGCAGAGGGAGAGATGGATGGGTAAAGCATTGAAGCTGTAGTCCTGCTGTCCGCAGCTCAGGAGCGGATGCTGAGAGGTCTACGGTCACTCTCAAATCCCAGACAGCCTCACCAGGATCCCCTTACGGGCACCAGCAGCAAAGCCTTTAGGGCATGCAGTCTATGAGCAACCTCAGGGGCCAGAAATGTCACCGGTGCTCCCACCCCACACAGCACCAGACAAGCTTCTGCAGGTCAGGCTACTAAAATTGCGGTGCTGAAAGGCGATAGGGGCTGACGGCAGCCAGAGCTTCCTCCTCGTCCTTCCCTGAGGAAGCGGGATAACATCGGAAGGACAGGCAGCGACGGTGACTCGTCCTCAGAGCTCACCGCCGTCTCCTGCCCTGCACCCAGCTACGCTTGAGTTCATCATCATCCTCAGCCTTTGAGGGTGTCAAGTTGTGCTTTGGGCTCCTGGAAAAAAGAAACCTTCTTATCATCATAGTGCAACAAGTCCTTCCAGGAAGGAGTCAGCAGGGAATGTGCTCCGCTGTCCTCCTCAGGGCTCTGCACAGGTCTCAAAGCAGGGCCGGGTTTAGCATGGCAGTCGGGCAGTGTCCAGCAACTCCAAATTCAGGGGGACTTTCCTCCCCCTGACAAGTTTTGCAACAGGAGAGAAACAGGCTGTGAGTTTCAGGGCCTAGATGCGGGAGAGGAACAGAGGTGACAGGAAATCCCAAACCAGATGAAAATTCAGCTTGTTCTGGGTCAAATGCAGAGGAGGAAGCGGAGGCACAAGCAGAGGTGCAGGGAAAGGAAAGCCCTTTCCAGAAGAGCAGCCCAAGAGGTCAAGTCCGTACAAGGCTTCGGGGAACTCGCACACTTTGATTCTGATGCTGAAGGTCAAAACCCCAGAGGTGGTCAGGAGCTGGTTCCCAAAACCTCCGGGGTCTTTCCCAAAAGGGGCTCAGAGGACTATTAGCCAATGACTCTCTGAAGCGGAGCAGTCCCAATGCCACATAGGACCAGCAGCCACCATCTCCCACTGCTGCACAGATATAAAAAAAATCCATCCCAGGCACAGCAGACATCACCTTCGCTTTCGAGCGGGTGGCTGAGGCTGGCAGCCAAGCCAGGGCACACCGATCCACCCAGCCGTGCCTGATGGGGTGAGCAGATGCCAAGCTCCTGCAAGTCAGAGCCCTCCATGAAACAGCTGCCCGTCCTCAGCGGTAAAACCAATTAAGAGTGGAACGAGAGGAGCAGCACTTTGATGGATGCTCCCCAGCTGCCGGCAACGCGGGGACACAGAGGCTACCGTGCCAGGCAGGGAGCTGGGGCCATTGTGGCTGTGCTGCGTGCCAGGGAATCGAGAAGGAGGTGAGCCGTGCTGCTTGGTCCCCGGGCTCACCAAGTCAGCCCGCTCTCCCCAGCATCGTGTTCAGCCTGCCGATGGTTGAACCACCCCCAGGACTTGCGCTGGATCCTGCACGCTCCCGTACTTGTTCTGGACACCCCAGGGAGAAGAGTGAAAACAGCTCATCTGAACCGTACGCGGCACGTGCCTCGCCGCATGCAGGGCTATCGCTGCCCCGGCACCCTGCGAGAGCCGGCATAAAGCTGTATCTCCTCCTGCCGAAATCCAGCCTGGATGGTGGCAGGGATTTACTCCTCACAGGGTGGAAGAGGCAGTGCAGCTGCCCAGCACGGTGGGGGTTAAGCTGCATTGGGGTGCTGCCCTAAACCCCTAGCCACAGGCAGGGAGCAGGCAGGAGAGGGGCTGCATTCAAGGGTCCCTTTGGAAATCCCTGGGCAAGAAAACGCTGTCGGGTACTAACAGGGACACCGGGTTACACCTCGACTGCCACCATTTTAGAGCCCTGAACAGAAACAGCCACATACAAATACCACCAATATACCTGGGAAAAACAGATTTGCTTCTTGCTTTATTTATCAGCCAGGCAAGCGATTCTACACACACAGATAGAGGCGGGAGAGCAGGAACACATCCCCGAGACACCCTCTCCCAGCTCCAAAAATGTATTCGTTATCCCCAGGCGGTTTCTGGCAGGGTGGAGAGATCGGTCTCCGATTAGAGATGTTTATCAGTAAGCTATAATGAAGGTAGGACACTGACACCATGATGAATATTATATTTCAGGAAAATTTAAATGAAATGATCCATCATGCCCAGCAGAAGATCAGCAACACCTTCTGCCAGGCACCCACATCAAGCGGAGCAGCTCCTCGACCAAGGCTCCACTGTGGAGACCTGCAGTCACCTTGGCTCACTGCTCCAGAGGAAAAACAGCAGCAACAGATAAAAGAAAAGCACTACGTATTTCCAAGGGCACAGAGCAAAGCAGCAACACTAACTGGCTCGCTTGCAAGAAAGCTGCAGCCTTCTCCAGCACAGCAGCGAGATATCCCTCTTGCACAGGCTCCGCTGAGCATCGGGACGACCCACGTTTCATTCACTCGAGCGAGTTCGGGTCCTGGCATTCAGCACACCCAGAAATAGAGCGCCCTCGGAAACAGGACGTCGTTCGTGCAGGATGCGGAGGGGAAGGGTTACGGAGCGGCTTTTCCCTTAAGTGAAATATTGCCGCCAGCTCAATGGAAGCAGGAGGTTCATCCCTCCTGGGAGGAAGCTATCAGAAACCACTCTCCCTCCAAGCGTGGCTAGCCCACGTTTTGCTACCTGTTGCATTTTGCAATCAGGCAAAACGCTGGAAGAATGCAAGATGACGTTAAAAAGCAAGAGTGGGTGCAGCAGCGCGCAGGGCAGGACACCAGAAACACTACAAGCTGCTGCAATCCAGACACGAAGCATTACACATTCATCTGAATTTTAAATACAGAGCATTATGACTGGCATCCTCACAACTGCCACAGCAGCCTCGGCACTACAGCTTTTATGGTAATTCACAGGGAGTTACCCACAAGGCACTGCAGAGATTTTCTTGGCAGCCATCCTAAACTAATTTTTATAGGTTAGTGTACGGTTATACATAAACGTTTAAGAAAAATAAAATGGCGACTCAGAGTGAAGGAGCGGACTGGGAGGGTTTTGCGCCGCCCTGCAAACGATGGTCCGGCGCCAAATGCCACGGGGCCGAGGTCCATGCTACCACTGCCAGCCAACGCATTCCGGGGACTGGGGGACAGAAACGCCAGTTGGTTCATGAACTGGTTTGCACCGGGCAAACCCCATGCAGCGGCCACCGTGATGCCCAGCCCTCTGCATCGCTCCTGCACCAGTGCCTCTGGGTTTCCAGAGCATCCCTCTGCCCTTTGCAAGGTGTTCAGCTCAACCAGGTCCTGCCTGGCCAGAAGATGACACTGTCACCACCCTGCCTGCTCCCAGGTGGCCGTCGGGTGCCTGCCTGCAGGTATGGGTGCTGGGCTGCGGTGCTCAGCCCCCGTCTTCCCCTTCTCCCGGGTTGCCCGGGGGCAGTTGGGTGCACCAGCCAGCTGGCTGGAGAGGAGAGGAGTAATCCCAAGGGACAACAATCTGTTGGTGGAAACCACAGCATCCTGACAAGCACTTTTGATGTGCTTTGACACCAAATACTCCTCGACACCGTCTCTGCCCGCCGAGGGCCACCCCTCCACCCCGGGCACGTCCCCTCCTGCGGGGAGGAAAGAAAGGACGGTTTGGTCCCCACATGCCTACTCCACCTCGGAGCCACCAGCGGGACATGGCTCTGCCCATCGCCTTTGCTTTCCACACATCCTGAGCCGTGCCGGTCAGGGGTGACATGGAAACTTTACGTGGTGACTGGAAACTGCTGCTCAGCTTCCGACTACCCTTCGCAGCTGATGGAGGGAAAGAGTTGAAGCTGCTGCCAGCAAGCGACAGCAACATGGTAAACAAAGGGAAGAAGCAGTGGGAGGGAAACCTTGATCAGTGCAAGCCAGAAGGAGCACCCATCTACGTTTCATGGGAACCTGAGCAAACGATGATAACGGAGCTGAAGATTAGTTTAAATAAATAAAACCCCAATTTCTGCAGATTTTGCATGCATGCACACACATGTGCATCTGCAGCACGGCAAGCAGGTAGTCTGTCCATTGCTGCTGTCTTCACAAAAGCAAAATGGAGGGAAGCATGATCAAGGCTTTTAAGGAAAGAACCTTTCAGATTTAAATCATCTGTGGAATTACTAGCAACACTGATATGGATACAGGGACACCACGAAGAAGGAAACAATTAAGCAACAGCTCAGAGGGAGAGATGGTGAGATACAACTCAAGCACTACAAAGAGACAATGCGCTGAATTTCAGACAAGGCTGCTATTTTTCCCCGAGATGGGATTACTGCATTTTGAGAAGCCATGCAGAAATCAGCATACTATGCCTTCCCTCTCCTTCCCACTATTTGCAATCCTGGCTCGGTGGTTGCAAGCAAGAGAGATCGAGAGCACTTTGCCTCCAGCCTTGTGCCTTCTGCACCCAGAGCACGTGGTTACCCCGTGTAACTCTGCATCGCATCATGTGTCAACTGCCCACAAGCAGAAGTGAAAGGGTGGGGGGAAAAATCCTGAAAACAGCTTTATGTAAAAAGTTAGAGCATTTCCAAAGTTAGGATCTGGTGTATCTCAACTGATCCCTTGATCGGGTGTGTAAATCCACCACCTCCCAGGAACACAGTGGCAAGCACCAAAGAGAACGAATCATTCCTGAAGTCTGAGCAGATCAGCTTACCTGTCGCACTCTTAAACTGGCTAACTAGAAGAAACTCAACGCTCCAAAGCAGGACACCAGATGCTTTCCCACCTTCACATCCCTGCGTACCACGTCCGAGATGCCCCAAGACCAAAGCGGAGAGACGGCAGCCGGAGAGGCAGAGCCCCTCAGGCACCATGCTCCCTGCGTACAGACTCGCACGCGAATGCTTTACTGCTCAAACCCCAACAGGCTTAAAATCTCCCCGGAGAGAGAGAGAGACCCTCCTTGCAAACCACTCACAGGACCCACCACGCATTGCAAATCACAGCTGCAGCAGAACCAGCTGTGATCCAAATCTCCCACCTGCAGCCACGCTGCCCATGTGCTGCCATCTACCCTCCCACATTGCACCATTAAAAGCCACCCGACCTTCAGGTTTTCCCCCTCCATTAGCACATCCCCATGAAGGTAGGGGCATCCCAGTTGCTTGCGAGGTCCCAGCCAAACTGCAGCCCTCTGGTCTGATGTGAACCAGCACCATATAGAGCAATAACCTATGAAACAAGGTTGTAAACAAGTGATTCAGCTGCCAGCTTTGTGAAAAAAAACCCAACATCGTGGTGGGAGTGCAGACCTCCAGGAGCTGGGAGAAACAGCCACAGGCTTCCTAACCTAAACCATCCCACAGCCCCAATTTAATCTGATTTATGCAAATGTTAAACCAATTTAGGTGTGCATATTGTACAAGTCACCTGGCCCAGTTTAATTTGATAGGTTTTTAAACCTGTTTAGACAAACTAAGATCTGCTTTCTAATCTAGAGCAGCTCTTAATAGTGCAAATGTTGCCAGGGAAGTAGAGCATGGACGTTATGACATATCCTATTTGCATGACAAAACTCAAACTGCAATGGCCTGAGCTTATAACACATGGAAGAGGGCAACACTAAAAATCACATCTCTCTCTGGACTGGCCATGTCCATGCAGCAGGGCTCCGAAACCCCGCTCTGCTACACCACGAGCTGTGCAGAGGTCACCTCCAAAGCTTTCCAAACCTGAGATGCATAAGCCCAGGTGAGTCCCAAATAGCTCAGGGCTGCAGCAGGCCAGCTGGATTGGGATATGACAAAGCCTTGCTTTTCCAGGGCAGGGCACAGAAGTCCCTGATGGGGCCAGCAAGTCCCAGGAGTAGGGAGAAATCCCAGCATTAGGTCCTGGTGTGTCCCCCATTCCCATGAGGTGGGCTGTCATCACCCTCATCATCACCCCTTTGTCTCCAGAGCAGAGCATCCCTAAATGCCTCTGAAGATCTGCAACTCCTTCAAAAAGCTCAGGTGTGCGTACAGCCCATGCCGCTCTCGTTGTACCCCCGTACATGCTCCCTCCTCACACCTGGACATCCCGGGGGACACACACGTACCCATCCCCTTCCTCTGCCGCAGCAGCACCTCTGCCTCCTCCCTCGGCGGCTGTGCCCACCATGTGCTGCTTACATGCGTGCATGGGAGCCACGTGCTGGCCCTCGGGAGCTGGTGGGAGGACAGGAGCCAAAAGGCTTCATGCATTTTTAAAAAAAAAAATTAATAAAGTTTGAAGAAACTCACGCCTCCCAACCAGCTCCTTATCAAGTGATGTCAAGAGGGCAACACAGGCTGAAAATTATTGTTTTCAGTGATGCTGGGGCCATGCCGGGACATAGCCATCTGCGAAGGGTTCTGTGCGGACATGCAGCTCTGCAAGGGCTTATTCGGACAAACAGCAATAATCCGACAGCGCAGGCAGCTATTGCAATGGGAACACCAAGCTCGATAAATTACTAAGCTAAGACAATGATACTCAAGCTAGAAAAAAAAAAAAGTCCAAGAGAATTATATTAGAAGTCCAGAGGGTTTACAAGTTGAAGGATGGCGAGGGAAAAAAAAAAAAAGAAAATAAAAAAGACAATTTCCAGTTTGCTAGGCTGATGTAAAAGAAAACAGAAAAAATCGGGCAAGTTATAAAGCAAACAATCAGAAAGAGAGGAAAAAAAACAGAAAAAGAGCGTAACAAACAGAGCTCTTGGATTGTTCCAGCTTATTGTGTAATAAACTTTGCAGAAATAAGCTGGCCTGAGCTTTACTACTTCAGGGCTCAGAAGTTTAAAATCGACAGCAATTTAAAAAAAAAATAATACTGTTATAGCCAGAAGCTTCACAGCCTGCCCAGCCTGGCTATTTTCTTCAGTTTGCAAATAAAATAAAAAAAAAAGTTCTGGGGATCCTGCCCAGAGTCATCAGCCTGGAGCAAAGCCCAGGACTCCCGACCCTGCTCCCACCGACCTCTGCACTAGCGGCAGGAAGCAAAGAGCTTCACGGATGGAGGGAATTGGGCCAAGGGAGAGTATTATTTGAAGTAGAAATTTAGGCACTTTTTTCACGCTGTCGAAGCAATGATATTTAACTGAAGTCACTTGCAGATTTTCCTTTTTTGAGGAGAGAGTTATGAATAATATGCATGTTCTTATCAATTCATATAAGAAGAATTTAAAGCTCAAAGTTCAGCAAGTGTGGATTAAACTACTCAGCAGCACCTTTTCAATGCAGCTGAATAACCTCTCTCCTTACCATATGCTCTCAACTGCCCACACTGACTCGGGTTAGATCTGGCTTCACTTTATCTCGGTATCCTATACTTGCAATTTTGTTATCTCTGCAACGCAAAAGAAAAACTGTTTTAGTTGGAAACAGAGTGGGTTCAAATAAAATCCATAAGCGGTGGCAGGCCACAGGCATCATCTCGCATCCATCACAGCAACTCGCCACCCACGCAACCTCATATGCCACGTGGAAAAGCGGATAAACAGTTCAACATGCACTAACTACCTCGAGTTATTCTGCCACAAGGTGAGCAGCTGGAATGGGAACTTCACCCCGCTCCACGCCAGATTCGACCCTATTGAACCACGGGGGGCACAGCCACTCCGGGCATTGCAGAGGGCATCCATCCCGGCCCACCGACCTGCCACTGGGCTGCGTTTTGAGACCTCAGAGCAGCATCAGGTGGGACAATCTCCCACCTCAAAGCCAGCTTTGAGGTCTCTAAATACAGCCCAAGCCCTTTGGGCAAGCATGGCAGGCAGGAGCTGTTCCTATACTATGAAGAGCCATGACCACCACCACCACCACCCCTCCAGCCTCAGTTTCCCCAGCGTGTGGCCACATCATCTCCTCGAACATCCCACCTGGCTGGACCGTGGGTGTCTCTTCCCCCTTGTTCCCACCTCTCCCCTCAAAGCAGCGGCAGAATTAAGGGTATAACAAGCACCCACCCTCCTGGAGAAAGAGCAAAGGCACATTTTTCCTCTTCTCCTTAGGCAATGTGTCACACCAGTTACTCTTTAGTATACAGACAAAAGGCAGAGCAAACCTGCTCCCCTCAGGGCGAGACGGAGGAGACACCCCAGGAAGACGCTGCATTTACCAAATTCACATTGATAAAACCCAGTGAGCCCCAGGGACAAAGAGGACAGAGACCTGGGGGAGCACAAAGGACCTGACCCCATCCTGCCAGCGAGGCCGATACCAGAAGCCAACTACAGGAGGACTCAAGGACCCCGTGCCCCCCCATCTCCTCCATCACCCCATGCCCAAGCGTACAAACGGCTCCGCCGTGGGGGACCCCTCTCCCCCCTGCAGGCAGCCCCCCGCATTACTCGGTGGCATGGCTTCAGCTGGAACCTCCTCTCGCATTACTCAAAGTATTTATGACTTTTTCCCATTTGAAATATGGGCCCTTACCACGCACAGGAAGGAGGAGGAGAGTGCCAGCAAACTCGTTAATTTATAAGTCAATCTGGCAGGGAACAATTAACAGCTTTCCCACCATCAGGTTGGCAGGAGAAGGGGTACCTTCCCCCCAGGGAGGGCAGGAGGGTCCCCGCATCGGCACACACCCTGCCCTGCCAAACCCAACCAGCTTCACGCTCGGGACCCAAATGTGACTTTTTCCCCCTCCGTGCCCCCCATCGGGAGCTCCCCCAGCCCGAGGGGACGAGCAGCCTCGTCGTCCCCCCCCAGCAGAACCCCCGTCAGGTCACACCACCAGCTCCCCAGCCTGGCACAGGTACACAACCCCCAAAACACGCTTTATGGTGGAGGGGGGAAATAATATACATAAATCCGTAATATTTTTGCTGCTCAGGACACAGGTCCCTGCCCAAGCAGAGCTGCAAGGAAGCACTGACAGCCCGGGGGGTGCGGGCAGAAGTGCGAGTGCCTATGGGGAATGTCCCCTCCAAATTTAGCAGGGGGTTTGTCCAGGGTGGGGGGACACGACACTGCAGGCGCAGAGCCCTGGGGGTGTCTCCCAGCTCGGAGGAAGGGCTAGGAAACCCCCACCCCCCACCCCCCAACCAAAACCGCTTTTTCATCCCAATTGCAAAGGAGCGCTTTCACAAAAGCAAAACCTCCCGGAGACTTGAGAGGGCAAATGCCCAAAGAGCGGAGCCGTCCCCCACCCCGAGAGGGTGCAGCACCCACCGGGAGGGACCACGCGTCCCCGCAGCACCCAGCACCCCTTCCACGGGTGTCACCTCTTCACCAGCATTTCCCCCCCCTCATCCCACATTTTTGCACCATTTGCTTCCCCAGGAGGAACTGGAACGGGATCCTCCCGCTGCAACACAAACACTATTAATCATTACTATTTTTCGGGGGGGGGGGTGTCACCCTCCATGTGACAAATTTTGGTTCAGGGACACCAAGGGCAGCTCTCACCCACCGCAGGATGGCCCCAAGGCTCGGGATTTCAGCCGAAATCCTGGAGGATGGATGGAAAAGGGCTGCTCGCTGCCAACCCCAGGGGTGTCCCTTGGTCTCCGGAGCCAGCTGCGCTTTGCAGAAGCAGCAGATTTGGTGCAGCCGCCCCAGGGAAGGGGAGGGGACCCCCCCCTCTCCCCCCCTGACTCCAACACGGGGTATTGGGGAGTTTTGGGGTGACCCAGGTCCTTTCCTTGCTGCTGTCACCGTCACCAGGCCACCACACAGCTGGGGGGAATGGGGTGAAACCCCCTTCCCAAGGGGCTCCGGAGCTGGCGGGGAGGACAAGGCACCTGTGGGGCCACTGGTGTTTGGGGTGGGATGAGGGGAGCACCCCGGGGACACACACACACACACATACAGCTGTGTCCCCAGGCTGCGGCATGGCCCTGCCAGCATCGTGGGGAACTCTCCGGAGTCTTCTCCTCCGACACCCGCATCCTGGTGATGCTCCTCCGGGAGCGACACCGGCTTCGGCACATCCCCAGCGCACGCGGATGCCAGAAGGTTGGAGAAGCCACCGATCCCACCCAAAAGGGACGTGGGCCACCCACTCCCCCAACACGGGTGGTCCCACGGGAGCGCAGCCCCCAGCACGGGGGTGACACCAGAAAACCCCAAATCCCATCCCGTGGGTCAGATCCCTGCACCCACTCGCCCGGTGGACCCCCCCCCCCAGGTCGGGAAGCACGGCGGGGAGACGGGGGGGGGGAAGGTGAACCGGCACCGTGGCGTGGGACAGGGCACAGCGCGGGGACCGGGCCGTGGGACGGAGCCGGGCTCACGCCGGGGACCTGGATGGCACCCCAGGACCCCCCCCCCCCTTCCCAGCACTGCCCCCAGGGCAGAGGGACAGTGAAGGTGTGCTCCCTCCACCCCAAATACCACTCCAAGGTCATGAGCACCTCCCTCCCCACTCACAAGGATAATAATATCTTTAAATTCCCCACCACCACCACCTGTCCCCATCCCCCCAGCACCCATGGGTGCTGCCCACC
>JANZLQ010000095.1:39828519-39840691 GCA_026212715.1 Elanus axillaris
CCTTCCTTCCTTCCTTCCTTCCTTCCTTCCTTCCTTCCTTCCTTCCTTCCTTCCTTCCTTCCTTCCTTCCTTCTTTCCTCCCTCCCTCCCTTTTCCTGTTGTCCTCTCTCGAACGAGAGGCTGGTAGGAAACTGCAGGAGATCTGGCTCCATGGCAGCCGGAGAAGCCCCCGGAGACCCAGCTGCTGCCAGCACAAGCCCTGGAAACAGGCACCGCACGTCCACACCGTGCAGCAAAGAGAAGGTTTCCCGGTCCTGGAGGAAGCTCCCGCGTCCCAGGGACCTGCAGGATGGGAAACTGGACCAACCTCTTTGCAAACAGCTCTTTTTCTAATTGAATTTCTCCTCTGCGCAGGTCCCCGAAGCTTCATTCGTGCACGGGGGAAGTGGAGTTTAAATGGGAATTTCTGGCTTTTATTTGCCTGCCAGCACGGGTGGGTGGGCAGGCAAGGCGGTTTGGAAGGATGTTTTCCTTTCGTTTTGCAGTCTCATTGGGCAGCTATATTTAGGCCAGTTTCTAATTTTCTGGGCTTAATTAATGAGCTGAAGTTTTCAATCACAGGCACTCGAACAGCTTGGGAAGTTCAGCCTGGTCACTGGGCAAGAAAAAAATGTCTTTCTTCTCCGCAAGCACTGGGAAGCGACCTGCAGATAACCTCAGAAGGAAGCATCTCCATGGGCTCACCGGGACATGCCAGCCCCGACCCTCGGGCACCCTGTGCACAACACGGGCTCGCACACGCGATGCTACACACCACAGCAATACGCACCTACCCACCGACACGGGGATGTGCTGCCTGTGTCCGTGGCATCCATTCGCGTACCGGTCACACCGATATACAGACATGTCATCCTAGGTGTATATGATGCTTTCATTGGCATATATGAGCCTACAGGCACCTATAGAGATTTTAGGCTATTTTTTTCTCTCTCCCAAACGGGGCTTGGGTGCGTCGTGGCTGCACACACCCCGTGCTGGGTACAAGCAGTCCCGCTTCACCCTGACACATGGCCCGTGGTCATCGCTCTAATCATGTAAAAGGTTTTCAGAGGGTGGATGGCTGTAAATCTTTCAAGTTTAAAGCCCCTTTCCAGCTTCGGATTGCCACCTGGCTGCTTGCCAAATGGCTTGGCTGATTTTCCTACGGACGTGCCAGACGCTCTTGAAGCAACTCCGAAGGCGTGTTGGTCATTTGTCCCTATTCCCTGGGTGGCTTTTTAGTGTTTAATGAGGGTGCTATTACAACCCACCGCCAAATGCATAGGGTGACCAGGGACATGGGTGCACATCCCAGCTCATCTCCAGTGTCACCCAGCCAGACTGGGACCAGGGAGCTGGACCAGAGCTCTCCCTGCCCCCTGCCCTTGGATTTGCTTATATTTTTTCCCAGCTGAGCTTTGCCTCGCAGTACCTGTGGGGTTAATGCTGCAGAGCCCCTGCCTGCTCCCTGCCTGATGAGCTTTGTCAGACGCGTGCTCATCTGTCCAGATGTGTTAGGGCTGAGCGGACCCACGTCTGCCAGATGTGTCCCTGCACCCCTCCACCCCCCTCCCCGTCTCACCAGGTATGCCACGGCGGAGGGGAGACGCGGGTGCTGCCCCTCGCACCCTGCGTCGCCCACCCACCCCTGGGATAGTCTTCATGTCCTGGTGTAAATCTCAGGACCAGCAAATGGGAGGAAAGGGGCAGCCACAGAACTGCTGGAGCACAGGGCTTGGGGGGCTGGAGAGTGACCCTCACAGAGGAAACGTCATTCCTCCAGGGGAAAACTGAGCTAAGAAAGAAGGAAATAAAATCTGGAAGGTTTTTGGTTTGGGTTTGGTTTAGTTTTCTTTTCAGGAGCCTCCTTCCCTGATGTTAACGAATAATAAACACTGCATTTTGAGCTTGCTTGCCTTCTAGCCCCAACCAGGACTGCATTCTTCCCTGGAACCTACATGGTCATTTACACCAGCGTAAAACGGGCGCAGAGAGAGCTGCAGCTCGGGGCTGAGCCCTCCCTTGCCCGGCACCGCAGGTCTGCCCCAGCAATAACCCTCACACTGGTCCCAGTTTGCTCATGGGGATGTAGCAGGGAGAGCTCTCGGCCACGTTTCCCACACCAATAAAGGCACCGGGGGCAGGATTGCAGGGTTAAAAAATACAGGAGACAGGAAAAGCGGCTGGAAACAAGGGGTTTTCAGCGTGACAAGGCTTAATGCCACAGATCTCCCTGGCTCCTCATGTAAACACACTTACCCCGCTTCAGTTCCCTCAGGACCGGCACCATCTTAAAATAGATCTAGCTTGAAATAACACCTTGCTTAACCCCAGGCAGATGCGTAGGGTTTGGTTTTTTTCCAGCAATAAGGGGTTTTTTTTGTTGCCAGTGAGAATATATTCAGCTAGAAAGAGGGACCAAGGAGAGAGGGGTGATGGCACCGGAGCTACAAAGCTGCACCCCAGAGCCGGCGGTTGGGTGGTCCCAGGCTGCCTGCAGCCACCCGGCCTCTTTTGGGCTGAAATCAGGCGGATTTGTGGGCAAGGAGGGCATTTCTGGCACGGGAGGTGCTATAGCAACCTGACGAAGGTGCTTGGAAGCAGCTGAGAAGGGAAATAAATAAAATAAAAGCAGTGGTGGAAAGCGGATCAAGGAGGAGGAGAGGACCTGGTGCTCCCCAGGCGCGGGGTGGGGAACCTGGTGCCGAAACATCTGGAGGGCTGTTTCTCTCATGCAGCTTTTAAATTTAATTCCCAAAGAGCAGCTACGGTACACAGGGGAGAAGAAGCAGGGCCAGATCCTCTGTGTTCTCCCGGGCTCCCATATAACCCAGCACATCCCCCAGCTCCACGCACCCGTGGGGTCTTTCTCATCTCCCTTTCCCTCCCGTGGCAGTGGGTGCAGTCACCCCCTCATCCCCCAGAACCACCCAGCCTTGCACAGCACCCATATTTTGGGGGTTGTCCCTCCTCTCTGCCCAATATTCAATTCTAAAAAGAAGCCGAAATGGCTTTCTTGTTGGTTAAAGCCTTGATTTTGCCCATGCTGGTGCATCCCTGGCTCACGGGGGCCGTGATGTGCCGGGCAGCACCAGGAGCCCATCCTGGGCACCCTCCTCAGCTGGTGGGAGAAAACCTGCACCCTGGGAGCTGCGGCAGAGATCAAATACCTGCACCCTCAAACAGAGCCACCGGACACCCTGGCCAGAGGAAAAACCACCTTTTTATTAGAACTTTCTCCATATTGCATTTGATTTTATTTTTCCCTTTCCCGCCCCCCCCGCCCTTCCCTCACTGCCACATTTTGGCAGGATTAATTTGAGATAAAGTTACTCTGAGTGACGGCCTTTGCTTTTGTGTTCTCCTTGTCTATTTTCCGCCTCGCTAAACCTAGAAAAACTCCAGAGAAACGCTCCGGCTTCCAGCCTTGCCAGGGGGCCCCGGCTCAGCCGACACTCGTCTGCCGTCTCCACGTTCAACCGCGGGAAAAAAAAAAACCCACCTTCTGACAAGGGTTATTTTTATTTCTAATGAAAAGCGAAGCCTGCTGTGCACAGGTGGAGTGGGACGGATGACAGGCGCCGAGGTGCACACATCAAAATGATTGAGGGCTCACGTTTACCAGGGGAACCTTATTTTTTGGGGAGGGGGAGACACCCCCCCCCAAGCCCCTGGCATTCGACATTCGATGGCTTTGCAGCCTGATCGGTGAGAAAATATCACCTTTGTGTTTAGAAGAGGTGGAGGGATCACGGCAGGCGGGATCGCTCCGATGGTGCAAGCCGAGCCTCTGGTTTGTGCTTTGCTGATCCCCTGGGTGCGAGGTCAGTCCATGCCGTGATGGTTGCATGAGCATAAATACGGGAATCAGGATAAAAACCATGCAAGGTGCATGAGAACGACCCAAGAGCCAGGGCTTGGTGCCTCCTGCCAGATGCAGGACCTGGCTGCCACCCCAATGGGGTCCACAGGGTTTTTCCTCCTTGATGCAAAGATGTATCAGGCATCCAGCTCGTCCCTGGTGGGATTTAGGCAGGGGACGGTGGCACGGGCTGAACCGGAGCCGCCGCCGGCACGCTGACCGGGCTCCCATCCCACGAGTTCAGCCCTTTGTTGAGCTCCATTATTACTTTTTTAACATTTGCTTCTGGACTTGCAGTAATTATTTCGCCAGCAGGGTGGAGGTTATTAGGATAACTGCTCCCGTTGTTACCTTAGATTAGTTTGGGATGGAGAAAGGCAAAGAGAAGCTGTTGCTTGGAAGACAGCGTGGTTCTGGGCTGGAAGAGGCGGCTGGGGGAGAAGGCAAGGAAAGTCCTGCAGCCTCCCGAGGCTGCATGAGGCTGCCGGAGGGGACGGTCCCGCTCCTTCCCGGCAAGGTGGGCTTACGGGGAGATGGTGTCCGTATGCAGAAACACAGACACGGAGAGCAAAACCCACTCCCTGAGTTCAGACACGCAGCGTGCAAAGCTTCCCCCTGCAAGACCTGGACCCCGCCGAGCCAAGCTCCGGCTTTCTTTTGCACCCCAGGAAGGTTTTTCCAGTTCACTCCAGATTTACACCGCTGTGCCACAGAGCAGCCCCAGCGTGGGTGTCGGAGCACATTTGTTGACACTCTCCCACCTCCAAACCGCATTATGCAGCTCCAGTAAATGCCCTTTCCATCTTGCTCTGATCATTAGCTGAGAGTATTCCGCTCCAGAGCGTTGCTATAATGAAAGGCACTGAACTTCGGGATCTCAATTAACTATAGCAAACGCTCTAGATCCTAGGAAAATACTTTGCTCAAATTATATTGCAATAATAATATGTACGTCCATTTACTCCTCTGGAACGGAGCGGGCATGCGCCATGTATCTCAATTTTGCTTCTCTCTCATGTCATTAGCTTGATCCGTACATCTTTTTCCCACCCAATGCACAGAGTCATTCCTAATTCCTGGGCTCTTCTGCCACCTCACAGAACAAAATCAAACCCTGATGCTGCATGGCACTCCACCTCTGCCTGATAAATAAATTCCAGCTCTTAATGAACGGTACCAAGTCATTATAATTACTAAACAGATGTGGGCACCCAGTCCTTTGGCTGCTAATTCCCTTATTTGCAAAGCTGTCACTCCAGCAGTTGAGATCTTCGCAGCTGGAAGGTCCCGCTCCAGTTTGGGGGGTAATTTGGGGAGGGGGGTTAGAAGCAGCGGGATCTGCAGCCTTTAAATAAGTGAATGATTCTTGTGGCGTGGCAAGGAAGGAGGCAGCGATGGGAAAGAGTTTGGGCACCTGCATGGTCCCCACCATCACCCCATCAGCCCACGGCAAGGGGTGCTGGGGGGCAGGACCAGGCGATGAATTTATTTTGCCCGTATCTGTGTAAAGGTGGGGGGGGGGGGGATTACGCCTGCGTGGGATGTGATGCTGCTTGCGTGAACGGAGCCGGCAGAGACGTGCTGGTGCTGTTATCCAGCCGAACATTGCTGCCTTCCCACTCTCACCCAGCCTGCAGGAGTCTAATAAAACAAGTCCACACGTTACAAAATCAATTTCCTCTCTATTAATTTGGGTCTCTTAAGATTTATCATCATCTTTCATCACCAGATTAAAAGCAATTGGCAAAGTCTCAAATAACCTTTTAATTCTGAGCTGGAAGCCAAGATCCAGATACACAGAGCCGTGTCCTCCGACGGGGCACTGCCCGAAAGGGACGGGGTCCGGCACCCCAATTCCAGCCCGGGGCACGGGCGCATCCATACCTGTCCTCCCCGCAGTGAGGCTCAGCCCGGCTCTCCGTCAAAGCAGGGCAGCGGTTCGTGGTGGAATTAATTACAGTTCTTCCTCTGCCTTCAATTGAAGCCCGCACTTTGATATTTATGTTCCCAGTTGTGGGTTGCGGCCTTGATTCATTAAGATTTGCATAGTAATTGTTTTCTTCTAACGATCTGGGAGGATGGCACCGTGGGGAGACGTGTCCTGCACACGCGGGCGGGCGGGCTGGAGCATATTGCTGAGCAGCATCACACCCCCCCGAGCATCACACCCCTGACCAGGGCCAAAATGGGGCCAAAACGGGACCGAAGGCTTCTGCATCCCCATCCCGCTGTTCTGTGCCCTGCCCAGGGCAGAGGATCAGGTCCACCCACATCTGCCACAAGTGCCGGGAGGGAGCAGACGTTCCTGGCATCACCGTGGAAGGGACTTTCAACTTTTTTTTCATTTGCAGGACTGTTTTTCATGTTAAAACTCAAATTTTCCGCTGGACAGACTTGCTTTCCACATGTTTCCTGAATTGCACATTTGGTTTTGATGGACAAAACTAGCCTGAAATGATCAAAACTTCCTTTCTGGTGCTTAGAAAGAAAAACTGCCTTGTTCTTCCAGCTTGAGCTGAGAACAAATTCACATGCAAAGCGGCATAAAAGACAGGAACCATTTCAAAATGACGGAAATATCTGATTTTACTGAAATCCTCGGCCAGCACTGCCCTTTTCCCTCTGCCTGGCTTCCAAACCTTTGCAAAACCTCCGCTTCCCATTAGCTCATATTAAACATTTGCCCCTGAATGGGATGGGAGTTGTGGGAGAAGAAAATTCCCTTGCTGGGGGGAATAAAAAAAAATAATAAAGAAGAAGAAAATCTTGTTTCCGTACTCAAAAGCAAACTCCAAGTCTTTGTGCCCATCGTAAGAGCTCGGGGAGCTGCCGCTGCCTCCCAGGAGCAACGCGGGGCCGGTGCGAAGCGCCTGGCTCCCGTCCCAGTTTTGATGGCTTTGCTCCCCCCCCCCTTCTCCCACTCCTCATTATATTTGTATATTTGATGATCATTTAACATTCATGCGGCAGCTGGGTCTCAGCGGAGAGCAGTGCCTCGGCAGCGTGGAGCTCTGCAGCTCGATCATCAAACGGCTGATTTCTGCCCCAAAACGTGATCGGCTTCTCCTGACCGTGGCAAAGGCGATTTGGGCCAGCCCGGCTACGTCTCTTCAATCGTCCGTGAAGATCTCATTGCTCTCGGCTCTCTGGAGCGAGATTTGATACGTGCTGCTTACCCGCTATCTGATCTCGGCTGCGTTCTTCTTTTCTAGTTTTTATATATTTTCTTCTTTTTTTTTTTAAACAGGAGTGTTAAGTCTCTCTGGAAGCCTGACAGAGTGACTCTCGGGCTGCAATTTATCCATCGCTACCAGTCCCCCCTCCAGCCCCACCACATCACTCCAGCCCCATCCGTTTCCAAGTCAGGAAACAGAGAGAGAAAACTTTGCAAAATACAAAAGCGGAGAAAGCCGCCGACAGCCCTCCGGGCTGCTGACAGAGGAGGATGTGATGCACATCCCCACCCGCTCTGTGCAAACACATGGACCTGGGCACCGCAGGAGCCAAATGCTCTTGGAATTTGTAATTTTTACTCTTTTGCTTTGCTGGGTGCTGAGCAACGTGCAGAGCGGATGCGGCTGGGGGTGCAGGTGCATTTTTCTGCCTGCACCTCATGTGCAAAGCATCAGAGAAGGAAATTCCCCTTTTTGCATTGGAAAAGTCACTTATTTTTGTTTTTTTTATTATTTTTATATGCTTGATCCAGGCAGCCCACAGTGATGTGACCATGGGGAGGGGAGCAGAGACCATGAACCAAGGAGATCTCCCAGGGTTTGATCAAGGAAGGAGCTGCTGTTATAAATGCACCTGGGGCTCATATCTCACATCCACACACACTCTAAAAATTACCCCTTTTTTGCTCCTAAATTCCCAGGAAAAGGGGATGGTCCTGCACCTGCTCAGATGTGGAGGGGAGAAAACTCCAATAAATGACTGAACCAAAAGCTATCAGCCCCGAAGAGTCCGCAGCGTCGGTATCCCCAGCCCTGCCACCCCCCCAGCACTTTGGGAAACACAAACCAGCACCGGGGAGTGATTTATGGGGAGAAGCAGCCGATATCTGTATCGAGCCGCCCTCCCCGTCAATGCCTCTCCCCAGCGCTGCCGCCTCTGTAATTAAAAGAGTTGCACGGCTGGAGCGGGGAGAAACCGGGACTGCCAGAAAAAACACAGCAAATTGGAAATTTGTTGTTTCCACTGCTTGGTTTGTTCGCTAGAGCCTGCAGTAACGAGCACAAATTAAGATAAAAGCAAGGGGGAAAAGGGGTACCTGGGGGGTTGCATTGAGTGTCTAATTTTTCCATGTCATAGGGGAGGAAAAGGTGAGTTTGGGTGGAGGAGGAGGTGGCCTGAGCATCCCTCGTTGTGCTGCAGACATCCATGAGAGCAGCGTGCCTGGCAGCCCACGCAAGCTGGAGGAGCTCCCGTCTTCTTGAAAGTGGCAGCACGGTTGGGATTGCTGGGATGAGGTTTGCTGCCATCCATGCTGGTGGATATAGAATAATAAAAATCAAATGGTTTGGGTTGGAAAGGACTTTTTAAGGTGATTTGGACCAACCCCCTCTGCCATGAGCAGGGACATCTTCCAGTAGATGAGGGTGCTCAGTTTTGACCCAGTGCTGCGGCAGAGCTGGGTTTCCTGGGTGGATGAGCCGGTTCTGCCATGGGTATCCTCCTTGGAGATGGAGTGGACAGAGGTGGGACGGAGACACGCTGGGCGCACGTGCGTGTGGGCGTGGGTGAGCTCCAGGTTGCGTTGAGACCAAGCAAAACTCTGCCCAAGACCTGGAGGATGGAAGGAGGCTGAGAGCAAGGAGGCGGGAAGTAAATGACTGCACAGCTCTGAACTGACAAGAAGAGACCATTTAAATCCAAAGCAAAGGTTAATGATATCCTGACAGTGCCAGAGGATTCGCAGCTTCTCCTTCTTGCAGATCCAGAGTGGGAAATTGCTGCTGAGTGACAGCCCCGAGAGCTGGAGATAGCAGGGACGGGGTTGGGCTGGGACATAAAATATACTGGGGACAGCAGCAGTATTTCAGCTGACAAACCAAAAGGTTATGTGTGGATGACAGATGTTTATTTGTATACTTTTATGATTGAAGGGAAGTAATTGTGTTGGCTTGGCAGGTTGAATGGCAGTTGTTCTCAAAGTATGTGCCTTCTCCTTTGGGGCAGGGTACGTAGAAAGGGCCAGAGTCCAGCTCCGCTTCAGATAAGTAGCTGCAGAAAAAGGAGATGATGATGATGATGATGATGATGATGATGATGATGATAATAATAATAATAAAGGTAGGGGGTTTTCCTCATCTCTGTACAGGGATTTCCTAATGGGAGGAAAATCCAACGGGATGGTGAAGAGTTCCTGGGTACCATCTCACCCGTGGTAGCTGTGAGGTGGGCGCTTTACCTTCTCCGCCAATGCAGAGGGGTCTGTCCTCCTTTTGCTGGCACTGGAAGCGGCTCACAACTTGCCCGGGAGCACGGCAGCCCGCCAGTGCCGTCAGGACTGAGGTTTGGGATACACACGGCGGCAGCCATCAGCTTTAGAGCAGAGCAATGGCCCGGCGAGGCTGAGCGGGGAGGGGGCAAGACGATGCTCCCCTTGGAGGGGTCACCAGACCTCAGCTCACATCTTCTGGGTGATTGAAGCTTCTGGTTCAGCATTAAAAACAGCTGCTCTGGCTCCCTCAGCACAAGCCCTTTCCAGACCCCAGGCAGGCTCCTGCTCTCCTTCCACCCTCATTAGAGACACGCACCGAGCGCTTTGCAGCTTCTTAAGCTATTCCTAACCAGCATCTCCTGGGACCCGAAGCAGAAATGCCTCTTCTTTGAAGGTCCCACACCAAAGCCTGGATCCAAGCTTTGAATGGACCGTGTGTCAATGCCTGGAATAATTCACGTTAAACATTTGCTTGTAGTGGTGCGGGGAGCAGAGCTCTCCCTTGCTCCTGGGCTGTGCTGGAGAGCAAGGGAAGGGGGTGAGAGCATCGCCCCTGTGTCTGTGGGATGCCCGTAGGTCTGCAGAGCCCCTGGGGAGCAGCACCGCTCGTGGGGTTAATAGGGTGGGGGCACGGGGTGGGTGCTGAGTCCCTGGGAAAGGGCTGCGTGGGACCCATCCTGCACGTGGGAAGCAGCAGGCTGGGATCAGCCGCCGTCCCTGCCATCGACAGTGTCGTGCGCTTCGTTTCACACGCGCGTGTGAGTATTTATGACCACAAAATTGATGCTTAAAGAAGTTGAGTGCAAATTTAGAGGGAAAACAAAACTATGGCTTTGAGCAAACACTTCATCCATGCTTTATGTTCCTTGGGAGCAAAGGAGCCCATTATTTCTCCTCCTCCTTTCTCTTCAGAAATAAAAACAAAGAGGGAGCGAAGGCAATGGGATTTCGGACGTGATTTAGGGACCGGCTGGTCGCACCTTGCAGCGAAGGAGGAGGAAGGTGGAGATGGGGACAGAGCTCTGCAAGCAAAGGTGAAAGACGGACATTTATTGAGGCAGAAATCGCGTCCCGCTTGGGCATTTAAGAACCGGCTGGCTGAGACTCCCAAAGTGATGCAGGATGGAGAGAGCTGCCCCGTGCAGGCAAGTCACCGCTCCCCACCACCACCCTGGCCGGGATCGGCACCCAAGGGTGCTGCAGGAGCCCAGCCTTCATCCCACTTGCTGTGAAGGCACAAAAGAAGCTCAGAAAGTCCAAAGTGAGGGACGAGGCATGCATCTGCATGGTGCATTCCTCCTAAAACAATCATTTTGGCAGATAAAAATGCACTGGCAAAGCTGTACCGAGCGCCTTCTGCAAGTCGTTGGGGCTGGGGGAAAAAAATAAAAAGGCAGCAGAAGCAGAGGAAGAAGAATTCAATATTTCTATTTGTTCTTATCCAAATAAATTGAGATGTATTTGTGGAAGTGTCAGAGAAGCCCGCAGGAATGAAACTATAAAATAACACAGCTGCTTCATGAGTCTATGACAGACAGCATAGATTAATGTACCGGCGTTTTTATGGTCTGTTAACAACTGATATGGGTTTTAAATATATTATCTCCCATTGTATTGTCTGTCATTTTAAAAACTGCTCATGTCTATTGTGTTTGCTTTTAAGAGGTGCTTATAGAACTATCAGGCAGTCGCTTCCCGATCTCTCCTCTTCTCTCCTTCCTAGATATATCACTGTCTCACCCTCTACTCTCTTTTTTTCCCTAGATAGGTTTTTCCCAGCACTTTCATGGGCAATTTATTCCAAAACCTATCGAAGCCCCCTCAGGTTCCTTAATTCCAGGAGCTTTAAAAAGCTTTTCCACCTTCAGACCTGGTTATCTTTGAAATGTGGATGAGCTGGGGAGAGGTGTCAGGCTGGAGCGGTGATGGGGACAGAGCGGCCAGAGGCGTGCGGCGGTGGGAGATGGGTGCTTGGGCTATGCCGGGCTGTGACGTGGCCGTATCCAGGCCTCCAGGTATCTGCTCAGCCAGGCACGGGAAAGAGAAAAGGAGCCGGAGGTGAGGGCTGGGTTGGGGGAACCAGAGGACGGGTTTTAGTGAATGCACTTAGGAAGTCACACAGGGTTTTCAGGTGTGGTGAAAACCCTGCGTTGGCTCTCAGTGTTTGATGGCTGAGCAAAATCTGGGTTTTCTTCTTGGCTGGGACTAGGGGAGAGCAGGACCATGAGGGATGGGGCTCCTGGCTGCCACCGCCAGGAGGATTTCAAGCCAGACCCCCCTCAAACCGCTCCAGCGAGCCCCTTCGCCCAGGAAATGCTCCCAGCCAGAAGTTCCCCCTGACTTTGCTTTCCCCGTCTCCTCTTGGCCACTCACCCCATCCATGTCCTGTCTTGCAGTGGAAGATCTGTGACCTCCTCCGCTGTGCCTGGCCAGGTTCCCATCAACAGCAGCATCGTCCGTCACTGCCAACGACTCCCCCAGCCCAGCCCGGGCTTTGCACCGCTCCTCGCGTGGGAGACGCAAGGAGATCAATGACTGCAGATGGCTCTGCCACAGATGGAGCCAGGAGGAAACATCTGGACCATCTCACTGGCATCTGGCACGGAGCAGCACTTCCAGCCGAGCGTGGGCACATCAGTGGAGGAAAACATTGCCCACTGCCAGCTCCCGACTGGTCCCACTGCCCCCTCCAGCCCCTGGGGCCATCCTCACACCCACGGGACGGCATCAGCACCAGAGATGTTCAAGACCTACACTGGCTCATCCCCATCCTCCGTCTTCAGCCCACATGGCCCTAAAAATATCCTTTCCCTCCACTTTGTACCCCTTAAAACCAGGCAGCCCCAAAACAGCCGTGGGGCTTCCATGGGAGTGTTGCCGGGAGCGGG
>JANZLQ010000095.1:39841719-39869383 GCA_026212715.1 Elanus axillaris
AGTAAAGGGAGATGGAAGGGGGGACATTTTTTTGGTCTTCCGGAGCAACCACTACGCGTGCTGGAGCCCTGCTTCCCGGGAAGTGGCCAGACATCGCCTGCTGACGGGAAGTAGAGAATAATATCATTTGGGTTTTTTCTCTCTGCTTTTCGCGCGCGACCTCTGCTTTCGCTTATTAAACTGCCCTTATCTTGACCCACGAGCTTGTTGTTATATTTTCTCCCCCCTTTCCAACTGAGGAGGGGGAGTGATAGAGCGGCTTTGGTGGGCACCTGGTGTCCAGCCAGGGTCAACCCATCACACTTTGACACCCTGTTTGGGTCTCAGCTGTGCCCGGCCAGCGCTGGTCCTGCTCAAGGCGGTGCTGAGCTGGGGCAGCTCTGCGGCGTGCAGCCCGCTCTGAGCTGCCATGGCAACTGGGGATGCAAAACTGTTGCTTAAAACCCAAAGCAAACAAATCTTCCACGTCACGAAACCCAAAGCATCCTTCTCGCCTTATTCCCCTCAAAGTGGTTTTTTTCTCTTGGTGACCGATCGGGAGGTGGTGCTGCCTGGTGGCACCTTCCACACCAGGGGTGTAAATAACTGCGGCATCCCGCGTTCCCCTTTGGGTCCGTCTTCCCAGGCCGTATCTCAAGCAGGTACTGTTATGAATATATTTATCAAAATAGTTCATTTTTTCCTCCGTGTTTTGCACCTTCTTCAGTGCAGAGGTGGTAACCATCTTGGCCACTGAGCCACTATGATTTGTGGCGTGCTGCCTGCCTCAGTAGCTCAAGGGGGAAAAAATAAGCCCAAGAAAGGTGTGAAATGGTCACATCCACCAAGCCTGAGCCATTTCTGTCCGTGTTCCCATTGCAGCTGTAGCAGCAGCGTACGATATTCCACCCCTGAGCCCTCCTTGAGGGCTTCAGGCTGCCCTTGAGCGTCCACATGAATGATGTACCCTGGGACGGTGCAAATGTGTGTGCCCTCCTGCAGGATCCTCCGACCCTGCACACAAGGAGAAATTCATGACAGGGATGCACCTGGGGACATCATGCAGCATGTGACCATTATATCCCATAGGTTTCAGATGTTTGCTGGGCCTTGCTGAGGGTTTGGCCCAAATGCAATGTTTGTAAGCGTTGTGACTTCTTGCTTGCCTGAAAATTGGGATTTATTTTCTATCAAGGGAAATATTTGCCTTTTCACCCTCATCGATACTCACTGGCGGGGTCAAAGCCCCCAGCTCAGCCAAAGCCAGACTGTGTGGCTGCTGTCGTCTCACTGCACCCGGCCAGGATCTCACCCCCCCCCCGAAAAACCTGATGGTACAAGGCCCCAAGGCTGCACTGAGAGCTGGAGCGAGAGAGATTAAACTAATATAAGTTAGTCTTTTGGGAATCACAGCAAGTACCTATGAAAGAAATCCTAAGAGACGCTCGTAATATTTAATGGGGATAGAAAACCAATGGGTGTCCATAGAAATGACACTGTAGGGAACCGCAGCACATCTCTTATAGGAAATGCATGGGCAGAAATGCTGGAGGATCTGTAAGATTTAATTACGTGTATCTGAGTACCTTAAAACCTGGTTCAGTGAAGTGAATATGGAGAGCTTGCATTTAATTGAGTGCATCTTTGGAAGTGAAGGCGACACAGCAACAAAGTGAGCACAGGAGCCAGAGCATCCATCAGCCTGGAAGGGGGATGCTTTGTGGCTGAAGGACTCTGCAGATTTGGGGTAGATTTAGGGAAAGGCCTCCATGAGGCCACCTGGACTCGTCCCATCACCGTTTTGACAATGGAAGGATGATTTCTCCAACCCAGATACCTCCCTTGGGGTGAGACGGGTTGCTCCAGAGCATCCTCTGACAGCAAAGGAGTCAAGATCTCACTTTTGGGGGCAAATGGGGCAGTGTTGGGATAGCACTTTGTTATCTTGGTTTGAAGTTCTTGCTCTAGTGCTGGCCTTTTTGATGGCATTGGGCAGGTCTCCTTGGGGGAGGAGGGCATCGGGGTCGCTGCAGGGATAGCGATGCTGCAGAAGGGAAGTGCGATAAATATTTTCAAAGGCAACTTAGAAGAAAAGTTCTGAGGAGATTATTGTTTAATCATTTGATCTCCCAGGTAAATATTAACACTGGAAAGCCATTTGTTTTATTTTCTCCAAATGCCGGCAGCATTTCCAGTCAGGCAGGATTTAAACCTGTCCTTATCCAGGTCTGAAATCTGCTATCAGTCAGTTCCTGCTGGGATCAAAAGCAAATGGACGTGATGTTGGCTGGTAGCTCAGGGAGATCCCAAACCAGCCCTCAATCTCTGGCATTCACATGTGAACCGGTTGGGTTGGAGGACAGCAGATCAACCAAAGCCCATATTGACTTCCAAGAGCTGCTTCCTGCTGAGTCTTCATGTCTCACTGGTATCTCAAGGAGATCCCAAAGCAGCATCCACATGTGAACCAGTGGGATCTGGGGAGAGTGAGTTGACCAAGGTCCATGTTGACTTCCAAGAGCTGCTTTCTGCTGGGTCTCCATGTCTTGGGAGAAGGTGAGGCTTACTGCACCCCAAGTTTCTCTCCATCAGGTGGGTTGCACTGAAGGACCATCAGTGTCCTTGTTACTCCTGCTGATGCCACTGCCCCTACCCTAAACTTTGTACCAGGGAGAGGACAACACACAAGTCTCACCCCAAGGGATCAGCATCGTGGGGAAGCCCTCTCCCTCTTCCCCTCTGGCCAATGCACACACAAAAGTTACAAAGACCTTCACAAACCACCAATGAAGCCAAAGTGATCACCAAAGTGATGAGCAAGAGAGAGATGAATCCAAAAGAGAGGGACTGAAAACTGCTCCTGGAGAGAAGTGACGCCTCCTCCCGTACCTGTCCCCTCCTCACCCAGCCCCATGCTCCCATCGCTGCTGACGGCTTTCATCCCAGGCATCGAAGGGGGAATGAAGTTACTGAAACCTTTCCGCAATGATTTTTTTTTCAGACTTGTCTTTCTGAAGTCCCTGCATGCTAGAAAGCATGTAAAAATACAGAGGGAATAAACAGCAGAAACTGTCTAAACAAGCCCAAACAGATTGGGAACTCAAATCTCGCAAACAGTATGCAGCTTCACGCTTCAAATCACCTTAAGTATTTGCAGCGTGCACCAGGATTGCCTTTCTATCATAATTAAATATGTCTGTCTCTGAGCAAAGGGAGGAGAGCTTAGGGGAGTTGTCGCCATCCTTAATCTCAGCTGCCATTCCTCAGCCGCGCTGTCAGGGCAGCGGCAAAATGGGGCTTGGGGAGAAAAAAGTGTCTTCCAGGCTAGACTTTGAGAAATGTCCCACGTCTAAGCATTCTGCTTCGTGAAAAGCAGGGTGGAACCAGCCTGGAGAAGAGCAAGGGGGTATTAGAGCAGGAAGGGTATTTTGCAAAGTTGGGTTCAACAGTTTGAGTTGGGCTTGTGGGGCATCTTTGAGTGCTAAAGAGGAGAAAAAGGGATGGGGATGTGAGAGAGCGGGGCGCTGAGCCCAGTCCCTGCCCACCTCTATCTATAGACATCGTGTCTGGTCTGGGGGAAGGAGGGAAGATCCGTCGGGAGATAGCGAGAGGAGCTGGGGGCCGTGTTGGTGCTTGATCAGTCATGGTCTTTGGTAAGAGGAGCTCCCTGAATCCTCACGGCTGCCCGGCCCCATCCTCAGGTGGGATGTCCCATCCCCGAGCAAGGAGCCGTGACCTGACCGTGTTAAACCCTCCGCCTCTCCTCTGTGGGCGTAGATGGTCTCATCAGGGGAAGACGTCTCTGCACGCGGTATTTTCATTGACAAAAATAGGGCTGCTTTTGTGTGAAAATGCCGGTGTGATTCCACCGAATGGGAAATCAATGGGAGTCCAATATTAATTAACCATGCCTGCAGTGGGGGCAACCATTTAAATAAACCTGAATGAAGCTTTTCAGCATGCAGCTGGGGCGGGATCCATCCCGGCGTCGGATGCCTCCATCTCTGTTTCCTTTCGCCATCTTCCTCCATCGATTCCTCCCTCTTGCAGCTCCCGTTTCCCCCGCTCCATTCCAGCTCCCACCGGGAGATGCCGGCAAACCTTTCCAGGGGGAGAACCAGAGGGCCCCAGCACGAGCTGCTGAAGGTCAGACCGACTGCTGCTTTCCGACGGGGCGGCCTCCGGAGAGTAAACAATAATTAACCTTAAATTAAAACTGGTTGTAATCTTTGATTACCCGCCTGGTTCTGTGATGTGCCAAAGCCCATTTTGTTTCTGGTTTCCTTGGAGATACCACCCGGTCTCCCCACCCCCTTCCAGCTCTGCTCCGGCTTTTTTTAAAGCAAGTTTAAAAACAGCTATTAGGAGAGCTTGTTAATCATCATCCCAGGCTGCTAATAGCACTCTGGCCACAGTTAATCATGGCAAGCTGCAAAGATACTGCAGATCCTTTCAGTGGATGTAATTGCCCCCCGTTCATTCCCTCCACTGCATCCCCCTTTCCTTTGGAGCAGGAGCCTCTTCTCTACCCACGTTGAGAAATTTGGATGCACGCTGCTGCTTGCTTTTTTTTATTTTGGCTTCGCTGGCAGAGACACCCTCACAGAGTCGGGGAAGGGCTGTGCTCCACCAAGCCCAAATTTGCATTATAGCTCAACAGCAGCAGCGCTTGCACATCAGGTTGTGCAGCAGGAGAGGGGAATTTGGGAGCTTGAGGCCGCGTACCGGGAAATGAAGGGCTCGAGCTGGAGATAAGCCGTCCCGGGGGACTGGGATGCCATTAATAGCCGGTTACGGCTGCAGCCGCCTCCTTTCTCTAACATCATGGGAACTTCTTTTTTATTCATCAGTGCCCCGTACTTCAGATGCGCTCTCAGCTGCACTTTCAGCAACCTTCTCACCGAGAAAATAAGTAGATGGAGGGGAAGCTGGAGATAACGTACGTGTTCCTGGGCCGGCTTCATCGCTGGGACATCCTCCTCCTCCTCCTTGGAGCGCCTCCAGCTTCCTGCTGCTGTAGGTGGAGGCAAGTTTGGCCTCCAAGGCCTCAAATTTGTAAATCAGTTCGGCACATTATTTTTTTCCAAGTTAAGCAGTCACTTAAAGACCTCTCCTGTACAAGGCCAGAGCATCAGCCTGGGGCCGTAATAAACAGGTCCAGCGAGATGGGAGGAGCGCTGCTGCCTTCTGCATGGCTGGCTTGAATCAGGAGTGGGACCAGTGGGAATGGACCCGCCAAAATTCCCTGATCCCCAGCCCCTCTGGCCGGCAGCAGGCACTGCTCTGCCCTCGTCGCTCCCATTTAGCCGGGTTTGAACTGGGCGACCCACCTGAGCGGGTGTTAATTGTGGCTCTGGCTGTTCCAGCTGAAATGACAGATAGGGGACAATTCTGCCGGTTGACAATAATTGTTCTCCTAATTACAGCAATGACATTTACTGGAAAGCCACTGCAATCCCATTACCTTCTTATGCTAAATTCTGCGACTTTAAAATTACATTCCCTGTCTCCTTCCCCTGGTATGAAGCCCTCTGGTTACAGCCTTGTTTACTACATCTGCAACCATGCCGCTTAATGGATAGTCCTGGGGTGCCCTGCAAGAGCTGCTATTCATTTGGGTTTGGGTAGGGCTTTTGTGGGTATTGGTATTTTTTACATTTCTTATCCTGCATTTCTCAGCCCTCCACCTGGATGGGGGCTGCTGGAGGATGCAACCTGCTGCGGAGGTGACAACATCCAGGCACTGCCACCCCAGAATTAACCCATCGCATTAATCCATTGCCCCCTCCAAAATAAAAGGGGACACCAGCTAACACGCAGAGGGAGCTTTGCAACAATATTTCTATTTCTGTATTGCGAGTTGCCCATTCGAGCCTGTGCATCCTCATTCTCCCCCCATAAACAAGCGGAAGGTGCCTGTGAATAATTAATTTTTAAGACCCTTAATATTTTATAAATGGTTGTAATGAGCCGATGTTCTGTTTTGTTTAGCTGTTTATGTGTCGTTAAGTTGGGAGGCTGTGAACAAGATACTTTAATTTAATGTGTTGCCCTCAGAAATACCTTTTAATAAATAAAGCACTATAGCTCTTCTCTGGAGAGCCAGAGTTTGGTTAAGCTGGATAAATGAAGATGATGATGTCTTTCAGTAGCTTCTTCTTTACCCCCCTCCTCTTTACACACTTCACACTGAACCAGCTCAAGTTAATTATTTAAAAGGGAGAAACCCCTAATCTTCAGGACTGGGAAACCTAACACAGCGTCACGCAAAATGTCAGAGCTCTGCCCCAAAGCTGGACTTTCTCCCCAGGCCGTTACCTACCACCACGGTCACGTCCGGGATGGAGTAAGGGAAGGGCTGAAATTCGGGCACAAAACCACTGCAGAGAAGCAGGTCCCTTCCCTCTGCGCTGGAGAAGTCAAAGAGGTTGGCCTACCTCCAAGGCAGAGAGGAGCAGAAGCACCATCTCCTCTTTGAATTATGGTCCTCCTTTTTTTAAAAAAAAAAAAGGAAAAAACCCGCATCTTTCTCTCTGCAGGACGACTGCTGGGAGGTGATCATTTGTCTTTGAGAAACTGAGGCTCCCTTATAAAACTCACGGAGAAATAAGGTCATTTGTCAATTCAAGTCATTCTCTTCCATACATAAAAAACATGGCAAGTGCAGCTTTTGTAAAATCTAAATTGAAAGTAAATAGCGAGCGGGCAGTTCTTGGTGATAAAACCTCCCATTCTGTAGATTTCTGGTACAATATTTATTTTATCCTCTTTATAACTACAAGGGCTGTCTCTGTGTGTTATTAAAGTAATGCATTTGCTTAACCTGCACTTAAATTCCCTCCCAACCTTCCCTGATTGTACATCTCACTGCTACATGTTCCCAGCCTGCTGGTCTCAGCTGGACAATTATATTAACTGCTTCTATTTGCAATTACTATGAATCATAAAGCAAGTCTGAATGGATTGTTTTTCTTTATTGAAAATGTTTAAACTTAATGCATCGCAAATGTCACAGCCATGGGGCTGCTCCTCGGCTCTTTGGGAAGCGCCTGGCTGCCTTCAGCTGCTGCCGATGGAGCATTACGGACAAAGTTTGCCATTTCCATCTCTTCCCTCCTAATACACTGCGCAAAAACCCCGACACAAGCAATTCACTCGATATCTCTATGAGACCAGGGGCTGGGAGGTGATCAAGGCACCTGGCCCCTTCCCCAAAATGCCCACAGATGCTGGCGATGAGCTGAATTGCAGAGGAGATTTGAGCCTGAGCTTCTCCTGCGTCCCTTCCCTCAGGCTGCCTGTGAGATGTTCTCCAGGGAAGTTTGGAGAGTGTCTGGGACAAGGACAAGGTTCTGGGCTGCAGCCGCCGGGAGCAGTCCTGCTCCTTCCCGTCGGTATTTTGGGATGCTCCTAAGTTCTACCAATCTCATTTGGGATTTCCCCTCCCTGTCGCCCCTAAGGTGCTCTACCCTGAGTTGGTAGGACAAAGTTTTGGAGGTCTCTGAAGCTCTTGGCTATCTTTGGTGTCTCTTGGCGCAGAGGCAGGTGAGTACCAAGGGGATGATGGATTTTGTCCAGCAGGAATTGGATGATGTCCCACAAAGCACTCTCATTCCCGCAACTCATCTTGCAGCCTTCAGCTGTACTTTGCTTTTTTTTTTTTTTTTAGGTCCAGCCAGGACAAATTCTCCTTGTCCTGTGGGTCTGGGGTGGTTGATGTCCCTGGATTATAGTGGTCTGACTGGTGTAAGAACGTGAAGGTGACCTAAAACCAGGAAAACTGGGGGGGAAGGGGGCAGAAAAGACATTTTTGGTTAGGGCAGGGCAGGGAGAGCTGCAGGGCTGGGGAGTTGTGCTCAGACACAGGCAGGTTGTGCCCATCCCTGTGATTGACAAGGAGCCGTGCTTGGAGAACAGGCTAAATTAAATGACTATATTTTGATTTCTTAATTAATATGTTTTACATGTCACTGCAGGGCGCTTTGTGCCAGTTAGCTGAGAGAGACGATGAACTGAGTACAGATGGGCCTGACCCAAATCCTGGCATCCCATGGCTCTGGGATGGTTTGGATTTGGCTGGGAACCCGTGTCTAACTTGCTCTGTCACCGCTGTCTTTTTGATTTGTGGAGCCCAAAACACAAGGCCGATGATCCGGCTGTGGAAAAAAGCTTTGCTCGCTTGGGATGGCTGCTCTTGGGCGCAGGGCTGGGATACGTGTAGCACATGGTCCCCTCCACCCCGCGTCCCCTGGGTGCTCTCATTCCACGCAGAAGCACGTAGGAAGACCTGAAGAGTTTTGCAAACCCTTTGTGGCCTGGAGAAGGCTTCGAGGTTTGTTTTTCTGCATTGAGGATCTGCATTTTCTGACACCGTGCAAGACTTGCAAGCCCGAGGTGGACCCGCGCCAGCTCTGAGCATTGCCAGCGCGGTGGGCAGAGCCGCTCGCTCTGAGCTCACTCCTGCTTATGCCATCAACTGGGAGTAACTCCAAGGACGTGGGAGAGGTTGGACAGTGGAGAGCCGGTTCAGGATGAAGCAAGGCTGGCTGAAAGCCAGAGCAAATCCAATTTTCCTTCCACCCCTGAGAAAGAAATTTGCGGAGTTAAGTTCAGATTCGGCTCCGTGTTTTGGTTCAGCTCAAACTGCTCCCTCCGTTTTAGTCTCGGTATCATCAAAGTCTCCTTAATAAGATTTGTATCTCCGACACAATCATTTTCAGCACGTTGTTAATGCATCCAAAATGGCAACGTCCTACATCCCATAATAGTTGCATTTTTTAAAGAATTATATGCTTTTTTTTGTTGTTTTTAAACGACTTTTCAGGTTCAGGCAGAGCAAGATAACAGTATAGATGAAATCAATAGCACGCAGAACTGATAGAAAATTACCCAGGCTTAATAAACTTCACGCATGGCTTCCTATTGCAGCTGTATATCAAAAAGAAAACAAATATAGATGCTGTTCTGGTGAGCCGGCGAGGACAAGTCAGTGCTGTTTGAAATAAGATGGTTATTAAAACAGTTACAGATGATGCAGCTTTTATCTTTTTCAGGTGGTTTTGTTTCCTCCTATGTTCTTATTACATTCCTGATGGTTGTGGTTTGTATCTAGATCTCCTTTTTCCCCAGAAAGTCCTGCAAGAAATGGTTGCGTTTCTAGTAACTGTTTCCTCCCCTCGTGGCTGGGCTCTGCTCGGATGCACAGTCCCTGCACCCAGCCCTGCTGTTGGGTATTAAAGACAATTTTGTGGAGATTAATGCTAATAGTCACCCAAAAAGTTGAGCGGCCGTCTCCTTTCGGCAGCCGTGGCATCCCCTGCGTGGGCGACGGCCGCGGAATTGGGTCCCTCGCCCCCTTCCCCGGGTAGACGTGGGAGAGTTCAACATACCAAAGCAATTAAAAAATAATAATCACAGACCAGTAGCAAAGGAAAAAGCATAAAAAGTGGGACTAATTTTATGACAAGAAATGAGGCTGTAAAACCAGGAGCAATTAGACCACAAAGGCAATTACAGCGTTTTCAAAGGCTCAGTGAAATTTATTTACTTTTCCTTTTTTTTTTTCTGGGAGGCTTTTGGGGAAAGGGGACTTTTTTTTTCTTTTTTTTTTTCTCCCCAGTGCTGACAGGGCCCTGTCACCAGGAGTTTCTTTTTTACCTCCAGATCTTAACTCTGTGTTTCTGGAGCTTGATTTAGAGGGGAAAAACTAAAAAGGCAGGTGCTTCTCCCCGCAGTGGAGCAGCACAAGCTGTCCCTTACGGCACGGACCAGCTTGTGAAGGTTTCGGTCTCCTGCTCCTCCCAACATCTCCCCAGGCAGAGATTTTAGGTGGTTCGCCTCCTCGCAAGGAAGGATCATGGGATCAGGGAAAAAATGCATCCAGAGGGAAGTGTGATCGGGGGGGAAAAACCCTCAGTGGCTCCCCAGGTCATGGGTTTATATCACATTCTCTTGCACCGTGTGGGTTTTGGAGGCAAGGTGGTGGGCTGAAGCTGAGGACATCTGGATTTAAAATCTGGAGCTGCCCCAAGATTTCTATGGACATCAGGAAAATCCTTTGATGCAGCCAGGAAAGGAGGATTTCCGCGCAGAGGTCTCGGCATCAACCGCACCTGGAAGCCGTGTCCTTGAGCATCCCATTGCCTCTTTTAGGCATCATTTTGCCCAAGTTACAGCACCTAAAGTGCATCTCTGGATCTCGCCCTAAATCCTGGAAAACTCCATAAGTGTTCGCATGTTATGATGATGAGTTGCCTATAACTCTCTCTAAATACGTATCTATATATATCTCCATATTCACTTAAAGGATGAAGCCAGCTGACTTGAATATTTATTGCTGTATTATTTATGCTGTGTGTTCCCGTAGCCCTGCGGTGGCGTTTCATGGTCATTAGGGGAATGTGAAGTCCTCCGTTTTCTTCCACAGCCTGTGATTGACTTGTGGGAGCCTCCGCATGACTTAGTCTGGCCCCAAATTTCCCTCTTCAGCTATTAAATGGGACCACTGGAATGCAGCTTGCAGAAAAGGCGATGGAGTGCCCCTGCTCCCAGTGAGGTCAGTAAGGGAAACTGGGGGAAAGCAGATTTCCATGTGTTTTAGTACCTCAGTGAGATATTTTTTCTAGGATTGCAACTTCATTCGACTTGCAAAATACCTTGAAAAACTTGAAAATACCCTCTGCTTTGCTTTCCTCCTCTGCAAAATGGGTTGCACCCCGTGGAGCAGGAAGACCTGGCTGGTACCATCCATAGGACCCCCAAGTCTCTCCTTTATTACCCTGATAACATCCACTTCCACCTCGGTCAGCAAATTGCCGTGACTCTTAATGGCAAAGAGGCAATGTAAAATCACCCTGTTACGTTTAATACCTGCCCTCTGCAGCACAAACCTGATGTACTGACTTTGGCAGTTGTCCTGCCCGGTACCTCTCCCTGCTAATAAAGATGATGAGGTTGAAAATGAAACTCCAATTAAGAAAGCTGGCGATGCTGTAGAGATGCTCTCCTGGCCGGGCACACATGGGAGGGTACCCTTATTTCAGGTTAATCAATGATAAATGCCGAGATATTTTGTAAAGGAAAAATTCCCCCAAATTTACAGTTGAGAGCTGAGGCTCTAACTCTTGCTCACAGCCAGCAAAACGCCTGCTCTCTTTCTGGATGCCCAACCTAAATTTGCCTGAATCTCTTCTGATTTCTCTGGATGATTTCCTGGTTCATAACTAGAAGGAAATTAGGTTTTGAAGAGCCCATAGCCTGGGATTTATTCTGTTCCTGTTGCCTTTGAATCAGGAACCATCAATAGTCATGGTGTGTCACAGGGTATCTAAATTACAACGCACCATTTCAGCTGCCTAATTGGATGAATGAATTTTAGAGAAAATTAATGAATGGTAAAGAGCTCTTTTTTTCTTTCTTTTTTTTTTTTTTTCCCCATCCCCGTGCAAATTTCTGGCGATGTAAATCAATTGTCTGCGCTTGAAATTCATCAAGCGTTGAGGGGATCCCCACAGCTTTCCCAGCTCCCTCGTGGCTGCCTTGGGAGCTGATGGATAAATACAGCCAGCCAAAAATGTTGATTTGCTGGAATAATTTTACAAGTGGTTCTTTGGGGTGTTTTCCCTGCTCTGTTTCCAGCCTAGAGAAGGAGGGTCTATAACCCCCCCCAGGACCCTGCATCGGGCGGAGGATGGGAGCGACGGTGGGGGTGCATCGAGCTCTTATGCTTAGCTACTTGCTTTGGGCTTTGACTTGGTATAAAGTAAGAGACCAAGTATATCGAGTAAGGTGTATAATATATGTGAGATACATAATATAAAAAATAACATACCAAGTATATGAAGTAATACAAGATAAAGTATATATAAATAAATATAAAAATATAAATAAATATATTTAAATATATATTTATATATATACATATATAAAGAAGCTATGGGCTTTTACTCCATCCAGGAAGAGTTAATGTCTCCTAGCTTTAGGGTTGCTGACCTGGGACTTATTTAGCTGCTGAGGGAGAGCAGGGGGGCTCTGGCCGACGCTCAGTGCTGCTGCGGGGGCAGGCCCTGGATTATTTTTGGAGTTTTCTTCTGGGCATGTTTTCTCCTTCATTTATTTTATCCTCTCTCCTGGAGAGCAGGAGATGGTCTGGAGGGAAAGAGAAAATGGGATGGGAATGGGGAAAAGAGGGCACGTACGGGCGGTGGCAGGGAGAGGGGTGCGGGAAGCTGACCTATTTCTCTAGTCATATATGTATTTATACACAGGGCCAGGTGTGCCTATTTCCTCTCGGATTTAATGAAAGAAAGTAAAACAGGACCCAGATAACTGACCTGGTTTAAACCACTTTGCAGGATTTAACAAAAAAAAAAAAAAGTCCCTCTGGATTTAAGAAACTTCAGCTGAAGTTTTACCACTTGCAGCACATTTGAACCTCACCAGGTAACTTCATTTGGTTTCCTTAATGAAGGCTGCGCAGCGGGGTTAATTCTGCTTTCTATGTAAAAAGATTAAGTAGTAGTTGGGTAAAACACTTCATCACTGAAGTGATTTTCAGGATGTACTCACTCCGAAGGCACAGATGTAATACCTGCTTTTAAATTCAATTAGCTCTGACTCAGTTGTGTTGCCTGAATACATTACCACAGCTTGAGACAGTCAGTGTTATTCTTTAAAGCTAAAAAAAAAAAAAAAGAGACAAAAAAAAAAAAGAAAAAACCCTATTTGGAGATTTCCCTAAATGTGTTTTAATTCCCTCAATATGTCACGTGCCTTAACAGCTCCTGACACTCCCAGCCTGGGTTTCTCCTTTCCCCGGCAGTGATTCCCCGCGCTGGCACGCAGCCGTGGGGGGCTCCAGGGTTCCAAAGCGGGAACAGATGCGGAGATGGTCAGATCTCTATTTCACAACTTTTTTTCCTCTTTTTTTAACATGTTCATACCTTGCAGACTCTGGTGTTTGGGGGGTTTCCCTTCGTGTTTGCCGCTGACCTGCCACGTGCCCCAGAGGAGGTCCCTGCCTCTCCCACTACCTGTTTATTAAATTTTTATATGACATCAGAGGGAAAGGCTATTGGAAAGCTAAATTAATTAACGCTTGTAAAACACTTTGAGGTCCAAGGATGAAAGGCGCAATAGAAATGCAATTTATTTTATAATTATTGAGACAACCCTGAAAGACAACGAGGCTCCTGTTGGCATGTGATATTTTATTTTAATTAAATCTGGGGCCATGACAGTCCATTTCCATGTGGCAATGGGCAGGAACCTCCCGGAGATGTTGTCCATCCAGCAAAGCACTACACTGGTGGTTGGCAATGGAGCTTGGGGCTGCTAAAATGGGAGGACCGGGCCATGGCAGCCTGGAGGTGTGCGTGGGGAAGGGATTTTTGCAGTGGGTGGAAAATGAGGACTGAACCCCATTCTTTTCCTGTAAAGCAAGGAGGAGATAGTGGGGAAGCCCACTCCTCCATTTGGGATGGGAATAGGCAGAGCCATCACATGCTTCAGGATTGCTGGAAATGGAGGAAAGAAACCCAAATTCGTAGCAATTTATGAATTAAAAAAAAAAAAAAAGTGTATTTTAAGGTTATTCAAGCAATCCTGAACATCTGGCTTTTGTTGGCTTTTTCCAACACATCCATTCATTGTTTGCCTGTTTCCCTGTGCTATAAACCATCTGTTTTATTTTTGAAGTGAACACACTCATGCTTGGGCTGCCGTGCGCTCTAGGGCCCTGCTCCCAAATATTTCTCCAGGGACGTGAATGGCTTTCAGGGACCCCTCACCCTCCTCCTCCTCCTTCCATTTGCCCACGGCCACCATGGATGGGTTGCTCTGTGTGTGGTGGGTTTGGCTCTGGTGGGCAGAAGGTTAATCCCTGTCCTAATAAAACAAGATCTCAGCCTGCTCTGGCAAATTCACTACCCTCAGCCAGAGCGTAGTTACATTTTTTAACTTTTTATATTTAATTGAAAAAATGCCCCTGAAATGCTCCGTTCCCTGGGGGCCACGGTGCCCTGCTGTGAATCACCGTGGGGTGTCCGTCAGTGGCTCTGATCTCAATTTACACTCATTTTTTAGTTCCTGCAGGGTTGGGGAAGCCTGAGGAGCATGAAAATCTTCCGTGCTGCTGTTGAGGACTTGCACTAGCTCCTCTGGACAGGCCATTTCTCCCATTGCCCCAGCCCGTCTTGGTTCCACTTTACGGCAATGACCCTGCAAGACCCTGGAGAATCCACACATGAAACAAGTGAGACTTTAAAAAAAAATTATTAAAAAATCACCAAGGCTGCAAAAACCCTCCAGATTGGGTTTGCAGCTTCTCACGCGGCTTCTCACACCCAAGTCAACCCGCTGTGAACCCAGCCCAGTCTCCGTTGCTCAGTGGACACATCCCTGTGGCGTTGCTGGAAGAGGGCTGAGTTAGAGCTGTCCTAATATTTTGGGCAGTGATGGGGGAGGTGGCTTCCTGGAGATGTCACAGGTCTGATTTTTCTCAAAATGGGTACATATGCAGGCATAATAAGCAAAACTGGATTTTGGACAAAAAACCCAGCCAGACCTTTTTTCTCCAGCGAGAGACCACCAGTGGCCAAGCTTTGGTCCAGGATTCATCCCAAAGTCAATTGGTTGGAGGCTGATCTTGCCAAAAGTACCTTTGCACAGGTGAGACCCCAAAAAGCCAAGCCCGTTGCCTTGTTGTGGGCAAAGCTGTTGCCACCTATTAGCCAAAACAGGGTTTTTCAAGCACCTGCTGCTCTTGGACACTGATCCTCAAGACAGGTCCTCGTCCTGTTGAGTTCCCCAGGTGCCAAAGGGGAGCTAGAATCACCAAACGTAAGGATTGCTCCTTAAAATGCTGCCTCCGAGATTCATTTCTGAAGGCTTCCTGCCAGCTCCTTGCCTGCGGTCCTGCCCGCGCACAGAGGTGATTTCTCCTCCTTGCTTTTTCACTATAATGCTGACGCCCAGATCGGAGCGCAGCTCTGCACGCACCCCGAGACAACCTCGACTCCAAAGAGGGAGTCGCTGTAGAAGGAAAGAGAAGCAAAAGCTTATTTGTTTGCTGGGGAACTCAAGGCACAGAGAAATTACGTGACCTGCCCAATATCATAGAGAAAACCTTTAGCAGGAACAGGAACTGCACTTGGATCTTCATCGCTTAATCTAAATTTGTTCTTACAGTCAGGCTGGGTTTTTCCTTCTGGTTCCAAACCTCATGAAAAACTCCAGGTCCATCTTGATGGAGCGAGATACAGTCGGGCTTTTTGAAATCACTTCCTCCCATCATCGCTTAATTTCTCCGAGCTCCTTTCTGCCAGAGACAGCAGGATCTCTGGCTGCTGTGTCTTGGCTGGAGGAATTCTGATTAAAACTATTTTAATAGCATGTTATTTTTGAAAGCCTTATGGGCTCCGCATGCTGCATACCAGATCAGAGCAAGGGCAGGGCTTCCTGCAGCGAAAAAGGGGCACGCGGAGGCTGGAGAGAACCTCTCGGTAAATCCAGCCAGAAGTGCCGCTTCTCCTAATGAGTCTCCCTGGGTTTTCTGGCTCTGAGAATCCTACAGCACTAAAGACGGAGCGAGAGACCCTGGTAGCTGTGCTTATCTTAGCAGCAGGCACATTGGCTCATTGATTTAATGTAGTTTTGCTCCATAGATTTTTTATTTGTAGCTGGCGCCAGTCAATCAGGGGAAGGACGAGGCAGCAAAGCCATCCTGGTTGGGAGAGGTTGGTCGGAGACGTGGCTAAGCCTGGGGCAGTGATGGAGGGGGCTGATGATGTCCAGGAGCCACAGGGATGAGAGCCGGTCGCACCATCAGCCCCACGTGTGACAGTAAATCCCAGCTGCAGGGACACATCAGCGAGGCTCGGCCGCTGCCACGTGTCTACCCATGGGGACCCCTCTGCTCATCTGAGGGGTCCCATCCGCCGTGGGGGCAGTTTCGGGCCCTGGCTGCAATTAGCAACTACTGCTTGGAGCTGCACGAAGGATTCAAAGACAAACACGGACCCTTTTTGTGCCTGAGCCCGTGGCCGGGGGGAGTGCAGGGGATGGCTTCAGCTCTGGGGTTTTATTTCCCATCGTTTTAAGTTGCTTTCTTGCTCCTCGGGGATCCCCCGCAGCTGCCTGGCTTGGTGCTCAGAAGATGCTCCTATTGCAGCACCCACCTGTCCCTGTGGATTTTGGCTGGGCCAGGCTTGGTGGGGACACGAGGACATGACCTGGGTTGTGGTCACCCAAGGAAAGACCTGCCCCTTCCAAACTGGTGTAACTGGGGGAGTGGATTGACTTACTGGGTGCTGCGGGGGGCATTTGCTGGGAAGCAGCAGCTTTCTCTGCTGTGGAGAATCCAATTAAGCTCTTATTAAATTCATTTGTGGTTTGGTTTTTTTTTTTTTTTCCCTGTCCCTAACTTGCTTTTAGAGCCTTGGGCTGGAATTTTCCTAAAGGAGCTTCTAATGGTGGTTGCTTTGGTCCTGGCAGAGGCACCCGTTGGCTTCAGCGCTTAAGGAGGGACGTGCGTGCTCAGTTCTGGGCACCATCATTGCGATGCGATGGGCTTGGCCACCCCGTCTTCGGCAGACATGGGAGAAAAGCAAATGTCTGGAGTCTGCTGCTGCAAATGCAGGGGCTCCGAACGGATCCTCCGAACAGAGGTGATCCTCCAAACAGGAGTGCTGGGTCAGGGAAGTCCCCGGTCCCACTCTGGCGTAGGAGGGGTGTTTGCTCCCTGCCTGCTGTCCAATGCACGCTGGAGTTTTTCTTCCATACTCTCCACTTTTGGCCATTTTGGACCTGGGAAATGAGCTGGGGGCAGTTTTCCAGGAAGAGTTAACCCCCACCCCCCAAACAGCCTGTAAGGAAGCCTCTCGCCAGCTGCAGGTTGAAGCCCCAGAAGCACGTCAGGGCCTCCCAGGAGGAGGTGTGGTGGCTGGAGAAGGCTCTTGTACAGCCGGGGGGATGGATGAGGGATGGCTACCGCTGCCGACAGAAAGGCGAGGTGGGCTGACAGGGGCCGGCTGGGGTTCCAGAGTCCTCCTGACTTTGCTCCTGCAGTGATTTCCTGCGCTTGGCTCTTTTTTGATTTTTATTTTTCATCTGAGCCCTTCAAAAATCAATTATCAATATTAACAGCAGCAGAGGCATTTTAGAAAGGAGGAAAATGAGGCAGAGTGACAAAATAAGTTGGTCGGCGACACCCCAGCAGGATCATGAGCTCTATGCCCTGGGTGCCCATGCAGAAAGCTGGGGGGGGCTCTGGGCTCCCCCCACCTGCAGACCCCCCTCCATTGCACGTTGCCTGCTCCCAACACCGCTGCAGCAAAAGTCACTTTGAAAGGGGACAGCCCAGTCCCCAGCTCACCCATCCCGGGGGCTGACTTGAGCCCCCACCACTTTTCCCTCTGCTAACTCAATTGGGAGGGGAGGATTTGGGTCTGAGCCTGGCCAGCCGGGACAGGGTGTCCCCAAATCCTAATGAAAGCGTTCAAAGCCTGGCTGGAGCTTCGCAGGGAGAAATATTTGATTTATGACATGAGTCAATGATGTTTCTCTGCCAAAATGCATAAAAGGTACAGGCTGATGAGTCAAAGGCAGCTCCATTTACATAATGGATTTGTTGCCTGGAAGGGGGAGGCAGGGATGTCTCTATTAACCTCCCCAGACCCCGCAAGGATGGGACAGCAGGGAAGGCCTGGGAGAGAGACTATATATACGTATATGTATACATGCACACAAAAATATATTTAACCCAGCGTTTGAAGTGACAACGCAAACCCTCAGCTTTTCAGATATAAGCGCAAGCCTTGGATTTACCCCCCAATAATCCCCGTGGACCCTGTTGCTGCTGCTCTGACATGTGGCGTGGCAGTGTGGGACATGTGTCAAAGGGTGCGATTTAATCTCCATTTTTAAAAATGTAATGATTTTGCATCAGTCTCAAGATTCCTAGGTCCTGCCTAATGACTTATTACTTTTTTTAACCAGCAGCGCTGTGATGGACCTGCCAGCTTTTCTGTTGTATAAAGATTTCTTCTTTAAATGACAGGAAACGTGTTTTCCCCCAATATTTATATTAATTCTATGCCATTATTTCTTTATTTCTGGGCTCCAAAAGCACGAAGATTTGTGTTTCATAATCCATGCAGGAAGGCTGAGATGATATATTGGTTGCAAATGAAGAAAAGCACGTGTGGCTCTTCCCTTGTAGGTTTAATTTCATCCATCTGGCTCAATCACGGTAGCAGATTAAGTAAAAAATTTCAGTGGAGTTGTTTTGGCATAACTTGGGGTTTTTTTTTCTTAAATACAGAGGTAGTTCCTGGTCTGGGGAGGAACCTAACTCTGTATTTCTTGCCTTTTCTTTTTTTCTGCCAGTCCTGTGGGTCCCAGCTGGGCATCCTTGCCTGGCAGCTGTATTCATAACCTTGCTTAAAACCAAATCTTGCACCAAACCAAGTTTTTTTTAATCCAAACCCCTCAGATCTGCAAACCTGGGACTTGGTCCAGCATCGGGCTGTAGGAGGAATAACTCCACGCCTTTTACTGGCACTGCCGATGCCATCAAGCTGCTCGTTTCACCGCTGCAGCACAGGGAAACACTGGAAACGGTGAAACATGCCGAAAAAAATGCCCTGGGCCATCCTGGCTTTGTCTGTCTGTCCCCAGTTTGTCCTTCTGTCCCCTGGTTTTCACAGAAACAGCTAAAAATTGCAATATGCTTTATGAGTATTTTTGTCATTGGTTACTACTGGAGCATGTACCTGGAATTTTGGGATTTTCCTCCAGGATCTACACAATTGTTTTCCCCGAATGGTTAAAGCACGTTGTTTGGACCAGCGCGGTGGATTATAATATCAAGCCTGTTATGCATATTAAATTAAAATATTTATTTTAGCATCAGAAGCCAAACCTGAATCACTCAGTGCTGTGGAAATAAAATGACTCCATGCTCCCAAAGTCAAGGGGAAGCACATCAACCTTCTTCTCGACCATTGCGCTAAAACTCAGGATACTTTCAGCATTTCTGGTGCTGTGTTTGCTGGTGGTGGGGTGGCACTGGGGGGGTCCCACGTCCCCCCCAGGGGGGTCTCACCCTGCTCTCAGTGTTGCAGTGCATCAATAACCCAAACGCCTGGGTGCCCTTTGCAGCCCTCCCGGTGCAGCAGCCAGCGGTGGTCATGGCTCCACAGCAGTTTATTATCTTGCTGGGGGGGCAGGAGGATTATTTTATTATTATTATTCAACTTCCTTTTCTTTCTCATTTTTGCTGAAAGCACAAAAACTTGTCGTGATTTACCTCCTGGCACAGCAGGCTGAGACCTGCAGGCAGCCGCAAATCAGCGCTGGGACGAGAGTCCATCTGGAGCAGGGCCACGGCCGCAGGACGCTGCCGGCGGAGGGATGCTGTGCCCGGGGTCTGCATCTCCCATGGGGTGACTGGGTGCTGTGGGGTGACTGGAGTGCCGCAGGATCCCCAGCGACCCCTTTTTTTGCAAGCTGTGATCGTGCCCCTGTGTCTATCCCGGTTGTATGCGGTGGGTAATTGCAACCTGGGGCAGAGGCTGGTAATTAGGATGGAGGTATAATAATAAAAAATGTCTCAGGTTAGCACCAGGATAAGCCTGGCCAAACATCTCCTGCTGTCACTGGGCCAAATATTCAAGGAGACTTCGGGGATGCCAGGAGGCAGCAAGGAGCGGCAGCGTGCCGGGCTCCTGGCTCGCTCTGAGGACATTGCCGCATCCGGGCAATGTGGCAGGATCAGCCCTGCTGCATCTGGGATACCTAAAATGACCCCGGGCATCGGGGTGCTGAGCTACCCCTGCTTGTAGGACAGGGCCGAGCGCTGCTGGAGGAGATCCTCGTGCACCAGGTAGAGCAAGAGGATTGCGCCTGGGAGAGGTGCGTGGACTCTCCTTGGATTTATTCCCCTTTGTCTTTTTGGCTGGAAAAGCTCGATGGGAACAGAAGCTGCCGGTGAGAGCCAGGCGGGATGGGCAGCATTAATCAGTGCTGAGCAGGGCTGGTCCTGGGAGGATGCTGGGGACCAGGGTCCCTGCGAAAAACCCAGAGTGAGGAAACTCGGCCCGAGCGTTCTTCGGGCTTTTTAACCTCCGTTTCAGTAAACACAAAAGCCCCCAAGTAATACATCTTAAAAACCTGGGGAAGGTGTAAAGGTGAATGCAATAAGCCCTCACGGACAGGCCAGGAGGGAGCCAGCTGGCCGCTGCACTGGGGGACAGCGGCTTTGCTCAAATTGGGATGATTTACCTCAAATTCCTGCCTCTGCCCAGAGGTGCAAGAAGGAACATTTCTCATTTCTCAGCACCACCCCGCAGGCGAGATATCGTGCCTGATGTTTGCTTGCCCAAGAGCACACGCAGAGCCTGGCAAAGGGGGATTTTTCTCTGCCTTTCCTCTGCCTGCTTCAGTTCTCTCGGCAGATTTGGCAATTTCTGTATTTAGCCGTGCAGCACGCAGCTGCTGCTGCCCTTGGGCGTCGAGAGCCACGAAGCTGGAGATGCCCGAGAGGGTCTGTAAACCTCCTGCCTTAGCACTGAAACCACAGAGGGAAGGAGATTTGAACCTTATTCTGGGTTGGGATCACTCAGCTCCGAGGAGCCTCTTTCCTTGTGTGAATCCTCGGGCATCCCCATCACCCTCTTTTCCCCAATTTTCCTGCCTGTACATCTCTCCCGGGCTCCCCTAACATATTTCCCCAACCCGTTTCCAATCTGGGCAGCCAGGAGGGAGAGTTGGAGGCTCGTTTAGGAGCTGCTACACTTTGGGAGTTAACATTTGTGCAGAGCCAAGAGCCGCAGGTGAGAGGGGATCTGCAGCCAGCAGTCCCTAATTAAATCTTAACAAGTGGCACTGGAGTCATTAGTGCCCATCCATCCGCTCCAGCCAGGCACCCGGACCTGTGGGAAGGGGCAAGTTAGACAAAGCTGAGTCCACTGTTAGCTCCTTGAATCCCTCAAATCTGTGCGAGGCATTTCTGACCCTGCCCCGGTTTCATTTCCCTCCCGGATGACGCGTTTCCATGTGTACACCTTGGGTCGGATCCGGCTGCGAGGAGCCTGGCTGGTCCATGGAGCTGGCAGGATGCACAGACCAGGTTTGCCTTCTTTACACAAACCCTGCCCGATATGTTTTTTTAAGCAATATGAGGGGGTTTTACGGCATTTCTGGCTTCGTTTCGGTGCCCAGGCGGAGGAGCAGGGTCACACTCTGCTCCACGTTACACCGCTGCTGCGGTCCTGCCGGTGAAGATGCGGCGAGGATGCCTGCGGCAGCTCAGCCCCTCATCCCAGGCTCGAGTGTTAGAAACCAGCCTAAGCCTTGAAGCCTGAGATTTAATGTGCATTGCAAAATGTTTGTTATAATTAATTATGATAACTCTGAAAACTCTTCACATAAATAGACAGGCCCTTTTCTTCCTAATCTCATTCAATTTAGCTGTCGTTCCATAAATTTCACAGTCGTTTTTGCAAAAAAGCTGCAGACTTTCCAGTAGAGGTTTTTTTATTCTTCTTATTTATTTATTTAGTAATCACATCTTTTTTTTCCTGTTTTTCTTTTTTTTTTAATCAGTGAACTAACTTGATTCTTAGGGCAAAAAGGAAACCAGATGATGAAACCTGCGCCAGAAACCAGGTGAGAACGCATAAATACAGGGGCACATGCGTGGGGCTTGCCTTCATTACGCAGCGGCGGAGGAAGCTCTCACCCGCTAATCCACTGAAGTGTCTGGAACTGCAACTGAGAGCAGGATCTGGCCTCTTTGCTCAAGGCTGAATCCTCCTGGCGTGTTGCAGACATTATGCTTTCAAGCTGCCCCATCTGAAATGGAGAGAGATATTTTCCCTCCTTGAGAACCAAGGCATGAAATAAATAAAACCCCATGTCCTTTACTTTTTCACCCAATAAGTACTGCTCCCCCTCTTGCCTTTAAAATGGCTTATTAACCAGCCCGGAGCTGGGACAGAGCAAAGATGCTCCCTGGTCCTCGCCTCGCTGGCCTCATGCCTCGTTGCTCATAATAAATCACTGGCAGCCACAGGAAAGTGGGGGTTAACAACGCGTGACTCTGTCCTCCATCTCCCTGTCCGAGGGCCTGAGGAGTGAGGAATGGCTGTGGTTTGGCTGGGAAGAGAAGGAGGGGAAAAAAGGGAAACAAAAGAGGTGGGTGCTTGGAGTGTGGGGGAGCCGGCAACTGGGATGCTCAAACGCTGTGGTTTGTCTCATCGATGCTCTTTGCTGGCCCCTTTGGCAAGATGATCTAAGAAGTAGGGAAAAAAGCAGAGACTGAACAAATATCTCAGTGACTCAGTTACCTGGAAAAGAGGCTAAAACAACAAGAGACAATTACAGAAGAAAAACAGGGACATGATTTTCCTAATGTAATTTCAGTCACTTAGAACGGTCCTTCTGGCCTGATAAGCGAATCTTTTACTTCTGTTTCAAGCTGCCTTTAGCCACAGAGATCAGATATCTGTTTCTGCTGCTTTTATTATCAAAAGAAGTCAGTATTAGTTCAGTTTTCACTTGGAATTCAAGAAGAAAATGTTTCCTTCCCGACAATTTTATATATTTATCCCTTTGGCTAAAGCCTTTGATTCTGAAAAGTGCAATTAGCAAGTGGCGGGTGTGCAGTTTGACTTCTAACCGGAGAAACTCCCAGTGCAAATGAAAAGCAGGGCTTTAATGAAATGCAACATTTCCTTTTGCTGTCTCTCTGTAATTTATTCTGACCGATAGACACCTGAGCCAGTGTGCAGGCACGCACATGCAGGAGTATATAACAGTAATAGTGTCCTTGTCATCCGCAGCCCTCCAAGCACAATATAAAGCAAAAGCAAATAGTGCAGAGCAGAGACTCATGAAATTGCAGCCCGGTTTAAGGACACATATCTTGAACTTCAGAGCTGCAGATGGGCAGATTTCTACTTGCCTTGAGCTCTAGTTTTGTGTTGCTTCATTTACCAGGGTCCTCATCCCGCCTGATGTCCTGTATTGCTCATCAATAAGGTTAATGCGTGAATAATACAGCTCGGAGAATGTATTTGTTGTCCCTGATTAAAGGATGGGGAGGCTGAGGAGCAAGTAGGAGGACCAGGAGCAGGTCCCACGCCATGTGTCGGTGGCAGGGCTGGGAATAGGACCAGCCTCTCCATCCTCAGCACTGGATGGCGCGAGACCTCGCAGACAGACAGCCCTCTGTCTGTCTGTCCCGCACGGCATGCCACTGCATGTTGGGAAATGCGGAGGAGCGTTTTGGGAGAGCAAAACCTGGGCTCAGCGTGGCAACACCCAGGCCCGAGACTTTATAAGGGCTTATTCTCTTTTTATTCTGGCTCCCAAAATAGCCCAGCTCTACCTTTCCATCCTCTTGCTACAGATTCAGAGCAACTCTGTCCTTTCTGCTGAATTCCTCAAGGATCACCGTGGCGGAGCTGGAGTGAGGGTGGGTCCTGTGCCCAGGCATGATTCCCAGTTGTACCACACAGCTACTGGGGCCTGAATGTCCCATTCGCTTTGGAAACGTTGTTCAGTTACCCCCAGTTATTCACCTGAAAAACGAATCCATCAATCCCTTCAAGCACTGACATGGACCTAATCCTTCTCCTAAGCTGGCGTCGGTCGCGGTGAGCCCATGGAGCAGGCTGGCAGAGCCTCTGTGAGCAGGACCAGACCTGTGTCTGCCCCAGGATTTCTCCCTTTGCTCCTGGCTTGTGTGACCACAAGAAGCAGTGGGGCAGAAACCCGTCTGCTGTCATTCAGTGGAAATAGTCAAGTCACCCCCAGGATGCCCATCTCGCTCGCTCACCATAGCCACTTTTAGGGAGATGTGCTCCGTTTAGCCCTTTGCTTCCCAGACGGGTAATTCGGAGGACGAGATCTCCCAGCGCCCACGTGGAGCCAGGCACATCGCCGAAGCCAGGGCTGGCACACAGCGAAGGGACTGCGAGGAGAAAAACCCTGGCAGTGAGCAATGTGAAAAGCTCCCTGCTGAGATTACAACACAGCGTTACCTCCAGGGAGAATGAGGGGCCTTTGATTTAGTGAGAGACGGGACCAGGAGTTGACTCAGGCAGAGAGAAGCATTTCGGGTGGGCGGGCGGTGGAACAGAATGGTGGGTTCCTGTCTGCAGCACCTCCCGGTACCGCTCTAAACCAGCTCTAATAACCCTCATCTCTGCAATTCGAATGCAAGGGGGGGGACTGCAATGGATGAGGTCAGCCGTGGTGATTGAAAGATTTCTCGCAGTCTTAAATCCAAGAATTTATTGAACAACTTCAGAGCAGCCAATGCGTGTAGCTCCACCGGGGTGTCCCTGCAGGTGATGTCCTCGAGCTGTTCCTTGTCAACACCGTCGACTTTATTTGCGACGTCTACAAATTGTCCGGGGCTGTATCGCTCCGTCTCATGATGCTTGGTGACAGCCGACACCTTGTACCTGGGCGCGAGAGATCTGTGTGTGGGTTTTGTTTGGGCTTTCCTCCAGGAAAGCTCCCTTTACCATCGGAAAGTGGGTGCGTGCTGTAGCCGGGCAGCCGAGCCCTCAAATCTCTGGCAAGTGAGATGCAAACAGTGATTCAGCACAGGCACCGGAGGAGGAAATGCACACCCACCCCTAACCAACACCCACTGTGCCCACAGTCTGTCCTCCCCACGGCCCCCCCACACCAACCCTCCCATTAACCCCGCTCAGACCTTTCCCCAGAGCTGTGTTTCAGCTCACCCCAGCTGAGCATTACAGCACAGCGTGGAAAATGCGGAGGAGCATCCTGCAAGCAGGGCACTGCCAGGTGTTTGCTGGGGTGGCCGGGCAGGCACAGCTCTGCAGCTGGATACAACACGTCCTCGACCAAACGCCCACTCCTTTCCTACTGTGAAAACCACCTTTTTTAACCTTAAACCACCCCAGCAGAGACAACCAGCAAAGTGACTCCCTAGTGCCAGAGCTACCGTAGAGGTGGGGATAACGTGCACGCAGACGTGCGTGCCCACACATGCGTGCACACGCATGTGCACACGCACTCCCGTGCACACGCATGTCGCTGCAGCCACCCGCTCCTCCAGCCTGGGAGCCTGCAGGCTGCGAGACGAAGCCGTATTCCCGGGGGCTGTGTGAGCTGGGTACCACGACGCTGCCGTCACGTGAAGGGAAAGGCAGAACAGCAGCCGGAGAAAGAGCCGGAGATAAAAGGATGGCGGCGATGAGGAAAACATGTTGTTCCTTAATTGAACTGGAGGAGGTGGGGGAAGGCAGACGATACCTCCTGCAGCTCTCGGTGTTGTAATGCTGGGACTGATCTCTCTGCCTCCCACCGCTCAGGCAGGCGTTTGGGGGCTGTTTCTGGTTGACTTTCAGGCAGGCATCTTTTGGCAGGGTGAAGAAGGAGCAAAATCAGAACCCTGCACAGTGCTCTCCCATCCACCGCTTCTCGAGTGTGCTTTGATTTCTTTTTAAAAATGTATCCCATCCTTTTCACTTAGAGCAGCAAGAAGCAGGTGTATGTCCTTAGTCCAGCATGAGATAAGCTTGGGTGAATCTCTGAGCCACGACTGAGCTCTTGCAGGTGCTGCTGGCAGGAGGGTGAGGTGCAGAGCCTGGTCTGTGTGCCAGAATTTAGTCATTGCTGTGCTCGGCACCTCCGTTCCCTTCCTCCAGCCCTGAGATGGGACAGGATCCGTGCAGCCGTTCTCTCAGCCCAGGGGAGCTCCACAGCCAAACGCGATGCTGCATGCAAAGCTCTGCACATCCCAGCCTTGCTGCAGAAGCAAAGCGGAGGCCGCTAAATGGTTCCCATGAGGTTTGCAACGGGCTGAATTGCTCCTGGACCAGGGATAAGGCAGCCAGAGGCTGGACAAACTGTCACACACAGCCAAGGATCAGGGCTTCCCTGGAGTAAGGACTTGGGGCATTTCTGCTCTTTGGGTTAGGGTCCCTCTTGCCACCAGGCTGAGGAGCTCAGAAATCCAGAAAGGGCAAATAGTTTGGCCAGGGCTCACATCAGCGCCCATCTTCAGCCTTTTCATCACTACCTTAGTAATACACAGACCTTAGCAATACACACCTGAACCCCTTTGGTCTGTGCTGGGGAGTCCAGGTACTGCTGTACTATGACTGTTTTGTGCTGCTTTGGGGAAAAAAAAAAAAAACCACTCCCAAAGTGTAAAATACCAATGACTTTGGTGCTTTGTACAAGGCCGCTGTAGCTTAGGTGGGAACAAAGGAGCTGGATTGTTTGCCTCCAGGATGGGAGAGCAGAGCTTGCAGTGGCAGTGACTCAGAAAAGGATTTAGGGGTCATGGGTGTATAACTCCCTCATCATGAGCTCCCAGCGCAGAGCTGCGGGAAAAAGAGAAGTTGATGTGATCCTTGATTGAGCTTTAAAAAAAAAAAAGGGAAAAGGAAAGAAAAGCCAAGAAGTGCTCTTGAGTCTGCACAGTGTATGGGGGAATATGGTTGAGCTAATCTGCCCGGCTGTGGGGGCCAGCCCCGCTCACCGTGCCGGCCAGCCCGAAAGGGTAAAGGGCCTTTGGTGGTGGGAGGCGAGCGGTGGGGTGTGAAGCTCAGTGTCCCTGAGGAGAAGTTGGAGAGTGCTGGTGAAGAGGAATTGAACTCCTCTGTGTGTATCGGGCTGGAAACAAAGCCTACAGCCTGTCAAGTAAAATGCTGGAGAAGCCCTAATTGCTGGAAGCTGAAGGCAACCTTGGAGGAGGACACGCTGCAGGGCAGCGAGGGCTGATGGAGAGCAAGGGACCAGGGATTTACTGTTGCTCAGTGCCTCCAAAATGAGATTTGGTATTGCTACAAACCAGGGGCTTTAATTCAGCTGCCGGAGGAGAAAAATAGCTACGGCGTATGCATTTGGGAGGAGCAGGGGAGAGAGTCACAGTGGCCCTTCCTGACCTTAATTCATAAATCCCTCCCGCTCCTGCCCTCGGAGAGAAGGCCATCCCGCTCTGCCCTCAAGATGTTCGTAACACTTGGAGCTCTGTGGCAAGGCCATGACTATAACTTATGCTGAGCCTCATCCAGCTGTCTGCAGGAGTCGAGGAGAAATGGTTTCTCAGCGCACATCTGGCCAGCTGTGCTCCCAGGTGTTCCAAATAGCAGCGGGGTGGGAGGTGGGATGCTGGACGGGCAGCAAGCGCGGTGATGGGGGTGTAGGGACACCTTCCCGAGGCACGCTCGCCCGCCAAGTCTCCCTGAAGTCCTTGATCTCATTAGCAGATTTGGGATCAGGAAGGAATTTTCCACATGTCAGTCTGGCAGGAACCATGGAGATTTTTGCTTTCCTCTGTATCATGGAGTGGAAAACATCTGGGCGCATCAATCACCCATGACTGCATGAGACATGAGCATCAGTAACGCCTTGGGCTGCCTGAGACGGATCCCCAGGGGACACGCGCAGCCCCTGAGCTGACTTTGGGGCCCATCGCCCCACTCCCACGTGGGGCTGGGGTGGCAATGCACCATCCCCAGCACCTGGACAGGGTTGCAGGTGGCTCATAGAACTGGAAAGTGGGGAAATAACCCTGAGGACTGAAGTCATTAAGTCTAACTGGTGTTACCGGGCTTGTGCTTAAGACTGTGGTTTGACTTCATGGATCCTGAGTGCACTAATAGGCTTTAATTGCCCCGAGCAGCCTCACCTTGGA
>JANZLQ010000095.1:39869397-39897946 GCA_026212715.1 Elanus axillaris
CCCAGGAGAGCTACTTAAGCCCAGGACAGGCTGGGCTGAGAGTGGTTTTTGGTTTAGCTCTGCTTTCTTTGTGGATTCTCTGTTGCCTTGGTTTTGGCCTCATCTCCTGCCTGTCCAGACCCTGGAGCTTCTTCTAGAGATGGCTGTCACCACATTCAGGTACCCCACAATGTGTCCTGTATGTTTGTGTGCAAAGAGGGGCATGTTTGAAAACCTCCGCCAGTCACCATCAATATATCTGATGCTAAGACATTTGTTGTCTGTTTCCTCAATTTGATTTCCAGCCAAAGCCTTGTGCTAATTTGGGATAAATTAGCCTTAATATTCCCATTTCCCCCCAGTCCAAGGGAGTGTTTGCCTGCTTGGTCATGGTGCTCTTGTGTTAGTCATCTCATAGCTCCATGAGCACTGGCAAACACGTAAAGCAAGGAATGAGCTAAAATTTCCAAAGCATCGCTTGGAATAAAATGCAACTTGTTGGAAAATGTCAACATGGCTGTTTTGACAGACTTTTTTCTTTTTAAGAAGACTTGTCAAAACCAGCCCTTTCCCTGCAAATACATCTTTTTTTCCCTGCTTTTCTGAATAGAAGAGCTTCATCGCAACAATTCCTGACCCAACTTTCTCCTTGTCCTGCTGAGGTCCTGCCGCCTCTTCTTGGGCCTCTTGAGCTCAAACTTTCTCCTTCTGAGAGTCAAAAATTCAGCTTCAGACTAAAACTGTGACTCATGGGGAGGAACCTCCTTTGTATGCTGGTGGGGATAAAAACCACGGTGAGCCCCTGGGGTCCCCCAGACCAAAGGAGAGGAGCTGCTTATGCAGGGTGGGGATCTCCAGCTGCTTCCCAGCCTGCAGCTTTGGCTATTCCCTCCCCTGCCACCCACCCCTTTCTATGCCAGCCTCCTGCTTTTAATTACGTTGTAGAAAAGTCTCACAACTCAGCGATTCAAGGTGGCATTTGAGAGAAATGATTCCCTTTAGCATAGCTGACAGCTAATTTGTGTAAAGTTTAATTACAGCTAGCATTAATTAACTGGCAGTGTGTTGCGATACTAAAGCACGACCATCTGTTCTTTAAGCCGCCTCCCCAAATTTCAGCCCTAATAATTTTGGTGCCGAGGAGGTTGCTCTGGTGGACCTGGTGAAACCACAGCCGTTGTGGGAGGGTGTCACCCCCCGTTGATGATGGAGCACCAAACCCTCGGGGTGAATTGCAGCTTCGAGTGCTGCCACTACGTAGGGATCAGCTTTGGAGAACGTGGCTTTGGAGCCTGTGTGCTTCCCTGGGATGTTGCCTCCTGTATTATGTATTTAAGCGGAGGGTCGGCTCTTACTTTCCTGCAGTGCTGCTGCAGAGCGGGGTTCAGTCATTTGGGCTGGCCCAGCAGCACGTGCCAGTGCTACGTCGCTGTGTGGGAGCGTTTTGCTTTTACTGTGTAGGGGAATGTGTGGCCACGTGAGATAGGAGGGCTGGGAGAAAGGCTCCAAAGCAGCCGTTTGCTGCCCTGCTGCAGGACAGATCTGTGCCAGCACTACTGAAGTTGCACCAACGTCCTTGCTTTGGTACAAGCAAAGCTGGTAACTTCTCCAGCCTGAAAGGAGGACTTGTGTGTCTACGTACAAGTGCGCAGGTCCACGAGTTATGTCCCGTAAGGTGGGTTTGCGGTCCTTCTTGGCTTCGGTCTGTCCGTCCCCTGTGCGGAGATGTGAATAGCCTTAGCATGTAGCCAGCAAAAAATAAGCACTGGGAGCTTGTTTTGGCATATTCTGCCAGAGGCTGCTGTCTGGAGGCATATTTCATGCCAGGAGGTGAGTGGCACTGAGCACTGGGTGCACACAGGTTCCAGTGGGCTGCAGCAAATCAGCCCGGTTCATCCTTCAAACAGTTTGGACCCCCCGTGCCCCCGGCGAAATGGAGATGGGGCAAAACTATCCAACCAAATGCCCCAAAGCTCTGCCTTCAGTAAATCCTGTCTAACCTCAGTGCAGCTGCTTTGATCTCATCATGTAAATCTAGATGAAAACAAATACATATCCAGCGAGAGACAAGCTTGTCCTCCAGGCTCTCAGCCAAGCCTTCGGCTTGAGGGCTTTGAACAGGGCTCGGCAGCTGCTGGTGGGAGGAATTTCTTTGGTCAAATTGCAGCTCCCAGCTTGTCTCAGCTACTGGTTTCAGGGTCGAATGGAGCTTTTCCTTTCAGTCCCCCAAATGTGGAGGTAACTTAGTCCCTGAGCTCAATGCTGTGGCTGGGGTTCAGCCTTTTCTCTCCCGAGTTCTTGAGTTCTGCCTTTGTGCTGGCTCATGGATTGAACGGGGCTTGCTTGGTGCTGGGGATGGAGCCTCTCCGGTGGCCTCTCGCAAGGACGTTCAAAGCTGGCGAGCAGGTTTCGGCAGAGAGCTGATGTGCCGGAGGAGGCCCGTGTGTTGTGGGTAGGGGTATGGCTTGGGATACAGCAGGAACCTAGGATTTGGGCAATTTGGGCTTTCATCCCCACTCTGATGTGAGCTGCTTGTCTGAGCCTGCTCGGATGGAACCCATGGGGGATGCTGGGGCTGAGGCTCTGCTGCCAACCCAAGTGAAATCCTATCTTCTTCATCTCTGCTACTTCCACCAAATTCCTTGGGCACAGTTTGTTTTCAATGAAAGGAGACATGCGGTGTGTAACACGCTGACAGACGTGGTTGCCGCTCAGGCTGTAACCAAATGCAAGGAGGGATGAACTAACCCTAGGGATGGGAAAGGGTAAAACCTTGGCTTTGCTGATGTCAGTGGGAATTCTCAGTGGACTCCCAGGTGGCAGTGAGGGTGAAATCCCACCTCCTAGAAGGTGTCTACAGCTCTACCTCCACCCTCTTGTCGTAAGAGCTTAAATCACGGTTACGTGCAGTCACGTTAGCCCAGGATGGGCAGTTACAGCGCCTGACTGCCTGCAAGCTGCCTGCCTGCTGTGGATACAGAGTAAAATATTAGCTTAACCTCACACAATAGTCATTACACTAATTCATTTCACCATACAAGCATGCTGGGAATTCCTGCAGCTCAGCTGACTAGAGACAACTCGGAGCTCTGCTTTTTGTACTGCTTTCCCCCCCAAAAGTCCCCATTTCGCCAGGCCTGCTGCAATCCAGACCTCACTAGCGTGCAGCCAAGCCGTTTTGCATTGATGCCTGTTGCCAGCATCCCATGGGCACTCCTTGTGAGCCTCGGATATGCTCCCCTTGAGCAATACAATCGCACAAACTCTTTAGGTTGACGAGCCTGGATACAGAGCAGCACTGGGGAGGTTGTACAGAGTACAGTGCAGGGTGATTCCCCAGGGTGAAGGGGATGGTGCATCCCCGGCTTTGCTCCGAAGGACTCCCCTGCTCACAGGGCTCAGAACTGGATTGCGGTGGGGAAATTCTCTCCCCCTGCGCAGCGGTGGGGGTTGTGGGCAGACCTCCGGCAAGCAAGAGCGTTAATTAAACAAATGTTCGCTAGTGTGTAAGGTGTCTTTATGCAAAACAGCCTTGCAGAAGGTTGTGGTTCTACATGGAGTGCATCTTGTTATTGCTGTAATAAGCTGCAGGTGGGGAAGGGGAGGCAGAAGCTGGCAGAGTGTGGGGCAGAGCTTGGAGCAGGGACTGTGGTTTGGTAGGACCCAGAAGAGGATGGGTGGCTCAGTAGTTTTTCAGGGTCCCACATCAAGGGGAAAATCAGCATGGCTGGCTGAGAGGTACCCAAAACTCAAATGCTTTGGAGAAGTCCATCCTGACCATGCCACCATCTCTTGAAGCCTCAGGCTGCCTGTGCAACCACTCACCTCCCAGTGAAATGGGGAGGGAGGGAAGGGATAAATCCAGCCCTGGAGGAGTGTGGGCAGCGAGTCTCACCTCGGCTGTTCTCAATTAGCTTAATGAAGTGGTTTGTGTAATATTGTTGCCCTCTATTGGACCCAGCCTGAACGGCTCGGCCGGTGCTGATGTGTCTATGTTGGGTGAGGAAGGATCTGGGGCTTTTCCCCAGCTTTGAGGTGGGAGTGATGCTTCCCCAGTTAATTGCATTGGGGCTCCTTGGAGAGGAAGTTCTTGCCCGGAGCTATCGCAAGCAAAGAGCCAGAGCTAATGCCAGACGGAGGTAATGAGCCTTGCCGTGGACTTCAGTGGAATTTGGATCAGACCATTTGCAGTCTCTGGGGATAAGTTGGTTCTGCGTCGTCTTAGTGATGGGCTGGAAACGTGCCCAAATTATTTGCAGAGAAGCTTGTAACTTGGAGGGACTCATCTTAACTCCCCTCTGCTGCTCTTTTTCAGAGCAGGAGAGCTGCTTTGGGGTGGCAATGCCTAATGTAAGATGCCCCTTTGTGCATCCCACACCTGCTGGTGGGAGCTGCAGCAAAGCCAGGAGTCCTGGCCAGGTTTCCCAGGCTGTACAGACCCACCAGGATCTCTGCAGAGCTCTGGAGGATGGGAAAAGTGCAGGCACCGCTTTCATTTCTTCATTGACCTGCTTCAGGCTGGGTTCTTGCTCCCTGTTGCGGATGCTGGGAGTGAGCGCAAGGTGGGTCTGCCTTAAACCTGGGGATGGTGGAGCTGTTTCTGGGGGGGGGTCTGAGGCACCGAGGGAAGCTCATGTTGGACGTCACCTTCAGGCCGTGACGTTGGTGAAGGCATTCAGCAGAGCGGGTTCCCGTCTGCTTGGGCCATGGCTCCCAGGTGCTGCAGTGTCCCTGGGCTGGCCAAGGCTCGGACATGGTGTTTTTTTTTTCTCAAGCCCATGGCAGCCCATTCCAGTGAGGTGCCTGTGGGCTGGCCCTGCAGGAATGCCAACCCAATGGAGATAAAAGCCTTTTTAGCAGATTGATTCAATATTGGTTTTGAACTCGTTCCCAGTGTGGGGAAGTAGTGGCTCACTTGTCAATGACAGGGCCCCACAGGCGGAGCGTGGCAGGGCTAAATGGCTGCCAGACGGGACGTGCAATGTACAGGCAGGGCCAACCTGGTACCTAAAGAGGTTCTTCTCTCTCTCTCTTTCTCCATTTGCTGGCTGCTCCTGCGCTGTCACGCTGGTGGGATGCTGAGGGGTTACAGCGCAACTTGGCAGCACTGCTCTGGAAGAGAAATGCCCCATGGAGCTGGGGAAGCTGTGCTACCCCGAGAGCAAAGGCACCAAAATAAACAGTGTCTCCCTGAGCGCTTAATATACAGAACTAGAAATGGCTTGCTTTTCTTTCTTTTAACTGGGTACAAGTAGGGAAAGTTGGAATAGCTGAGAGTGTTATAAATGATGACATGCCTTTGAACTAGCAGCTGGGTGAATGTCTCATCCCACGCTGTCTATGTTCATGCTCCCCTGTCATCTGCTTGCGAGGGCTAATAGAGAGAAAACAATCCAAGGATGGATTTCCAGGCAGAACGGTTCTGCCAGGTGTCTTCTCATGCTGTAGCCAGGGACTTAAAAAAAGAAGAGAGAGAGGCCACAGTGCCCAAATCTATCTGGTGAAGTTGAGGGAGTTGCATCCAGGGTAAATCTGAGGCCTTGGGAGGGAGGAAATGGTTGGCTTGACCTTGTGCTGGAAAGGAACATGCTGTCATCAAAGCCTCACAAATCCTGCCCCGAGGAGGCATGGAAAATGGATGGTTTGTGTCAGAGGGTGAGCTCAGGCGCTGACGGATGGCTTTGCAGTGCTGCAGTCCCACCTGGCTGGAAGGACCATCCATGGATACAGAAACACCGTTTGCTTTGCATCTCACAAAGGTCTCTTTAAAGACTTGAATAAATATTTGCACAATGATGCTTCTTGGGCACAGTGTACCTGCTTTAATTAGATGTAATTTGTTTCATGGAGCTCTTACTCCTGCAGTGGGAATCCCAACTGTGGGTGCAGATACCAAACCCCACCAAATCTGTCTGGTTCTGCCTTTGCACTACTGGCTCAACCCCGAGTGCTCCCAGGACACCACCCTAAATAAGCCTTTGGGCTGCACCAGGAAGGACTTCGGAGAGGTTCAGTAAAACACTTTGGCCGCAAACCTCTGACCAGAGGAGTCAAGGCTGAATGAACATCTTGGGTTTGTTACTGTCCACAGCTAAAGAAATATTGGGGCAGCAGAAAGAGCAGATCTGCCTCCATCAGTCTCTAGGTCCCGTGTCCTGGCATCCTGCTCATCACCAGGCAGTGAATTTAAAAGGGGAACATTACTGATTTCCCTGGGACCTGAGTATGCTCAGCCCCTGGCAGGGCTGTTGGATGACACGAGGTGCACTGCCTCTGAGGGGGAAGGTGGGTAGTCCAAGCCTGGAAAAAGCAGTGTGAAGATGTCAGGGAGTAAATGGGTGGAGAAAACAGTGCAAAGCAAGCCATCGCTCAGAGCTGGGCTGTGCACAGGGAAAGCCAAAGCAGGGGTGAGCAGGGAGGCTTTGGTGGTGCAGGGGTGCTGCTCTGGGCTTGCTGGAGTGGCAGGGGAGTGCCCAGCTGTCACAGCAGCTTTGGGCAGTGCTATTTAGACCAGAGCTTTCCTGGAAAGGTCAGGTTAAGATGAAGATTTTCATATATATTTCACTGACCAAAGCAAATGCATCTCATACACCAATTAAATGCATGTCACTCAGCCAATGCTATTGTTAGGGTTAGTTTTCTTGCTCCAGTGACAAATATGGCCAATTAAATCAACAGTATCTCTTTTCTTGCATTCCCGTTCTCTCTCCATCACATGCTTGAAGGAGAGCAAAACCATTCTGACAGTGGAAAGGGTTTTCAAATCCAATGGGCAAAACATTCAGAGTTTCTTCCTTTGGACTGCAGGGCTCTGGTGAGGATCTTGGTGCCAGAGATGGATGCTGCTCTGCATGTGTGTTCTTCCTCCTCTTAATCAAAATCTCCATCTTAAGCCTTGTGTTAGCCTGCCTCTAATCTCCATGTTTGATTTCTGCCTACTGATCTTCAATTTAGCTCCATGCTGGCCTGTGGTGCATCTCCTTCCAGCGAGGCACCTGGTCCTGTAACACAGAGGAGCTGAGAGCATCTGGCCCCTGTAATCCTGGGTGCTGTCCCTTGTTCTGATGGAGCCAGGGCTTCCCACAGCCCCAAACTTGGAAGTTTAACAAGGTTGAGTCCTTGGGGATAATCTTTGTTGTCCATCTGAAGAGGGTGGATGATTTTCCTTAGAAGGTCCTAATGTGTCAGGGAGGAGAATGGGAAAGATTATGAGGCTTCGTCATGAAGAGGTGTATAAAAGATGCTGTTCCTCTCAGACCAGCACTGTTAGACCGGCTCTGTGCTGCTTGGGGTGGTCTGGATTGATGCATTGCTCCTCCGCTTATCTGGGTATGTGCTGTGCTGATGAATGAGGCCAGAGCTACTTATCAAAATCAGTCAGGACTCCAGTTAATTAGAGCAGTCAGGGTGAAGTCATTTTTTCCCCTCTTTCCCCTAGCCTTGTGGCAGAGGGTTACAGAGGTCAGAAGAAAAAAACTGGCTTGGAACTCCATCCTTAGACTACTACAGTGGTTTACACTTAGTCAATAAACAGGAGTAGTAAGGAGATGTTTTGTGGAATGGGTAAATAGGGAGCCTTGGATGTGCCCCTGCTCTCCAAGCACCTCTGTTAACTACCTATAAAGTGGTGATTTCTCATCCACATTTCCCTGCTTTCTCTCTCAGGAGACTTTTGGGTTTCATTCACATAGAAATGAGTTGCATCAGACACGTTTTTCCAAGGTCCTGGTCTTTTTCTTCCCTCCTTGTATTGGCCAAGCTCAGTGCTGGCAGTGGGGTAGCTGCCCTCTCTGGGCATGGGTGGGCAGGGCATGGGCAGTGAAAGCACAGAATAGTCTTCCAAGAGGTAATGTTGATGCTCCTTCTCTGCAGAGGCTTTTCAAAGCCTGCTTCAGTCTCCCTGGCTGTTTCTCAGTTCCTTCCTCCAGACTTCTCTACAGAGCCATTCACACCCCCTGATTTCTGGGAGGTAAAAAGACACTTGTCTGAGTCAGCAGAAGACAACATTTTATTTTGTATTTTTTTTCCTTTGGGATCACTGTCACATGGTCTTGGCTCTTCAGGCAGCAGATGCCTCTGGAGGATGCTTCCCAACACCTACGATGCGAGGCCAGAATACCTATGATCCCTCCTTCCCAGTACTACTGTGGCTAGTGGGATCTAGCACTGGGGAGACTTTTTATCCTGTTAATATAGCATTTCTTAAATTTCTGGAGCAGCATCTGTGCTGATTTCAAGAGAGGGGAGACATTTGTGGAGAAATAGTGGGTTTGGGTCAGGGAAGGAGTTTTGTACCTGATCACGCCTCATCTCTTTAAAGGAGGTGTGGAATCAATCTTTGTGATTAAGCAAGAGAGCAAGTAGCTTGAAGCCTCTGAGATTTTGCAGTCTGCTCAGGTCTTGGTGCAGATGCAATGGGAAGAGCTGGGTCTTTATTTTCTGAGTACATTTGAAAGGGAAAAGTACCAAAGAGCAGAGTTGTTCTGGTGCAAAAAAACAGACGGGAGTGAAAGTGTGATCTCTTCTGATAACAAGAAAGGAACAGGAGCAACACAGCAGAGCTGTATCTTGTTCCTTGCTACCTCAGCATGGGACTGTCATGTATTGCCATCAGGGTAAGGGGTTGGTGTTCCCAGAATGGGCTTGACTGTTGTCAGGTTGGCTGTTCAGGCCTGGTGTTGCAGCTGCAAGCATCTGTGCTGCAGCATTAGCGTGTGCAATCAAAGGCTGTGCGTGAGCACAGAGCTGCTGTAGTAGAAGCGGATTTGGTGAGTCAAGCTACTTTTTTTCCAAAGCGCTGATCCCATTTCCTTATATTCTTAAGTAGCTTCAATCCATCTTACTGCATTACAGAAATGGTGTTGATTGTTCTACTGTAGTGACTAATAACCAGGCATACTCTGCAGATTACCCGAGAGCTTAGCTGTACCAGGCTTCCCATGTGCAAAGACACCTCGGCGTAACCTGATTTGTTAAGGCACACGTGAAGCTTTCCATGACCGGGAGAGAAAGGGGAGCATCCTGGGATGGGGATAAGGTGATGGGTTGGTGCGAGGGAAAACTGGGCATCAGAACCTGAGGTGGGAAAACCTGACCTGGAAAAGGAGGCTGAGAAATAGACTGGATGAAGGAAGGAACACTTAGGTACCAAGAGCTATAAAGGGCCAACCGTATGTCCCCGTGTGCTCAAGATGTTCGGGGAAGAACAAGGAGCTGGGTAGCAAAGCCGCTTGTGCCTAAAGCTCCCTGAAGCCCACTGCTCCTGCATGGGCCCTGAGAGTGAGATGGAGCACAGCTGCTCCAGAGCCAGCCCCATCCCTGCTGCGAGGGGTACAGGCAGCCTGTACAGCGGGCTTGAAGTGCTGGTGGGCATGGACACCTGTAAGGAAGGTCCTTTTGGTGAAATGGAGGCACTGAGTAATGCCTAACTTGCAAGGGAAAAAAAAAAAAAACAACCAAACCCTTCCTGCAATATGATGGTGTGGGAGGTAGGCGGTATGGCCCAAGGAAGGAAGGTTTCTGTGGGTCTTGCAGACTTTGGGTAGCAGAGACTCCTGGCCCTGTGGGCAGGCACATTCTGTCCTTCATCTCCATCCCAGATAGATTTTGGAGATCAAAGGTAAGGCTCTCTGCTGCTGTAATGCTATTGATGTCAGTCGGGTTGTGCCACAGGGAAGCTGGCTCTCCTCTTTTAATTACAGCAAGTATTAAACTTGAGTGTTCAAGGTTGAAATTCCTACCTTTGGCCTGCACAGGATCTATAGATCACTCAAATCTCACTTAAACCCTCAAAGTAGTTCTTTAAATGTTGTTGTCAAGGCTTAGTTCTGGCTCCCTGCGTGGGGAAAATGTCTCCACTGGACAGTTGCCCATAGGCTGCACATGGGGTAATCAGCCACCCTAATTGCTCCTGGTGATCTGTAGCACGGACGTGCGGGTGGTAAGTCAATAGTGCCCGGTACTGGATCATCAGCTGCTTCTCTCTGGGCCACAGTCTGGTGACTCTCCCAGCAATATACTGAACCGCATTTGTGCAGAAAAAGCCTGCAATAAAATGTGCAAGAAACGGGAAAGAACCCCCTGACAAATGAGATCTGTAAGTCATTCTTTGAGGCTGTGCTGGAACCTGGTTATTGCTTAATAGAGTATGTGCAGTGGAGCTCAGTTTATGGGGCAGGAGCATACTAGAAGGAGGAGGGCTCTTGGCAGCTCATTTAAGCAAAGTATTTGGCTGCTCCCCCAAGGCAGAGTTATCAGTGGAGGTTTCACGTGGGTTATACTGGTGCTTCCAGCCAGCACTGGTGTTCTGATCAAAAATGTACATGTTGGATCGTCCTTGGCTCTTCCCTCATTAGGGCTTTCTGATGGGTTCATTAGGGCTTTGGCTGCTCTTCCAAGCTGTTCCTGGCTGGACCTATAAGACTGCATTTGCCTTTCCCCTCACCCCCAGTTAATCTTCTGCACAGCATTTGTCTGAAATATTTCTAGTTATCCTTTTTCTGGCGTGAGTTGGAAACTCTGCAGATACCGTTTCCCTTCTGCTTGAGCTCTGGGACATAGAGAAATGGGGGCTCCTTTCCCAGTAGCTGCTTTCTTCTCATCTCTTGCATCCTCTGTGTGGTTTGGTGACAATTAAATTCACTGCCATTACAGCATCTCTGCAAAAGCTCATACCACCTCCCAGCATGGCCTTTTCCAGATCTCATCTCCATGTGCCTCCCTCAGCTTCTCTCCTGGTTCACAACCAAACTACAGTGCTGAACTGGGACAGCCACATCCCTGCGCTGCTGGAGGATATTCAGCTCCATCGCTGTCCCCGCAGTCACCAGCTCGGCCCCAGCAGGACCTAGACCCCTTGCTCTCCCTTTCCCTCTTGTGTATTGTCTGTTGTAGTTTATTCTAAATGCTGGGATAGTGCTACTTCCAGGGAAGTTAATAATCCTCATTCAGGCTATGAGGGCTGCGTGTCCCACCCTGGCAATAAGCTAACCTCGCTATGTTAGGAGTGCCATTAATGCTGATGGAGGGCAGCGGATCTGACAGCTGTAGGGCTGGAGGTCAGGTTCACTGTGGTACACGTTTCAGATTTTCAGTGCAATAGGCTTTCATAACATTAAATGGAGTGAAGAGCTTCTCTCTTACCCAGATTCTATTCCTTTTTTCCTCTCCTTTTTAAATTAAGGCAACGCAGCATTACGTTGTAAGAAGGATCTATTTTTCTACTGACCCATTTCAGTGAAAATTCAGCCCATCTAGAGCATGTGCTGCTTTTGAAGATGGAAAAAAAATCATAGATATTAAGGGCACTATGATCAGCTCATCTCACCTCATGCATAATACAGCCTGGAGAATTCCCCCTGGGGCTCTCCTCTCAGGCCCAGCACTCTGCAGCTGGATGACATCGTGGCTTTTTGTGTCATTATCGAGAACCATCTCAAGGTCTGGCTCAGGGGTCTTATTCAACCACTTCTCCTTCGTCAGTAGGATGCGAGACACTTGCTGTGGGAGACAGCAGCCTGTTTTGGCCCATTGTGCCATCAGCATGCAGAAAATACTGGCTCTTCAGCCTGCTCCCTGTACATTTGCAGCATCTGTGCTTTTTCAGGCCTTGGTTGAGGGAGAACGAGGGCAGTGAGAATGAGCTGAGAGTGCTGCCAACATCCTTCCTTTTATTCCTTCCCCCTGAGGACCTGGGGTCTCCTGCCTCAGTGGGAGCTGTGGACCCAGGGGAGCTTTCAGGTCAGCTCCAAATGCTCAGCAGTGGATGAAGAAGACATTTGTGCAGCTTAGGTAAGCCAGTCCTGTCTCCTTCCAAGTTGCTGACAGGAGAGTTACCTCCAGAAGGCAATTAAAGGCACCTAAATGAACTTCCTGCTGCTAATCACCATCTGAAGGACCTGTCTCCTTCAGGTGGAGACAACTGCCTTTGCCTTCTCAGGCACCCTGAGGGGCCTTGTTCTGCAGTGGAAGTGATTTATGGCTCCCAGGAGGCTGCACACCCTGCAGAGGAGGGCAGTTTTCTTGAGAACTGACTTTAAAATCATTTTTCCCCATTTGTTCCACAAATGAAATGAAACAGCTCAGTTTGAGGACTTGCAGAAAGACTTGTTTCCATCAAGTCCTTGGAAATGCTGTCATGTTTCATTCCAAGCAAAATTGGTTTGAAACTTCTCCACTGCCAAAAAAAAATTCTGAAACTGCAGTTTCCTTTCTTCCTCCCACCTGAAGCTGTCTGGGTTTCGCTGGAGCGGGAGTGATGGATTCAGGTCCACCTTGTCAATGGCTATCGTATGTATTCATATATCTTCTCCCAGCCCTTTCCAAGATACGGATATCTTAAAGATATCCAAGTAATCTAGGTGCTGTTACTTTCAAAAGTCACCAAGGTTTCTGTGTAGCAGAGATCATGCTTCTCAGGTCAGCAACATGATGTTTTCAGACAATGTTTTTCTAAACTCCTGGCCTTTTGAGTCTTTATGTAACCACTCAAAAAAACACTCCAAGGCACTAGTCTTATTTGCTGGCCATAGTTGTGTCATCTAGTTGCATGGTCCTAACAGAGTGGTCTGATGACAGCCCACTTCTTGGATACTGCCCGTAAGAAATGGGATGTTTTATGTTTAGAGGAGAGCCTTTGATTTGGGAGTTTAGCCTTTGTACAGCTGTGCAGGTTTGATGTCTTGTTCACAGTGTGTTAGAGCTGTTCACTTCCTAGATTTTTGGCATTTATGAAAGAGGTTTTATGCCTTTCTTTTATATGAGATTAAATGCTAATAGTGGTTTTGTGAGCGTTTCCAGCTCTGTATCCCCATATGCAGTTTGGGACTTGGCTAGCTGCCCAATCCACAGTGGGTGTTAGAGCCACCCGTACCAGCCTGGCGAGCTACCGCTGATTTCTGCTCATGCTCTCGCTTTAAGCAGGATTGGAAATATATTCAGAGGCTGCCCAAATAATGTGTCTATACCTGGTGTATCTAGAGAAGAGATGAAGATCTGTTTGCCTCATGTTAGTACATAAATCCAGCTCCCCTTAAGGTGCTTAGGCGCATTTGGATAATGACCTGGAACAACCTAGGTAGCAGGAGGTTACATGTACCTGTCACGTCGGCCTCTGTGAGCGTGCAAGATTGTCAGCCAGCAGGCAAAAGCAGCCAATTACGCCACACTCAGAAGCGTTTCATCCTTTTTTCCATCTACCCAGCTCCACAAAGCGAATCCTGCTGTAAAGACCTCTACCTCCCGCTGGCATCACCTCCTGTCTGAGGAGATAGTGTTTAAAGTACCCTCAATATTTCCAGTGCAGTTTTTTCTGCCAGTGTAGTTAAAGGCCATGCTGTCCTCTGCAGCGGGCAGCACTGAGATACCCTGATGCCTGGGCTCGGTGTGTGTCGGCGATGAGGGGGTGCTGGGGGCTCTGTTTTCACTGCTCGTGAGAGGGGGGGAGTTGCTTTATCTTTATGCTTTAGTCCCCCATGGTTTTTTGGGGTTTTTTCCCCCCTCTCTACTTATCAGGCTATGGAATGGTTCCTGCTGGCTGCAATACATGGGGGACAGTTCTCGCCTTGAGTAACACTGAAAAGCAAGATTCAGTGTGTTCATGTGTGCCTGTGTGTCCATGCACATGTATTTTGGGAGGGAATTGAGGAAACATGCTAACAGGTGTAAACCAGCTCCCATACCAAATGATCTTAAATCCCCGCTTCCCTCCTCCTTTTTGCTTCTCCCTTGTTGTTCTGGCTCAAGGAGTTTTTGATATTTCCAGATGAGATTTCATGCCTTTTTTTAAATTGTGGGGACCAGGAGAGGGGAGTCAAAGCTGCAATGTTAATTGCTTCCCAACAAAAACTAGCCTGGAGCAAGAGCTGAAGGAAAGTACAGGGGAGATTTCCCTTGGTTTAATGATAGCTTATCCCGGTCACAGTTCAAATGATGCTGTTCTCCAGTGCATTAAACTCTTCCCCTTCCACTGTGCTTGCATCATCTTTCTCATTTTCAACATATTCATGCTCATGCCCTTCTCCAAATGCATCGTCTTCGTTGTCCTGTTCCTCCTCATTCATATCTTCACCAGCCTGCTCTGGCAGGAGGTCACTTCGCCCATAGGTGGTCACCACCTGCTTGCAGAAGGAACATGTCTTCTTGCTGGGCTGGGTGTGGAACCAGGAGTCAATGCAGGCCCTGTGGTAAGCATGGGAACAAGACAGGATCTTCAGGCAGTCCTCTTCCCCGTACTCTGCCATGCAGGTCACGCACATCTCAGGTTTGTTGCCCTGCTTTGTGTTGCAAGCCCTCTTGTACCAGCTTAAGCCAACCATAATTGAGACAGTGGCAATAATGGCATAGAACATGTCCCTGAAATCCTGCATGATGGAGGTTTCCTGCAGCATTTTAGCATTGCCTTGACAAGGACCCGAATAGCGTTTGGGTGGTAGAAGTCTGATGTATGCTCTTTTCTCACACTGCAAAGTCCTTTGCAAGTGGAGGGAGACCGATTGTCCAGTAAAGAGTGATGGTATCTTAATCAGCTGCTGGATCATCAGCTGTCATGGTAATCACTTGCTCTGAGTCCACATTGTACAAAACAGCGGTTTGGTATCCAGCCTGCTGCGCATGAAGGACCTTCTCAACATAAGAGCAGTCATTTCCCTGTATGAGTGCAATATAGGTCTCGGAGGCCTTCGTTGGTGCTGGAGGATTCTCTATCGCGTGGTAAGCATTTGGTAGTATCCCCCTCACCAAATACCCTGTCAGCCCTTCTGCAGGGAGTCGTGGCCCGAAGCATGCAGGCAGGGCTTTATAAGCAACGCACTTGGAGCTGTCATTGTAAGCCACCTAACCAAAGACTTCTGCAAGAGCAGTGTTGTAGAAGGCAGTGGCAAGGACAAAGTGAAGAAGCTGGACCTGAAGTTTCATACTGAATGCAGTTGGCTAGCTCTGAATATAGATTTCCAGGCTAGTCCCAAAGGAAAGATGTAAGAGACAGTCGCAGAGACACTATCCCACCTGGGTTTTACCACCATGGAGCCACAATGGAGAGGATGGAGATCAAAACCTGTTTCTGCAGGTTTTCTGTAGGTTGAGGGGTTCCCAGGACAGAACTTGTCTCTCTTGTCTGCAGCTGCTAAGGAACACCTTTACATCAACTCTGCAGATCTGTGACGTCACCCAGTGACAGTTTTGCAAGGCTAGGTCATGTAACATTACTGCCAACCTGCTTGAAGTTCTCCCCTTCCTTTTTGGTCTGCTCCATGCACTCGGCTTCTAGTTTCATCTCCCTCTGGGTACTCGTAGGATGCCAGTTTAATTTTGCTGATGATGTGCAGGCAGGATAAACAAGCCCCCCCCATCAGCTATGTGCCCACTGCAGACGGGAATGCTTCATGCTGGTGGCCAAAGCAATTCCTGGAAAATGTGGCAGAGTGGGAATGAGCTGTTAACTTCTGCTGCTGGGGCGGGTGTGGCAGCTTGGATTCGTCTGGGAACATGCACTTTTTCCTTAAAATTGTGATCTTTGAACCGATACCAAGTCAAATTACTTGGGGTAGATGGGGGTTTCTGTCATTTGAAATAAGTCAATCGGTAACTGTCAGTCAAAATGGCAGCTAGCAGAACTTGAAAGTCTTTTTGCTTGTGTGGCCTCACTCTGCCACTACCTAAACTTCCAAGAGAGTAGATCCACCTTCGAGGCCCCTGAGTGAGCAGCTAGATTTGCTGAAGGGGCTGATACGCTGGCGTCTTGCTGGGGCTGAGCTTGTTGGATTCCTGTCCTACCAGAGGGAGAGGGGGTGGTAGGTGAGCTTAGGAGGGCTACCACCAACTTTTGTACTGGGGCTTTTCACCTTCTTTACTTTAAAACCTCAGCTGCTGGAAATCAAATGGCTGAAAAAAAAAGATTTTTAGCTTCTAGCTATAAAAACTGGTTTAAAAATTCCAGTTATGATGAAAAAGCTGAAAAGGGAGTGCAGAGCATAAGGCTCAAGTGTTGTCCCTCCATCCCAGTGTGTTTGACAGCAGAAGCTCCCATTTTTCAGGCAATTCCCAACTTGTATGGTAACTGCTCAGTGCTCAGAGGAATGCCATCCTGATGGGATTGCAATAGCTCTCCTGGTTGTCAGAACAAACTAGGTCTGAATATGCAATGAACCCAGGTCAGTTTGGAACCACAAATCCCTAAAAACCTGTACCTTTTAACAAACAGCCGTTTTTGTTTAATGATTCACTTGAGAGTAGCCCCGTGGTTTCCAGTGCAGTTATGTTGGACCTGTAGTTAAAAAAAATCACTCATGTACTAGGCAACTGATTTGTTACTAGCCCCCTTGGGCTCTGGTTGAGACAGATTTCACTGGGAAAAGAGCTACAGAAAATGTCAGCAGACAGTGTGTGTGTGTGCGCCAGAGACTCCCAGCAGCTGTGATTTCAAATCGATTTTATTTTCCCCTCATCTGAAGAGTTTTACACTTGCAGGGAGACATTTTGATGCATTTAAAAACAAAACAAGGAAAAGGTTTGGCAAGGGGGGAGAAACCAAATGCTTTCTAGTAGAAAGAGAGATGAAGAAAATGGAGGTATGCTGGGAGACCTTTTTGAGGGTGCATTTTTGGCTTGGTCTTGTGCGTCTTGTGATGGCATCCATCATCCTAGTGTTCTTTAAAATCTTTGCCTCTTTACTTGCACTCAATGCTCTATTTCTGGCTCCAGATCAAAGCTTTATGTACTGTCAGTGACCTGCTGCTTGCATAAGGGGTAGATCTGTCTTTGGGCCTGGACAAGGAGCCATGTGTCTGTGTGAGCTGTGACAGATGTGGGACCAAGGAACGACCCCCTTTGTATTCTGTGTGCTGTTATCTCCTGGCTGCTCCAGCACCACCTCTTATGTCCTAGAATTGGCAAGGCAGGAAGGAGCAGCCATCCTGGCTTGCTCACCAAAACCCTTGGATAAGATGAGAAATCGGGCGTTTGCAGTCTCTAACCTGGATCCCAGTAACAATTAGCAGTAACCCAGAGAGATGTGAGCAAAAGGAAAAATCCTCTTCAAGAGGTTGGAGGGCAAGGAAGAGGGAAATGGGGTACACAGAAGGCTCTGGGGAGTGAGGAAAGAGAAAAAGCTGAAGGCTGGATGGGGAGCAGGTTACCCATATCCCACCCACAGGCAGAGTTAGGGAACCCAAGCTCTTAGCCTCTTTTGAAATCCCTGATTGCTTTTGCAGAAGGAAGGAGAGGAGGGCTGAAGGAGGACTTTGGCCAAGATGGTCTTCACTCAATGAGCCAAAGTGGTGCCCTCTCCGCTCTGGTTCACTCCGTGCTTTCCATGTGCATCACTGCTTTCTGCCTCCTCCAGCGTCAGTGCCCTGGAGACTTTGGCTCCCGCTGGCTGATGTTAAAGCATCCCACCGTGGTAGGGGGCTGTGCCAGGCTGTCTCCAGCCCCACGCTGCGTTCATTATAGCCAGCACCGTACTCTCCTTCTCATCCTGCCCTACCCCTATTATATTCATGTGTTAAATACATTGCAGACGCTCCTGGACATATTTTTGACCCATTTTCTCTGGAGTCCCTGCAATCTACTTTGTCAGAATAATTGCAATTTATTTAAATGTCAACAAGCCACACGTGGGAGACGGCAGTTGTGTGCAAGAGCAGAGCAATTACAGGGAATGGGTCCCATTTTACCACTTGAACAAAGATCTAAGCTAGAAGAAAGAAAAAGGCCATTTACCTCTATTAACTGATCACCTACCCCACCACTCCCAAAGTCCCTGTGTTCCTTTATACTTTTTCTTTGGGGCTACCACTCAGTGCAGGAGCTGGGATATAAAACCAGCTCTTCCTTTTGCTTTTAGTCCACAGAAGTGTCTGCTCAATCCAGAGAAATCTAATGCTGATTTAGACCCACATAACTGCTAGCACAATCCAACTCTGGTCCTGCCCAAACAGTTTAAACTGTAACAGGCATGCAGAGGAGACTGATTTATGTGGACGTCATTACAACTCCAACAAAACACATATTACAGGCTCCAGATCCAGCATTGATTTAACTTGGGGAATAAGTCTAGATGGCTTTTTCCCCTCTGAGGTCTTTGCAGCATGAAAAGAACAGTCTGGCAGTGGGATGATGTGAGTTTGTACTTAATCAGGCTTCTTGTCCTTTATCTTTATTAGGTCAACATCTTGGGTCCACAGGCAATGGCATTGCACAGACACAACAGACTCTCCCTGCTCTCAACAGCCACAGGCCAGGAGCAGAAAAAGTCTTCGGGGGGTTAAATGCTTTGCTCAAGACATCTTGGCAGGTAGCCCTGGTTCTAGCTTGGTGCCCTTCTTGTCAGGGCATGCTGTTCCTTTGGGTTCATGCTATAGGATTAGTGTAGACCAGGCTCCTGGAGCTGAAATACCAGTGATTTGCTGTGAAGGAAGATCTGGGGCCATCTAGTGACCTTCCAGTGAAAACCTTTGTGTTTCCAGTGCTCCCAGTTGCTCTTAAAAGAAAGATGTGTGGGACACACTTCCTCCCTCCTGCTGAGTGAGCAAGTCCTCAGCTCCACAGCGAGCCAGCTGGAAGGCAGACCTGCACCCTGTTGTTAATGACTTTTTTTTTTTTTTTTTTGCTGGAGGCTGATTTAGAAACTGGTGCATGTAACCACCTCCTTTCATCTAGGATGAAAGGAAAGGATGACCCATGTCTTTACAGAATACATAGCTGAAACAGAATCACCACCCAAAGTACGAGCTGGGTAGATGAGAAATGGAGTTGTACGTGCAGAAAGGTTTTATGCCTCCCTATGTGCCACCGTGGGAGAACAGGTTTGTGGGAGCTCTGCAAGCCCTGCTGTGCACCATCCCCGACACGTGTCTCGGCACCGTGGGCTCCTGTGCTCCACCAGGTGCCTCTCCTGAATTTCCCAGGGGTCCAGGCAATCTCTCCTCTGTTATTACAAAGTACAAGCATGATAATCTGGGCCCTAATGCATACAGAAGATTATAAAGCAGTGCTTTATGGACCTGCTGCAAAAGTACCCATAATCTGCTAATGCCCACAATTAAAAAAGGCAGTTGAGCAAATCTGGGCTGTTGCAACTTAGTATACATGTCTGGAAAGGGATTCCAGTTCCAGCTGTTTGCCTTGTGATGGAGGGAGACATCTCTTTATTAGATATTGGTGCTGGAAATAATATCTTGCCTCTTCTAGTTTTGGCAAAATGCCCTAAAAACCTTGGCCATAAAGCAAAACCATCTTGCCCGTTTAGCAGGTTTTGTTCTTTTTTAACTATCTGCATGCAAAAAAGGAATGTAGAAAACTGTTTGTTTTGTCAACCTATGTTTTGTGATAAAAATTAGAGGGTAACTGTGGTAATTGGCCCTATTGTTGGAATAAACCTGTCTGTGCAGGCTCTCGGGAGGGAGCTCAAGAAACAGAGTAAGAGGGGGAACCTCAGGATGAACCATTCAGGGCTTGGCGAGAGCTAGCTGCTGCTTCTGATCTGTGGTTGTGGCCCTCACAAATCTCCTAGTGTGAAGCAGACCTGTATGTGATCAGCTGCACAAATGGCAGAGCCAAGGATATGTCTTCAGTATTCCATTTGTCCTTCCAAGCTGTATTCCCTACTCCTACATTTCCACGTGTTGGGGTTTGGTTTGTTTTAATCCTGTGCTGTGCTCATGCTTCCTGAGAGGCATTGGCTGGGGCTTGAATTTACAGGGAGAGTGGAAGACAGAGCTGGTGGGAGTATTATGGGGGCTCTTGACTTACCAGGAGGGAGTTTGGGTGAGCCTTCCCAGGTTAATCCTGCTTGCTGTTGTGTGCACCAAGGGGGATCAGTGCTACCGCAGTCACACTGCGCAGGCAGAGCGGGCAGGTCTTGCTCCCGGGCTGAACACAGTGCCACAGGTCAATGCACTTGCTGTGGTAGGCATGGGAGCAGGACAGCAACTTCAGTGCCTCGCCGGGCTTATACGCCCGCAGGCAGATGGCACACTCAGGGTAGTCAGCAACCACCCAAACCGTGCTGGGGGGAGACCTTGGCCGCCATTCCTTGCACTGCTGTTTGCCCTCCCTCCAGCTTTGGTAACTCTTCATGCATCTTGCAAGAAGCTGGATGCCTGTTATTATGCTGACCAGGATGCTGGTGACCTTGCAGACTGGCAGAATCAGATGATAGTAAAGGAGGTCTAGATTGTGCGTGAAGCACCTGCAGACATGGTGGCTGAAGCTCCATGCAGTGTCATCCCAGAAGTAGCACTCATCCAGGAGGAGGATAGTCCCTTGCTCAGCCTGGCATGTCTTCCTCCGAAGCCTCACGTTCCCCTCCATGATGAAGGCCACCATGGGCCCTCCCGTGACCTCCCTGTTACCTGGTGCCACAACCCCAAAGCCGGGTGAGTCGGTGGTGATCTTGTGTCCATCTGGCTGAACAGGAGGGGCCTCGGCCCTGTGGTGCTGGGGGCCTCGGGCCAAGGAAGCTGTGTGGGCATGGCCGAGAGCGGGGCTGCCCGCCATCTTGCCCTCACTGAGGGGCAGCCCCAGGCACGCAGCAAGAGCTGGGCCACCTGGCCCCGTGCTGTTGGCATGGCTGCTGGCAGCCCACTGCAGGCACAGGATCACGGTGGCCATGCAGAAAGGGGACAGGAGTGGGTGCCACATGCTGGTGACAGTGGGTACAGGGGGCTGGGGTGCCTCAGCCCCAAGGGGGAGGCTCTTGGCAGGCTCCTGAGGCAGCCCAGGCCAGCCGCCTCCTTCCAGAAGTTTCTCTGTCTTTCCACAAGGTCTTCTGCCTCCCAGGGCACCTCTGCCTTCCCCTCACATCTCCCCATCTCCCTGTCGTGTCCGTTTCTCTCCCATCTTTATTTCTTTCCTCCTGCGGTCTGCTGCAGTGGCAGCCGTGACAGGGCCTTGCAGTGAGCAACCGCTGCTCTGAGGGGCTTGTTTCACAGGGGGTTGTGCTCTCCTCCTCTTGCAATGCCCTGGGGAATTTGGGTGGGCAAAAAAAGGAGGAGATTTGGGCAAAAACTGCTTCTGCCCTCATCTCATGACTGAAAATGTGCTTTGCCCTTCTTCTATGCCATGCCAGTGAAGCCCAGTCACAGAAGCTTTTCATCCTGCTCTCCATGATGACACAAGTGCATGCTCTTCCAGCTGTTTCTGATCTTCCCTTTCTCCTTTGTCCCAATTTTTTCATCACTTTGCCTCCCTGGTACCCTATCCCTGTTCACCATCCAGTGATGCTCACCCCTTACAGGACTGGGCACCTCAATTTCCCCATGGTCACCAGCCATGTGCTGGCCCCCTTGGCTCTTCCACATCTTCTCATCCAAATTTCTGTGTGTGTTTGTTCCTGCAGCCCCATCCCTCTCTCTGGGGGTGCTGTGGGCAGATGTGTGCCCGCCCTGCAGAGCCAGTGGTATGGTAGAGCCAGGAGCGTGGTTCCCTGGGGTAATCTACAAAGTACAAGTTGTTATTACTCACTACAGCAGAACAATCAGTGCAGGCTCTGTAATGCAGTAAGATGGATTGAAGCTGCTTAAGACCAGAGGAAAATGGAATCGCTGCTTTACAACAAGGAGTTTAGCTCCCGCAATCCACTGCTGATGAGTGATGAGACCCGAGCAAAAGCCCAGATTTGAAAATTACTGGATTCAGGGAGCAAGATGGGGTTGTGCAGCAGGAGCCAAAATCAGACCTGGATCTTAGCTTAGCACGGTGGTATGCCAGATCCGTCTTGTGAAGGCAACTTGTTACGCGTGCAGCTCTTTTCCCAGTAGTCATGGAGAGGATCCTGACATCTTACACTGCTCAGGTGTGATTAGTGCCAGCGCAGCCCTTTGGAGACCCCCTTTTTTTGTGACAGCTACACTATAGGGCATTGGCAGCCTCCTGCAGCAATCCCACCAGGGCAGGTACAGAGTTTCCAGGCTGCTGGAGGAGCTGTGGATGGAGCCTCTCCCCACCTTTGGAGTTATGTTGCCAGACCACAACTGGTACGTCCCTGTGTCAGGATTTAATAGTTAAGTCATGCAGAGCTCCTTTTGCAAGTGCCATGCAGGTCTGTACTGCTAGACTTGCCTTGCTCATCCTTGACGCTGGTTTGTCTTGGAAAAGGACTTAGAAAATCAGCATGGGTTGGAAAAGCAGTAAGACAGTTCATTCAGACTCCGGGAGCCAGCAGAAATGCCGCAGGTATTGTGGGCTTCCTGCAACCTGGCATGGGCTGGGATTTCCCTTGCTCTTAAGATGGGAACAGCCTACAGATAGATGTCCCTTCTTGGACTGGAGAACTTGCTGCTTCAGAAGAGAGTTGGGATTTTAAATGAGGAGGTTATAAATGAGGTTGTGCTAGGGTAAAAGGAAAGAGGATGCTAGGAGAGGGAAGGGGTGCTGACTGTGCTTGGCAGTGATGCTCAGGGATCTGCACAGATATTGCCACCCAGAAAGAGTCGTCGAGGAATAATTTCCCTGAAATATTCCCTGACAGTGCCAGTCATTGGTGTTGGTGTCCTCTGCTGACACAGTGAATTGGGAACCCATCCAGACCAATGCAGGCACTCAGCTGAATGGGCTCCTCTGTTGCTTTTGATTCCATGTTTGCTGCCCATGCATGTGTAGACAGAGAAAAGTTGCTCAGAAATAAAGAATTGCAGCTTTCCTTGTTACCAGGGAGAACAAGAGGATTAGAGCCGTGCTGGTTTTTACAAATGGAGGTGCTGATCCTTTGTGCAGTGTCAGACTTCTCCACGTTTCAGTCCCAGATATGGGCCTTCCAGCTAGAGAGGGAAATTGCAAAGAGGAAAAAGCAATGAACTTCCACCTGCTTTACTGCACTGAAGACACTGATTTGGTTTTTTTTTTTTTTCTTGCATGCTTGTAGGGGATTTTAGGTTGTTCAATAGTAAGATCTAAGTTATTACCGGTTTCTTATTTCTTCCAACTTTCGTGTGAGTGTAGCTTTCTTCCTGCTTTGCCTAAGATGAATAGCAGATCACCTACTGTTACATTAAGGCAGCTTTAAAAATATAATAAACTAGCTATGCAAACCTTTGTAGTCTAGGGCATAAAACAACCTCTAACTGCTTAGGATTAAGGAGCTACTTGTCTTAAATCAGCCAGTTATTTTAAATACTTTTCTGTTAGCTGTCAGGTGTGTAGGCCTAGGAACATCTGGCAGGGAGGGAGTGAAGAGCATCTTGGGGCAGTTATCTCTTCTGTTGGCACACCTGTATCTGGAAGGAAACATCTGTTTGACCTGGAGGTGTGATGATAAGCTGTGGTAGCTCTGTCTGTGGGCACCCATCTGTCAAAGAAAACTTCTCTGCTCTCCATTTAGCCTGTGTTCATGAGCAAGGGCGCACACCATAATGAAGTAGCTTTCGCTACCATTCAGTCTTTAACTAGGTGCGAGCTGTATTTTACCTGATTTAAATTTGAACATCCCTCCTTACTTCAAATTCAGGCTTGCCCAGGTTGAGCCACGCATGCGATGGGTGAGAGCGCTCTCCCCTAGCTGGGTTGCTTGCAGGATGCTTGTGGTCTGCACCGAGCCGCGAGCATGTGAATACACTGACCCATCACAAGTCAGACTGTCCTAATTTTGTTTCTATAGCTGTGAGCAGATGTTGCATTCTCTTGAGGCAAAGTAGCTCTGACCCAATGATGGCATATGTAACCCCAAATAAATTGTGGACAGTTTCCTCATGCTTTCAGGTGCCCTGACTGCTTGTTATCACACCAGGGGATTTGTGTTAGACTTCAGTGCCAGACTCTGCTCTGAGGCTGGGGCTCCCAGTTGTCTCTCCAGCAGCTTGCTTTGGCAAAGGGAGGTGAGTCTGGAGTGCAGAGCGAGCGGCAGGCTGCAAGAACTGGCCTGAGAGACCCTGGGATATCTCAGAGGTTTTCCAGGTTTGCTAAGAGAACACATGCTGATTGTCTTGCTCTTTCAGGGTAAAAGGAAAACCAGGGAGATTTAGCTTGTTATAAAAATATAAGATTAGAGAGGTGCAAACAGCCAGGTGCATGCATGTGGGTTTTTGGAAAAATATGGATTTTCCTCAATGCTAAATTATCATGCTTTGCAATAAAATTTGTTGCAGTTTAATTTTGCTGGTCATGAGCTCCCAAGAGGATATACACTGTAAGCAACTGCACTCTGGTTGGGCCCATAGGGTCACGGCAGAGGTTTTTAGCAGAGAAGGATCCTCAGCTCCAGGGTGAAGCCGGAGAGGGACCTGCCTGCAGTTGGAAGTGAAGGGAAAGGTTTCCGCTATTTTCTTTTCCCACAGCACTCCCTCATTTAAAGACACAAGGTGAAGCCAGTGGCAGGCAGGCTTAAACTGATGCCAAAGCATCTGCGCAGAGGTGTGCAGAGATTTAACTGTCTTGGTATTCAACTGATTTAACTGCTGCAACTTCAGACCGTTAATGAGCCCCTGGGGAGGGAGCAAGGGAGGCCCGGAGAGGCCGTGATACCAGCCCTAATCTGGCCTCGACAGCTGAGCTCTCACCCGCTGTAACAGGCAGGGGCAAGGCTGAGCCCGTGTCCCTGCTCAGCCCCTTGTTTTTCTTTCTGCATCGGCTCGAACGGGCTGCTCTGTGCTGTGAAAACCAGAGTTTCCTTGGAGCCAGCATGATTGCCAGCTCCATGCGCTGCTTGTGTCGCTGGCACTGACCCTGCCGTTGCCTCCTCGCGTGCTGCGAGCAAGCATTTGCAATCTGAAAGCATCGCCTTCATTAGCAGAGGTCCATCTCCTCCCCTTTACCGTTTCACCCGCTGCTGTTGATTAAGTTTCTCTTTGCAGCTCTTCCAGGAAGCCAGGGGCCTGTTGTTTTGGAGATAGCCTTAATTTGTTTACTTGTGCATATGTTCTGTCTTGTACAATGATGCTTCGCAGCTGGTCTCGAGCAGCCTACGGCACAGGAGAAGCAGCAGGTTAAGTTTAAACCAAAGGAAGTCGCTGAAAGCTGGCCTGACATGCTAATCCAAGTGTAGGCACCCTGAGATTGATGTGGTGAAACACATTGCCATATTGGTTTAGATAGCATCTTTACATTTATTGCTGGTTTCCATCACAATATGGACACAATAACGTTTGCTTGTGCGGAATATCAGTTAACTTTAAGATATAAAGATAGAAAACTCCCTGCCTTTGTTTTTACTATGCAAATGCTCTGAGAAAGACAGAGTCGGGGGTTAAGCTTGAGATTTGCCTGCTGGACAGGACTTGCAGTTGTGCTCTCAAGAACAAGACACCCACAAAACCTTATGGTTTCAGAAGTGTCGTCTGCCCAGCTCAGGAGCAGTACAAGCTACTGTCCCACAGAGATGCTCATCTTCCTATGAGGCTTGGACCCTGCTAATGCATCACTGGGGTACCTCCTCCATGCTTCCACTGTGTGTCAGGATCCTGCCCTGTACCACGATAGAGGCCAGCTGTGCTCTTGACTTGCCAGGGAGACGTAAAAATATTGGTACAGCAAAGGGACTTGGCTCCTGCAGTGGTCCCGGGAAGATGGAGAATGGCAGATCCCTCTGTGCTGCATTCCTGCCTCTATAACCTGCAGAATCTGGCTCTGTCAGAGGGGAAAAAAAAACCTCAAACCAACAAAAAAGAACATTTGGATGTTTTACTGCTACTGTAAAGCTGTTACTTCTTCTCCCCCCCCACCTGCCCTTTAGGAACAAAAAAACCAGCCTTGTTTAATTTGCCAGCTTGCAAATGGCTCCTAAATAACACAGTTGTCTTTGGCTCAATCGATCAAAGGGCTCTGCCCATGAGAACAGTGACACTTTGCAGTCTCAGATTAGGTTTGTTTCACAGGAACTGGATGCTTTTTTGTTGTTGTTTTTAAACGATTCTCTTTCCAGGTTGAGGCTGAGCCAGATATTCGAATGCATAGAATCGATATTTTGCAGAACTGATAGAAAATTAGCCAGGTTTAATAAACTTCATGCATGGCTTCCTATTGTAGCTGTATATCAAAAAGAAAATAAATATATTGACTGGATCTGCTTACAATAGCATCTATAAGTCACTCTGTGAAATAAGCCAATTGCACAAATGGTTATGTGAGGCCGTGCTGATTAGGGTAGAAAGGGATCATGCTCAGGACACCTGGGTCCTGTTCTTGCTAATTTACTACATGACCTTGAAATTCAGGCCAGATTTTCAGGTACATCCATGAAGTTTGCTTTGCCTCCTGTCTCCTAGAGTTTTATTTGAGATGCTGAGGTAGATGCTTAGCAGCTCCATGGTCTGCCCTCCTCCTCCCATACCAGGTGAAGCTGCTGGGACCTGGTGGTACTCCATTCCTCTGAGACATCTCCTAATGGTCTTCCCAGATTCATTTTTTCATCACGGCTTTATTTCTTGGTGGTTCCTCTGCAGTGTGGGAATGCCACTACTTATCTCCCATCTAGGGCTGCTGCAGATAATGGCTGGTAAGTGCTCTGAGATCCATCGCGGCAAAGCAATAGAGAGGTAGGACTAGGTAAGACAAATCTCAGGTGACTTGATTTTTGCATCTGCAGCTAAATGCATTCTTTTGGGTTGTAACTGTTTGCTCCTTGCAAATTTTCCGTTGTGATGTTTCCCATAATGCAGGCCTCCCTGCAGTAAACAGAGAGGCATATGGAGCATCCAAACTCACTTTCATTCATCTTCATTTGCCCTGGCTGTAATGGACAGTGGCCACACAACTGTCCTTTGGAAATTACTAATGCAAGACCATAACTGCTGCTCCGTTGCTACTCCCTCTATTTGTAGTGGAGAAACAGTTGCACATAATTGTACATGGTTTGAACATGTTGCTCTTAATCCTGCGTGCAGCTGCCTACAAGGGCATCTGGCAGACAAAGGTCTGACGGCAGAGCATGTCGGGCACTGCTGCTGATGGAGCCAGACGGCATCATGAGGAAGGACAGACGGACCAGCTCTCTGTGCTGCTCTCCCCAGGGGATGCTCAGTGCCAGGTGGGATGGAGGAGCCTGATGTATTGCCCTTTCAGATGCATCTAACCAAGGTGCAGCTGGGTTAGAGGCTTGTGTGAGGTGTGAGAAGGGGTCAGCTCCTTGTCTCAGTGCTAAATGAAAGTGTCCAACTCTGGGCATGAAAGGACATCTCCAGGACTGAAACTTGTTGTTTATACCTGGAATCACTGGGGAAAAGGGGTGACTGAGTCCTCTGGGCTCAGTTCTCTTGATGTATGGTTAAAACTGGAGGGAGAATCAAGCCCTCTGAGTTTTTTTTCCTTTTCATGTGCAGTTGGCAGTGCACATGGGGGCATTACTCTGCAACAATCCCCCTTTAGCAGCTCTGTCACTGTCCCTTATGGTTTTTACCTCATGCCTGAACCCACTACAGATTTTTTCCTGATGGTTTGCATGATATGTTACAGAAAGTAGATCCATGGCTGCTGTAAATCAGCACAGCTCCCAAACCTTGGCTGGAGCAAAAAGAAGTTGTGCTGATGGAGGATCTGGCCCGTTATTTTCATTATTGAGCTGTAGCTGGTTTTGCAGCTTGTTGGATGGAGAAGGCTCCTCCTTCCCCATAATGAGGTAAAAGCTGGAGCAGTTTTCAGGCCATGCCTCTGCAAGGGGAAAATAAATGGGGAGGATGAGCAAGTCATGGGTGGGTGTTATTGCTGGGGATGTTAAGCATATAACATAATTTATCGCTTAAGTAACCTTGAAACAGCATTCATTGTGATAGAGCCGCTACATTGGCACTGCAGTGGGCAGAGAGGCAAGAGGGCTCTGCTAGCGGGATGCGGCTAAGCATGCACCTGCCCTCATTCATCATCTAGTTAACCCTGCAGCTAAACTTTGCTTCAAAAACACATATTTTCCTCTCCTTTCTCTCCCTTTCCGCACCTGCCTGCCACCACCAGCCGTCAGCATCCCTGGTTCCAGTGGCTGCTGCGTAAGCCACCCCGCTGGATGCAGAGAGGAGACAGCGGTGCCGGTGAGCATCTGGGGTTTGCTCATGTGTGTGGTTGCCCACCGGTGATGCGCACGCAGAAAGTGAAATCAGACAGATGAAGCGCAAGGAGCAGAAAGGTTTCTGTGTTGACGAAAGCGAGGGGAGAGCACTGTAGCAGACAGCAGAAATGCATTTGTGAACCACAGACGCATACGTGTATGCAAGCGATGGCAGGGAGAGTGCAAGAGGGAGCAGACGGGTGTGTGGGCACGCACATGTGCGTCAGGGACGGTGCAACACACGTCAAAAAATGCGTGCGCTGAGGCTCAGGCAGATCGAAGAGGGGGATAAGAGCAGTGGCTGGATGGATAGGGCCCGATAAGTATAAAGTTCAAGGAGTGGGGGTGTTGAAGCATAAATAGGCATGGAGGGGGTGTCCCTCCACGCCGGCGCAGGCAGCGCGGTGCAGCAAGGGCAGGGATCGGGCACGCTGCCTGCTCTGCCACGAAGCACCACGTGGCCCTAGTGCAGCTGGCAACTGCTGGAACAAATTTGGCTCCTGTTGCCTTGCTCTGAACATAGCTGTTCACAGATCTGCGTTTGAGGCAAATCTTGTATTTATACCACAAAAATGAGCGTGGGTTTTGATTATTCCCTCCCCCCCC
>JANZLQ010000095.1:39897957-39923094 GCA_026212715.1 Elanus axillaris
TTGGTTTTTCTGACTCTGCAGTTCCCCACTGCAGGAATGCTGATGGGCAGATGAAAAGTTGACTGTTGGGAATTCTCCAGCTCAGCTTCACAGACCCAATGTGTGTCTGAGCTGCTGTGCCCTGCCTCCAAAACCCATCCTCTGTCTTGTCTTGTTAGATGCTTTCTCTAGTTGTTACTGTAGTACTCAAGATAATAACAAAGCCTCTGAAATGTTGGAATTTCCCTTCTCTCTTTAATGAAGATCAAGGAGAGAGTTATGTCCCTGCATGTAGGATAATAAGCAGCATAAGGTTGCTCTATGTCTGTACGCAGTGTGAGGAAGTTAATTGTTATCTTTATTTTTCTAGAGGAAACGTGTGCGCCAATACTGTCGAGAGAAGAGTGTTTGTCAGGGTGATGCTGTCTGCGAGAGAGGCTGGATCGGGTTTGCAGCTTCTGATTTGGGCTTTAGAGGAAAATGTCCAATTTTGTTTAACTGAGACTATCCGTAAGACGAAGTCATCCTTTCATTTTCCCAAAGTTTTCCTTTTCATTTTCCCAATCTGAAATCCTTTTAATTTGGGGGAGAAGAAGAAAATAGTTATAAGCTTCCATACTGACTTATTTCAAAATCTAAAGCATCCTTTTTGGTCTAGCATTTTGGCTAACAAAATAGTAAACTCTTTTGTGTTACACATTACAAAACATCAAGGTCTCTTTCAAATCCATTGGTATTTTTATTAGTCTCTGAAATTCTCATGGAATAGAAAAAAGCGTTTCCCATCCAGCTCTGCTGTGTCAGTTAATGTGTGAGCAATCACAGTATGACATATTCACCAAGAAGCATATACAAATTGAATCTCTACGTGTGGTTGTCAGGAAACAAAACATGCTCGATATCTGTTTCAAACACAATTTTGATTTTTAGCAAAGCTTTTGTGGAAAACTTAGCAACAAAGAAACAAAAATGACTCCTGCAATTTGGAAACAGGTAAACAAGACGTATAAAAATCCATGAAAATACTATACAGTCATCTCTAGGGATGATTTCTTATATACAAACTCATCCTTGGTAAAGGGAGGAATGAGACCAGATCCCACTGAAGTCATTTGCAACTAGATCAGTCTGGGGGATCATCACAGTCTCTGAATTTGATGTAGGCACCAGCCGAAGCTGCAGGGCTCAGCAGTTCAAGCAAGCATCTTTCATCTCCTGGGTGGTCCTCAAGTCAGAGCCCTCATCTCCTCTTTCCCCCTCCTTTCTCAAACTAGGCATTTGCTGATGCCATTGTTTAATCTAGCCAGGGATCTGCTCCATTTTCCATGCTCCAAGCTAATTTTGGTGAGGCTGCTCTGTTCTTGCATGCCAGTTAAAAACCACTCTCTCAGGCAGGTCTCCTTCCATGGGGCATTTGTAATCCTGTGAGGTTTGTGTGTAATAAATCTCCTCGCCTGTCTGGTTTTTAATCTGGGGGAGGCTCGTGGTGTAAAATCGCAGCCCTTCCTCCATGTGGAAGCAGCTGACAAACAGCTCTTCTGATAATTCCTTCCAGATGGGGCCAAGCTGGCACTTTCCTGGCGCAGAGCTCTGCGACTATAACGGGCCCTTCCTCGGCTCTCCGGTCCTCACAGCGTGGTGGAAGAGGACCTATCACTGGTATTTCAGAGTACAGAGAAGCTCCTGGGCTCAGCAGACCACAGCACGTGCCATTGCTGTGAAGGTGGTATCTACACGGCAAATACCACCATGCAGTAAAGCAGTCCCGGACGCATCCAGAGTAACAATCCCTTTGGGCTTTTGGTGGTTTCCATTTCTCTACCCCCTTGGTAGACGCCCATAAGCAGAGTTGTGTGTCTCTATTCTGTCCCTTGCCAATTCTCTGTGTGTGACCAGATGACAAGGGGCAGGAGATGGTTGAAAATTGTCATTTTCCCCTGTGATGGAACAAGGAGTCACCTGGCGCCATCCGCTCTGCAGCAGCGAAGGCGAGCACCGTGCAACCCGGAGGAGCTGACAGCGGGTTGCTATAATGAGAACGTCACACCAGCTTAAGAGAGAATTAATACTCTGCCCTGTGGCTGTACCAGTGCTGGTGTGTAAGGCAGGACATGGTTGTACTAATATATAAAAAAGGGAATTCTTTACTCGGGCTGGAGGACACAAACAGATGCTGCTGTTAGATGATGCAGGACAGAAGGAACTGAGTCATTGAACGCAGCCCCTGCGGTCCTGAGCTTCCAGCCTCATAATCCTCTTTCAGAAACCATACTGCATCCTACAGTACTTGAGTCCAGCCCCATTTTACTCCCACGGGGATCCTGGTCCAGAGCCTTAGCACCTGAACTATGCTCTGAGGTGGGGATGCCTTTGCATTCCCAGCCTGCATTTTATTCACATCCAGGTGACATCTTTTACCACCCTCACCTCCTACATCATTCACTGATGAACGTAGACAGGGGGATCTGCTCTGGTCCCTGTGTTCATTTCCCCAGGCTGCATGGGCCACATGCTTTTCTGGGTTTCAAAAGTTCTCAGCACCCCCAGGCAACAACCCTTAGCACCCTGCATCAAAAAATGCCCACCCTGTATGACAGGTGCCTGAAGCAACAAGTGAAACCTGGCCCTGGAGCCTTTCAGGATGTCCCTGAGCATCTGGTTTCCTTGCTCTCACTTCTGTGCCATGGAAAAAACTCTCCTTCGAAGAGGGGAGAAACAAGGATGCAGTCAGTGGTTGGCAGCCCCCCAAATATGCTGGTACAGAAAACCTGCCCGGCTGCACACGTTCCCCAGCTGTTTGCCTGAAAACAGCACACAGCGGGGTCGAGCTGCCTGCTGTGGGTGGGCTGGGAGGAGGATCCAGCCTTCAAGAAAAACAAAATTGGTAGCAGAATATGAAAAGCTTTTTCTTTTTTTTTTCCCTTTTTCCCCTTCCCCTGTACCCCCTCAGCACAGTGAGCTCTCACCCCTATCATCTCTCCACAGCCAAATAGTGCCGAGGCAGCTGCCGGCACGCTGCTGTGGGGACTGTCACCATGTGCTGGGTTTGCTACTAGCGTGGGTCTTTTCAGGTTGTGAGAAAAGCAGGTCAAGCACGCGAACGCGCGGCTGCCTTTCAGGCAAGCTGTTTTGCACAGTTCTCCAGCAAAGAGATTTCCCTTTATCATAGGAAGTTACTAGAGTGGCCAGAGCTACAAAGCAAGGATTTAAAAGCATCTCTGAGTGTTGGAACTGAGATTAAGTCCTCCTGCTTTAGGGCACACGTTAAACTCTAAAGGAGGGAACAAGATGGAAATTTTCCTTTGAGCAGATTATGCTGTAAATTCCAAAAAGGGGGTTGATTTGTTAGGTAGGGGTTTGCATCTTTGCCTGCGACAGCTGATACTACAGGCTATCAGAGATGGACTGGCCAAGGGATATCTCAAATATCTGGTTTCTGCTGCATACAAGAGATGTGTGTTGGGAGGAAAGGGGTTGCATCAGGGTCCAGCTGGCGATGTCCTCCATAGAGGACGTCCTTTTGAGGATGGTTTTTACGAGACAGGGGGACCCCCTTCTGCTCCCACCAGCGCATCTTTCCTGCTCCCTAGCCCCAGGTGCCCAGCACAGCTCCCACAGCAGCATGACTGCCTGCATCTGCCGCAGAGGCTCAGGGCAAGGGAAAAAACCTTGTGCTGCATTGTAATGGCTCAAGATGCTCAGCTAGTCGGGAGGACGAGACTGCAACCTCACAGTCAGCGTGGGAGACTTTTTCTTCTCTGACTCTGGCTGTTCCTGCATCCCTGTGTGATAGCAGGACATAAGATGGCACAATCTCAAGGCACTTTTCAAAGGCACTTCGGGAATTCTCATTATCCACAGTGCAAGGACCATCGGCCAGCTTTCAGCAGCACTTGGCTCCTTTTCAGGCCAAAATTTCAGTCTTCTGTTGATGCTTTCTTTCAGCTGAAGGAAGGAGGTTGAGTTTTGCTTGGATTGTCCCTGGCAAAAAGAGAAAGCGCCTACGCGCTCCATGTGCTTTGCAGGCTGATCCAAAGCCCAGTGGATACATTCCCTTTGACTTCAATGCGGTTTGAATTTCGGCCGACAGTACTAAATGATATCACCGCTACACTGAATCGCTTGTGCTGCTGCCGGCTTGAAATTACAATGACCTAATGGTACTGGTAGTTTCTGTGATCTGTCTCATTTGCTTCCATCCCCAGAAGACAGTGTGTTTGATGAGCTGTACCTACTACCTGGAGATGGGAGAAGAGGCAAATGCAGACATAACCCCAACAGCATCCTCCTGAGCTGCAGAAATGCCTCCTGTCCAAGGATGAAGAGTAATACAGACTCACCCACACAAATTCTTGCCCTTTAAAAGTATGCAGTTGTCTTCAGGCAACTTAAAAAGTAATTCTTTTTTTTTTTTTTCCACCAGCTCAACTGCTGGAAATGTTTCCTCCCTTCTCCAAACCTGAGTTGTAACTTGGATGGTTTTGCTCCAGCAAATAACAAAATGAAGCAGCTGATTTGCAGCCAGGGTGTCCACTTCTTGCAAGGATGCTCCAAACAAGTGGATGACGTTCGACAACGTAGGAAAGATTTTCTGAAGGGCAGCAGTAAGGACGGCAGCTGCGTTGGTGTTCTTCGCTTTGCCAGCTCAGTTCTCTGCAGGTTTGCTGTTGCAGTTTGTTCCAGCAGTCCTCCAGGCACGTTGAATTCCTACAGGCTGGATCTTTCTGCTTGAAGTGATGGGATTTTGGCAGAGTGTTTTCTTTTGGAGCTGGAGCAAGGCTAGCTGGAGTTGGCAGATAGGACCCTGTGTGCCACCCGTGCTGTGATTTCAACGGTGTGAGAGCGATGGTCATTGCGGCTGGGGTTAGAGATGGGGCCTGTGATGTTTTCCTGTTCATGGCAAGCAGGCATATATTGCCAGGCTGATTCTTGCCTTGAGCCAGCAAGTGTATTTGTTAGCTTTCAGCAAAGTTATTCTTGGTCTATGCTGCTCTGAGGTGATGAAAAATAGGCCCTTCTGGGTATAAAAATGTTTTCACTTTAGAGTGTTTGGAAAGTGGTGCCAAGGATGACAAAAGCAAAGACCCCCCCAGCCAAAGAAACGCTCTGTACGTGCATCTTCAGAGCATTTGAGACCCAGGCTGTGCTGAGGGGTGTGTGTTGGCATGAAACCATGGAGGAATGGGGTCTGGAGGACCTGTGGGTACCAGGGCCGCTGAGCACAGCTTCGTGGGTTGGGGTGCATCCTGTTTAATACCTTGCTGAGGCTAAATCTTGGTTATTTAGTAACCGGGGACATGCAGTTGTTGGACCAAGTGACACATTGACCATGATGTGTTGCTGCCTACAGGGGTTGCAAAGACAAGACTTCTATAATACGTTTTTCCTGGCCTGTTGTTCTGTCCTATGACTGCCCAAAAGCCTGTAAATGTCTCATCAGTCTCCCTTTGCCTCAGTTTACCCACCCCTCCTACAAATTAGATAAAAACTACCCCAATAAAGCATTCCTATTGACTTTGCCAGTTTGTTTTGAGAATTAATTAACAGTCAGCAGACTGTACTGAGATCATCGGATGAAAGCGGCTATAGATATGCAAAGCAGCATCATTATGCAAAGATAAAATTTAGAACCTTTGTGAAATAAGTGTTAAAATGAATGTATCGCAGCGTGTGCCTGACTCTGCTCAGCTCTCGGGCCCTCCCGTTCTATCACCTGATAATCCCAAAGGAAACAGGAAGAAAATGAGATTTATGGGAGAAGTGTGAAAATGCAGAGGCAAGGTCTTAAAATCAGATTAAGAATGGAAAAAAAAAAAAAAAAAAAAAAAAGAGAGAAGCTCAGAAAGAAAAGAAAGAACTTTTCCTCCTTATCTCTTGGAGGTCTATAAACTCCTGCATACACACTATAAGCTGTAACCTAAGGAAGAGCCAGAATCAGGTTTCAGATTACTCATGCTTTATTTCCTTTATTTTTTTGCACAGTAAAAAAAAATTTGTGAGAAAGAAAATGAATTCCAGGTATAATTCAAAAAGAAAGATGTCTGAGAAGGGACACACTCCATCAACTAATTAAATGTGTAACAGAGGTGCAATATTCCCATTTAACTACAAAGGTGCGCTTCCACTTCTAATTGCTGACAGTTTCTTTTCGTGCCTATGTGCAGATTAATTGTCTTCAATAGGTAGCTGGTTAGCTTGATAATGTAATGTTTGAAGTGGAGGTGGTAATTACTTTGATTACATATTTTTTTTTTCCCCAAATGGTAGTTGGAGGTTGGGCCTGGGGTTTGGAGTAGCAGCTGAAAAAAAAGTGAGGTGGAGGGAAAAAAGTGAAGTTTCTTTTAGGAGATTAAACCTGGAGGGCAAAACCCTCCTGTGAGGTAACTCAGTACCTTTGGTGGGGAGTGCAACAGCCTGGAGAGGAACTGTGCAGCCGGTGAGCTTTGATTTGGGCACCAACCAGGGAAGATGCTCCGGCTCCCTGTGCATCTTCCGCAGCGCTAAATGCCACCCGACGTGCAGTGTGCCTGCCATCCTCTCCCACGCTGGGCTAGCAGGGCACGTCCTGCCCGTTAGCTGCTTCGTTCACACGCATTAAAGAGCGAGGGGATGTGCGGACAGGCCAGGGTGACTCTGCAGGGCTCCCCTCCAAGCCGAAGGGGATTCCGCCGGGACTGAAGTGAGGACCATGCCCTGGGCAGGCCGGAGGGGAGGGCAGGCAGAGGTGCAGGAGGCTCTGCAGCCGCTGCCGGCACCAGGCACTCGGCGGTGGGCCTCGACGCCCTCTCCAGCAGCAGCCATGCGTGATGGATGGTGTGGTTCGGCAGCCACAGATGTTCCCTCCATCCACCTCCCCGGTGCCCCGCAGCCTCTTGGCAGCCGGCTCTGAGGGAGGCAGCAGGGCAGGCAGCGTTGTCGGCAGCCGGCTCCCTTCCCAGCCGTCCCGCCTGTCACTTGTGCCACTCTTTTGATTATTATTTTTTTTTGCTGGCGTGGGAAAGACCAAGGGCAGGAGGCTGAGCTTGCAATTCAAACTCCAGCTTCCCATCTCCGTCTCAGCTCTTGGCAGCTGAGAGGTCTCCTCACTGGAGCCGAGGGATTCCTGGGCTTTTATCCTCTGTTGGCTGTCAGCTCTCTGGAATGAGATGAAGTCACCTCCTTCCTTCCTCCTGCCCAGTTCTGCCACTCACAGCAGCCCACCATGGCCATTCTCTCCCAGGCTCTGTCCTGCTGGAGAAGCATTCCCTCACCTTCCCTCCCTGCTGCTCTCCACCCCTTTATCTTCTTCTTTCCAGCTCTGGGGCTGTTAGCAGAGCTGAGCCGGGTCCAGGAGGAGCATGTGTAGGATTTGGATAAGGAACAGGATCCACTGGCCTGCGAGAAAACTTGGCCAGCGCCTGTGCCAAGGCTGTCTTCGTTAGAGCGATGCTCCGGCATGTGCCAGGCGGAGGGGGGTAGCGGGACAGCACCTGGGTTCATCCTCGGGAGCATGCCAGCCCTCCGATCCCTCCAGCCGCAAAGCCTCATGCTCAGGCTCTGCACGCTCCCTCTTTTCTCTCCTTCCTTCTCTTCCCCCGGGTGTCTCCTGCTCTGCCCTCCGCCGAACCAAGAGCCAGTCTGAAGGGCAGCATGTGGGTGCAGAGGGCAGGTACCCAAACAAGCCGCGTGGCTTTTTCCTCGAGAGTTAGATTGTCCTCTCATCATAATTAAATTGGGAGGCAGGAATCGATTTCCCTGGGGGCGGAGGATTTGACAGAACCTCTCTATTTGCAATAGTTTGTGAATGCTGCACGGTTGACAGAGTCCGGCAACAGCCTGGCTGAGGCACCGTCTCTGACCCATGAGCAGATGATGGAGATGGGGCAGGTAGGTTAATTTGCTGGAGAAAAACAGGGGTTAACAGCCATGCTGGCAGGGAAAGAGATTTACCCTAAGGTTTTTGAAGCTGAGGAGCAATGGGCAACTGTGCCAGCAGTCAGTAAGGCCAGATGCTGCCCATTTTAATTCCTCAGCTGCCATCAGCCAGTAGTGATGGGGTTGCTTGTCAGCGCAGCTCTGGGCATCTCTGGAAGAGGCTTGCAACAGCTTGCACCTCCCAGCAAGAAAGAGCTGCTCTTCGCTGCTTTTTTGATAATTAATGTAAATGGAGAAACTGAGGCACAGGCTCTCTACTCAGTGTTTGCACAAGAAGAACCTTCTCTGGTGCAATTTTTTCTCTGATTTTTTTGTTTTTTCCAAATTGCTCTGCTGTACTGGGCAGGAGGGGAGTGTGTCAGGGACTTCCAGAGACGCTTCTCTCCGTGTGCCTTGACACAACCTTCCTGTCCTTTCTCCCAGCCTGCCTCGCCTTGCTGGACTCACCAGCCCTCTCAGATGGAGACTGTAACTTGCATCGTGGGGCCCCAACTTAAGCACACCCTCATACAAAAAGGAGAGTGTTTTGTGAAGCAAACACTAATAAAATCCTCTCTTTCAGCTATGCATCATCACATGGCTCTTTTAATGTCACAGTTAGGGGAGATGATTAGATTCTGTATTTGGTGGTGGTGCTCCTGTATTTTTCGACTCCCTCTGCCTGTGAAGCTGAGTTTCCGTGGTTACCGGGTCTGGGGCTCTGAGCGGTAGAAAAATTAGAATCATTAAAAAAGAAAAAAAAAAAAAAAAAGCCTGATCAAAATGATCTGGAATAGCTTATTTTGAAAATTAGGCACTCCCAGTTTTAAGGTCTTCAAAAAACCTATTGGCGAGGCGTTATCCCAGCTCACCTTGGAGCAGGGCTGAGGTTACAGGGAATTTTTTCCAGCACTGAAGCTGTGATGACGTTGCCAGCTCAGTGCAAGTATTTGTGTTGCAGGGTTTCTAATCAAGGGGGTTTTTCAATATCTTTTTTTTTTTTTTTTTAATCAATCTACTTCTTAAGTGAAAGCTATTTTGTAGTAAATTTTGCAAAACTGAAACAAAAAAGAAGGAAAGGATGTTTGGAGCATCACCAGCCTATCCACACAAGTGGTGGCCGGTGTAGTGGGACATGGGACATGGCTCCTGCTCCTGGAATGGTCCGTGAAGTCCCAGGCATGTCCAGATCCCTCCATCCCAGCTGTCTCCCTTGCTGAGCAGGATGCTGCTGCCTCTCCCCAGTCACTGCTTTAACCCTTCAAAGCTCAGTTGCCCTTGCGGGTTTTATCCTCCGAGGTAGTCCTTTGCACAGCGCGCTTTGCAAAATCCCCCGTCCCAACCTCCAAAGTGCAGCAAACCCAAAATCTCCTCCCACGGGCCCCGATTCCATCACCTTCTGTCTGGGGAGGGATGCAGGTGGTTGCGTTTGGCCGTACTCCTCCTCGCCCCGCGTCTGCGTGGCAGCGGGGAAGGAAGAAGGGCTCCCACTCTCAGAGAGGCGGAAGGAAAGATGGAGCGCTGGCGGCAAGCTGGAGCACAGCCTGGGGTATAGCGGGGTCACGGCCGACACCGCTCGGCTCCTGCCGGGGAAGGCACGAGGGAGTCCCCTCCGTGGGGACCCCAGTGGCCCAGCCACCACCTTGCCCTCCGGCAAGGGGGAGCACGGGGCTGAAGGCAGCATCCCCCTGCCCGCCCGAGGGTTTCGGGGGGGATTTTGGGGAAAGACGAGCAACGTGGGCCAGGTTTAGACCCCGCAGCTTTGTTAAAGCGCAGTCGCTCGGATGAGAAGCTGGCTGGGTGCGGGAAAAAGCTGCCATCCCCTTCGCTTCCAGAGATCGGCCCTTCTCCAAGGAGCCCTTGAAGGAGCTGCCACTGCTTCTGCCAGGAGCAGCTCAGGGCTGAGCTAAGGGCAAAGCAGCTTTGCAGGGCTGAACCTGGCAGAGATAAAAGAGCTTTACTTTAGCAAGCAAGATGCAGGGACAGGCTGTCCTGTGGCCCTGGGCCCTGCCAAGGCAGCTCGGAGCCCTCTCCAACTCGGGAGTGACATCTCTAGGCGAGAGCTCGGCAGCTCCTCAGCCATTGCCGTGGTTTCCTGGAGCATCCTCTCGCCAGTATTAAATGCCGCTGCTCCAAGAGCAGGAGTAAAGGGATCTTCTTGCTAAGGAGCCCCTGTGGGTATTTTTCTCCTGTTCTGTTAGGTAGCAAAAAAAAAAAAAAAAAGGCTTTTTTATTATTATTTTCCGCGACATCTGCAGTCATGAATTGGGCCTATAAAACACTGTGTAGGAGACTGTTCCTCCTTCACTTGATCTCCTTTCATTCCCAAGAACATTTTTCTCATCAAAGCTTGCAGATTTCAGACACGCCATAAGATATTTTTAATCATCTTCTGTCACGAAGTTTCCAAGTTAAAGGAGCCTGTGCCGTGCAGAGAAAAATCTATTTATTCTCCCTTGTTTAAAATACCCTGGCAGTCATTTTAATTACAATACCTTTTCCCTACCCCTCTTGGGATGTGCAAGTGTATTTACACAATTTACAGTAGAAGTGGTTTCCTTCCCCCGTCCCTTTACGCCTTCCCCATCACCTCCCTCTTTCCCCAATACATGTAAAGTGCACAATTTCAAGTATCACAACTTGGCAAATAAATATTACAAGATTCAATGAGAGGTAGCTGCATTTGCAAGTCTGAGGCTAATTTAATAAATGATGGCAGGAGCTTTAAAACATGTCTCCTATTTAAAGAGCACAATACCGATCTCTGGAAGGAACTGCGAAGTGGGCTAAATCTTTAAAGGCTTTAAATGAATCCTTTTCATCTAAAGCTTAGAAAATTAAATTCTTCCCAAGTTTGTTTTTGTTCAGCTTCGTCAGAGCAGACGTAAGCCGAGCCTGCGAATGGCACCGAGCGCACCGCAGGCTCTGGGCTCAGCGTCGGACATGAGGTGACGTCTTCAGGTTCATCCTTTGCAGGAGACAAGGAGGGGAAAGGGAAGTAAAATATGGGTGGAAGAAGATGTAAGCCCCCTTTATATTTACAGGACAAAAGAGGTTGAAGGTTGCCCTGCTGCTCATACAGAGCCTCGAGTGCATGTGTTGGCTGGTGGGGCTGGTTTGGAGATGCTGCCATACGGCTGCGGCACTGGCTGCAGCCCGGCCGCCGTGGTGTTTGGTCCCAGTTTGTACTGATAACTGGGACCAGTTGCTGGGGGGAAGCGAGGTGATGCGTGGTAGGACCCAATGCACGGGTGAAGGCTTGGCCAGGTCTCCCCATCTCTTTACCATTTCCAAATCCCACAAATTGTCATCCACGCTGCCTTTATCTTTCGTCTCTGCTTGCTCTCACGCAACCCTCCCAGCCCGCAGGACCCTCAGCCACCTTCTCTCCCCCCCTCTCTCCACCCTTCCGTGCAGAAATGCAGCTTTAGCAGATTATAATGGACCTTCCGGCTTTGAACTCTATTAAATCTATGCAAGTAGGAGATGGCTTTGGCAGGTTGGATTGGGTTGGATTACACCTTTTCGGATCTTTTGCTTGTGAGCTATTTCAAAGCTCACCTTTAACCAGAGCTTGCTTCCTCTGAAAGCCTGAACTGGTCCGGTTAGGATCTTGGTTGGATTTAATCAGAGCAACTAGATGTTAGCAGCAGAGAAATAAATCAAAATATTTAACGGACTCGGTATTTTTCCATCTCTCTTTGTTTTACAGCAGCAAGTTGTGTTGCAGATGGGGAAATGGAAGCACAAAGCAGCAAAATGCCTTGCAAGGAGTCCCTCGGGGTTAATCGGAGAGCAAGGAGGGCAGGGCAGGGACTCCTGCCAGCTCCCAGCCTGCCGAATGCCATGCCAGCACTTGGTACAGATAGGCATGCATTGGATGTAGCCCGTAAAACTCAGTGTCACCAGATCATACAGTGCTGGGCCTGGGAGGATTAACCTCTCCCTGTTGACATCCCTGCTGGGGAGCAGCTTGCTCTGGTCTGGAAATGATTTGTCAGATTATTCCCACCCGCTGTGCAGCCGGGGTCTTCCCCAGCAGTGTTACAGCAGAGACCATAATCTTTTTGGGCAGATTCATGCAGTGAAGGAGACAAGAGAAGGGGCAGCACCACCATGCGAGTGCAGGAAGCCAACTGCAATTTGAGGCTGAAAGCTCAGTTTTAGCAATTAATCCTTCTGGGGCTTTGGGAGGAGTTAACTGTGTGCCTCAGTTTCCCCATCTTGGTTTCACAGTGGCTCTGAGGTTTCCACGCTTTCCTGGAAAGCATCGAAGGGCTCAGCCACACAGCCAGATAGGGAGCAATGTGCTGTATGTACAGCTGGTGGAGGTGCAGCAAAGGTCTCATACCACTGTGATGATGAAGAGTTGAGTGACCTCAACTGCCCGATGAGAAGTTGTACCTGGTGGTGTAATTCTTCCCCAAGTATATTATATATGTTTACATATTTTATGCATATATATTTATTTTATGCATATATGCTTCTTAATGTTTATACAGTACTCGGTAAGGGACAGGGCTGGAGCAAACCCTGAAGGTCAGCTATGGTGGTTCACAGTCCATCGTATGTGCTCCTCCAAGCTGGAGGTTGAAGTTTCCCTGGTGTGATGTCCTGATGTCCCCACTCGGGACCCAAATATCTGTGGGAGATGCTGAAGCCCAGGCTCAGCCCCTGGCCCGGGTTCCTCCAAGCAGGAGAAAGCAAAGCACCTCCCAGTAACAGGGAGGACACAGAGGATTCTGAATGTTCAACCCGAAGCCAAACGTGCATTATTAGGGAGATTTGCTGAAAAGCCTCATGGGCCTCAACAGTTCTCCACCGCTGTAGTGTGCCCAAAGGAGCACTGAAGGCCGCTGCTTCGCCTTCTTTTCCTCCTGTGAAGTTGGGTTATCCCCCTTTCCTCTGTTAATGCTGGCAGAGTCCCCAAACACATCCCTTCCTGCTTAATTTCTAAACCAGACTCTGCTCGGCAGTGTGTAATTCAGTCAAAGTTCTGGTTTGAGCAGTTGGAGCTTGGAGGAGGTAGTGGGGTGAAAGAGGACAGAAAATATATATGAATCCTTCTTCTGTGTGCTTTTATCCACAGTGACAGCCACAAAAAAGCACTTTATGGCTCCAGTCACATCACATCTCAGCATGATATATGCCACCACAGGGAGACCCATCACGCGATGATTTGGAAATGGCAGATCCTCTTAAAATTTTCAGGGTGACGAGCAAAAAGGAAAGGGGAAAAAGACTCGGAAAAGACCCAAAAGGCTGATGTCATTCCCTTGAAGAGAGAGGGCATCAGAGAGATGACAATGGTGCGTCTTGGATGGTGGTGAGGACACCGAGGAGCTCAGTAACAAGCATGAAGCTCCATCCCAAGGCAGCCATGTTCCCCCTTGGCCATTGCACAAACCAAACTTCACATCTGGAGGGAAAAAAACACAAATCTTTCCTTTCCCCCTCCTTCTGCAAGTTCATACCCTGGGAGACCTTCTACACAAGGTGAGAGGAGGGAAATGTCTCTAATGAAGCAAAGTTGCTTCATTATGGTGCACCTGAGCTGTTGATGCTGATTAATAACATCTGCTCAGTGGCTATAACTTCCCCAGGACTGGGAGAAGTTTGTAGGTGCTGGTTGAGTGGGTGTTTGTTGAGAAGCTGAAGAAACTCCCTGGGATGGCTCCTGACCAGAGGTGAGGAATGAAATGTTTCTTTGCTTGAGTTTGAAAATTAGAGTGACACCACTGGTAAAGAAAATAATAGTTGAGAGAGCACTTGCAAGAAAAAGCAAATCAAAGTACACTAAGTATCTGTCAGTAAAGAAGCCCTGGCATGCAGTATTTTTAAATATATTTCTTATTTTGAATTATACTTAGTATTTTTCAGTATATAAAATGAGGAATAGGAACCCCAGCAACATGTGGTCTGGCTGGATGTCGAAGAAGTTAACTGAATATTTTCTTGCCCTAAGGGTCAGGCAGGAATGGAGACTTCAGCTGTTACCTCCAGTGTTTCCTAGGTGTTTGAATAAAATTAATGTTACTCAAAAGGATTGTAACAGCTTGTACAAAAAGCAGGTTCCCTCGCAGGGCTGTGCTGATTTTGGTGGTGTTATCGGTGTGAGTGGCCTGTAGCAGTAGTGAGGAGGGTGCAATCTGCTTGTTAATTGGGAGTTTTGCAGCCTGGTTTAGTTAAGGGTTGCCCTGATAGGAAATTTATGGAAGAAAATTGGGATCTCTGCTTCTGTGCTCTACAAATGGGAAAGAAAATGATGTTCACCTCGTAAAGGTGTCATGAATTGCTGTTCCCCTCTTCTGCGGCCGGTTGGGACCTTTCTACCAATGGGGAAACTTTATCAGATGTGGTTTTTTGCTGCAGCCAAGGGGTCTGTTTTGTGAAGATGTTTTGGTTTTGATGGAGTCTGCTTTTGTGTTTTGGTGGCTCTCTTTTCACATCCTAACCAGGAGGCATGAAAGGGGGAAGGGGCAAAAAAGAAGGAAAAAAAAAAAAAAAAAAGAGCCCCCAGTGAAAAGCCTGAGGGGCTTGAGACCAAAATGGATGTTTTAACATGACCCTGTGTCACGCAAGGTTTTAAAAGGCTTTGGGTTTGGTCTGCAGAAGGAAACAAATATTGCAATGGTGAGAGGTTCTGGGAACCAACCTCATTCCCTTGAGCTGCTCCGACAGTCAAGGGCCAAAGGCAGATGCCGCATTTGTGCGGTTCTTGGGTTAAATTTCCGAGGAGGCTCTTTCCCACGGTGTCATTTTCTGTACCCTCCCCAGAAAGCAAAATGCCACTTTCTGCTCAGCAAAGCCCAGTAATAAAAAACCCCTGTCTTTGCTGTTGAGGCTTGGTGCAGCCGGCACCAAACGTCTCGGAGAGCTGAGCTCCCTCCTCCGCTCCCACCACGTCTCCTGCTGTACTGCCAGAGCAGAAATCGGAGCAGCCTTAGCTCCATCCCCGGTTTCTCATTCAATTCTGGCCAGGGCAAAGCTTGTATTGTGGACCCCACCTGCAGGAAACCTGCTGCTTAGATAATCATTTCCTCTTCAAGTCAAAGAGATGAGTCTGGAACAATTTCCAGTTGCTCACGGTTTGTGCCATGCCGGCACCGAGCCCTGGGGGTGAGAGGTGCAGGGTGGGCTCTTGCCAGGCTCCCACGGGAGCTGGCTGTGAAGCAGGGAAGGCTGCTGGATGCTCCACCACCAACATGCGATGGTGGATCCCAAAGGAAGGAATTTGCCCACAGCATTGGAAATCTGCTTCTGAGCCCTGTTCCTGCTCTGCAGGAGGGCTTGATGGAGCTGGCAGGGAAGAGAGTCCCTTTGGAAAACAACATCCAGCTGCGGCTGGAGGAGGATGCTTTACAAAGAGATTTGAAGAAATGTTCCTCCCCGCATTCAAGCCCCTGCTGTTATCACGTTCCTGCTCCAGTCTGGTGGCCTCCTCCGTTTGCTGTACCTGCCGCTCCGGCTTTTTTCACATCTCTAATCTGATTTAGATAATAACCCCACTCAGTGAAATCAGTGCAGATGAGCTGCTGTGCCTCGTGCATTGAGTCGCCTGCTCCAGATCTGCTGTCCGATAGCAGGCAGGACTCTGCTCGCAGCGGAAAGGGCCAGATCCTCCTCTCCCACAAGTACTGAGGCAGGCGAGGTCGGCTCCGAGCCTCTCCAAGGTGTTTTTTCAATGCTCTGTGTAGTGAAAGAGAGATCAGGGCTGGCAGGAGGACTGGCAATAGCAACAGACTGTTAACGATCCCTGAACGCATTCAGTAAATACGCATTTTGTATGGGCAAAGGCACCCTCTGCTCGCTCCTTCTCCAAGGGTGGTGGCACCATCCAAATCCTGGTTGCTCTGAGCCTTTGCTAGGGTGTATTTGGGCTTTCTTGAATAGGTTGTCTTGCCCCCCCAGCCATAAGCTTTGTCAGGGAAGAGTGTGGGGACCTCGCCTGTCTGTAGGATTTCTCCCCGGGGTGTCAGACTCGCTGTACAACCACAGTGGGACTCACCTCCACAGACCATCTGTTTTCCAGGCTTGATGTGTTGCGTTTGGTGCTATACATTTGCCTGACGGGGAAAGTCTCGGCCAGAAATAGAACTGCCTTTCCTTGAGGCTCCCTGCTCATGGGGCCCTCTCATCGATACGGAGAGCGTCAATGCCTGTGTGTTGGGAGGATCCCTGCAGAAATTCAGGCTTTTTTCCCCTTCTGTTCTTTCACTCCTTTTTGTTAAGCCCATCGGTGCTGGGTTTGTGGGATGCCCATGTGCATGAGAGCAAAACTGAGACCTGCCAAACTCCTTGCGTGTGTGAGCAGTACAATTCCGATTTCTCATGCTGGGAGGAGAGCTGTGTGGGATGCAGCTGTGGTCTACGTGCTGCCGGAGCTGCTGTGGGAGCGCTCCGTCCCCCAGCTGTGTCGCGAGGAAGAGCCGGGACTGGAGAAGCCCAGTGGGAAGAGGGCAGCCTCTGGGGCCGGCAGCCCCGGCCCACTCACCCACCCCAGCCCTGCCAGCAGTGAAGCAAAGTGCAGATTTGGCCCTGGGGACCCGTGTGTCGAGCAGAGAGATTAAAAGCCCAATCAGTGTCTTTTCATCTACTCCTCGATAACTGCCGCGATGCCGTGACCTGGCTGCGTCTCCTCCCAGCCCTCGCCCCTCCACCTCTTCCACACGCCCTGCGTGGGCTGTTGATATACTTTTATTGATCTCTTTTATGTAAAGCTCATCCCTGCCATTCACTCCTGAGTAATAACCAGGGCTCTTTGTTCCCCTGCACAATAGAGTGTCCCTCGACAGCCCCAGGGAGACCAGGAGATGCTTTAAAAGGTTAATGTCTCTGTTAGATGACAAATCGCTCCGAAGCGGTCTCCTGTCACTCGCAGGAGGTCGGAAATAATCACCTGGATCCTTTAACTATTAACCGAGCCTGAACGAGACGTGCTTTCAGCGATGGGAAGATGCTGTGTCGGTGCTGCTACCTCTGGCAATCGAGGGAATGATCATTTGACTCTCCGGAGCATCTGAGCGATGCAGGTTTTGCTGTGCTACGTTTCCCAGAGGTACTCCTCTCATCCGCAGATGGGGCATCAAGGCTGAGACCCTTGCAGGGAACGGGGCGCTTACACCAAGATTTGCAGAGGGACTCAAGGGCTCTTTGGGTGCTGAAACGTTGCTGTATGTGACCCTGAAGGCTCTGCCCGGGTGCTCCAGCATCCCGTCGGTGTGCGGGGACGAGGTGTGCGCCGCACGTTGGACACGCGGCACATCTGCCGTGTGAATCGCTGGCACAGCCACGTAGCGTGGCCGTGGGTGCTGGGTTCGGTTGTGCGCCCTGCGTGTGGTTAAGGGTCTTCCCTCCTCTCTGATCGGCTGGATCAGGGAAGGGATTGCGGGTCAGGGAATTAACTCAGGGCCAGGAGGAGAAGACACCCAACTCTTCGCATCATCGCTTCTCTGGCAATTGAGATCCCAGCTGTGAATCTGAAAAATCATTGTTGCAAGAACTTAAAAACAAAATATCAAACTAGACCCAGCTCATGACTGGTTTGTTTGGGGAAACAGCTGGACTGTGCTCTAACTTGACAATGAGAAATAAATCTGCTGCTTTGCCTCCTCTCACCTCTTTCCCCGAGCCCCTTGGTCCAGTGGCTCCCAGGGCCGGCGTGGTGGGAGCAGCCCTGTTTAGTGCTTCATGCAGTCACGTTTTTTGTGTGTGTGTGCGTTGTGCTCTTGGTTGAGTTGAATCCTAATTTGTCTGTCTTCGGGGGATGGCAGACAGCTGCTTTAATGAGTTAACAGTAGGGTTTAAAATAACCGGCATCTGTTCTTTGTGTGAGCAGGGGCTCTCCTACCACAGCTCTGCCTTCCAAAAACAACCTTGCAGGGGAGGCGTGTGCTCGGGGCCCACTCCTGACGGATGCCTCATCCCTCGCAGCTTTGCTGCCTGGATGGGATGAGTTTCCTTTGGCAGCACCTTCCGCAAGCATTGCTTGGAGAAGTCCTTAGCCAGAGGCAAACATCTCTTGGCAGTGAGGGTCTTTGCAGGAGGTAGGAATTATCCTGGACTCTGCTGGTGCAGCTTCGATCGCCTTGAGAGCGCCTTGCTAGAAATACATGCCTGGGGCTTGTTTTCCACCTGCAGTTTTGACCACTCTGCTTGTGAGCCTCCAGAGATCCCCAGGAGACCTCTTGCACCTCCCCAGCCCTGATGCGCATGTACTTCTATTTGGGGGTGCAGGATGGAGGGTAGCAATGCCCACCTGCCCACCCAGCGATTGCACGAGTCATTCGAGAGGATTTACATGCACAGCACAACCACCTTTGGTGCTCGTGAAGCCCGAGGCACTCCCGGATCCATCAAGTCCTGCAGCCACACTGAATCCCATGGACCTTCTTGTGAGCCCAGTCTGGTGCTGCCAAGGTGGCCAGTCGGTACTCAACTCTCTCCGTCCATCAGCTGGTCTTTGAAGCACTTTTCCTGGCTGACACTGGCATCCTCTGCCCTGGGAACGGATGCAGGGAGCAAACTGGAGGCAATCTCTGTGTGTGACTTGGATCTGTTCATTCGTAGATGAAAGCAAATTGGTGTCAGGGTGAACCAAGCTGGGTCCAGCATTGCAAGGAGATGGCCAAATCCTGACAAGATGCTTCCCACCGGGAGTGGGACCCCGTGTCCTGGCTGCCAAGCCTCGGAGTTGACTGCCAGCCTGGCTCCCTCCCCCTCTCACGTTTATTGGGTGTGGGAGTTGGTGGATTTTTATTTTTTTTTCCCCAGATGCACCCAGCACAGTGGTCTCTGCACGACACCAAATTAATTAATGTTGGGCAGGCGGAATGCAATTAACTACCCTGGAGCCTGGCCAAGGCAGGGGGAGCATTCCTCGCTCCTGCAAGAAACAACCCGAGAGCTTTCCCGGGCAGGACCTTGCTTTTGCTGCACAGCTCAAGGGCAAGAGGCTTTGACGGAGGCATGTCCTTCTGGAAATGCCTCCTCTGGGCCCCTTTGCTGCCCTGCATCTGCACTTGGATCCCATTCCATGCATGATCCCATCACTGCCTCTTTTCCCCCCCCCCAATCCAGCCCGGGGAGGTGGCAGGCAGAGGGAGGCAGCATCTGCAGGAGGTTGCAGCACAGTTGGCAAAATCCTGTGCAGAAGTAATCAAGCCGTGGTAGTGTTTCAAGGACCAACTGGCTGGATTTTATTTATTGCTGCCACTCACTGAGAAAATGGACTCAGGAGGAGATTCCTGGGCTGCGGCTGCTGTGCGAGACGGGCAGCTTCTGTTAAATAGAGCATCGCCTGACAGAGCTGTGATTTAGCTGTGGCTATTTCAAGGGGTTTAGAGGCAGCCAATGCAGAGCATCTGCAGGCAAAATGGGCAGCTTTGGCAGTTCGGCTACTTTGAAAGTCAACTAAATTAAAAAAAAAAAAAAAGAAAGAAAAAGGAGAAAAAAAAGCTTGTGCAGAAATACATGGCAGTTGAGGTGGCTGCAGAAGGCAACTGGTGGATTTGGGGGTCCAGCTGAACCCCACTCCTCAGCTTCATGCAACTCATGCAGAAACATGTCCCTTCCCCTGCGGTCCCAGCCTGGCCATGTGCTGGGCCATGTTATGCATCATCTCTTCTTCCTTTAGCCTTTTTATGTTTCTTGCCGTCCATCTGTACGTCTGGCCATGCATAACAGCTTTGCAACCGAGATGTGTGTGCTGTTACCTGAACTCTTCTTCCTCCATGCAGGAGGAATTTTAAAGCTCAGTTGGCTTTGAATAATAAACAGGGCTATAAATCCACATGGTGCTTGTGGTATATGCAAACTCAAAGCAATGCTTGGCTGGACACCTCACCAACGTGCCATTAATGGGACCACCCTCCCCTTCTGTGGTGCCCCACCAGCTGAGCAGGGTCTGGAAGTGGCCACCAGAGCTGGATCTTGGTGGATCTTAATTCCCAGCCAGCACAAACACCCTGTTCCCCCCAAGGAGGAAAACCAAGATGCCCAGTTACCTCCGCTCAGCTCCTTCCCTGGACCAGGTCTTCCATCAGCCCGGTGTCTCCGTTGGGTGATCCAAATCCTGGAGTTGTACAAGGTCTGCAGCACTCGGCTTCATCAGGATGTTGGTGTTTCATAGGCCAGTGCGTCCCTAGAAGCAGCCCTGTACTTCACATGTTATTTTCCTCCTCCAAAGGGCAATTTAGAAGTGTAAGGATCAAGATTAAAATGTCAAACACATTCTTCTTTGTTACCCGAGTTAAATGCCTTACTCTGCTGAGGCCAGCCTATATCTCGTCTTCGGCTTCGATTGTAAACTCCTCTATGCCCAGCCCCAGTGTGATGGGCCAGGTTTTCCTATGCTTTTATGATAAAACAATTTGAGTTACCAGAAACGTTGGATCTGCACCCATTTTGGACAAGGCCGAGCTGTTGTCCCACAGCAAGTGGTACCTTGGCCAGCAGCTGTCTCATTTCCCCCTCCCCCCCCCCCATGGCTGGTTGTTCTCCTGTGGCACAGGGAGCTGTAGGAAGACATTATCTCTTGCATCTTGGCCAAAATTTCACCTTGTAGATAGCAAGGGCTGGACATGATCTTAAAGGATCATATTTCTGGGAATATTCCCATCATCAGATAAGTTATTGGCAAGGTAAGCTGGGCCAGAAGTCTCTGATCGGTGACAATTTATCTGTGTTCAGACTCCTGTGCTAGCCAGAGTCCTCCAGACGATTGCAGTGAACGTGCAGGGAGCTTTTTCTTAAAATCCCCCTGATTTTAGACATTAAAAAGAGCACATATCTTGTGGGGTTAGCTTTCCCCAGAGAGAGACGCGCATGGAGCCCCAGTCGCAGGTGAGCTGTACCGACAGCATAGGCGGGTGAGGCATAGCCCCGGGGAGCAGAGCTGGTGTAAATCACGGTGTCGCCCCTTGCTCAGTACACACACGGTTACAACGCTGCTAGAAATGGTGTGAGCATCCATGTCGCAAAGGCAACACGATATAAATGGGCAAGTGGCTTAGCCCCCCCACATCCCCATCAGGTTCTCCTGGCAGAGCAGGGACCCCACAAAGCATGTGCATGGGTCCCCTTGGGAGCGTGGACACACCGCAGGTTTGCCTTGGGAAGCCCAAGCTCCTGTCTGATGCCAGAGTAATTTTTTTTTATGTTCTGTTCTCCCCCAACGCGACACAAGATTAATTACAGCCATAAAAACATTAGGAGCTTTCTAAATATTTTATGTGAATAAGCACACACAATATGAAGGTTTTACTTGTTACATTTTCGTAAAGGACATTTTGTTTGTAATAACGAGGAAACCTGACAGGTGATTTTATTTTTAGTGCTTCTGTCTGCTCTGAAGGACTTCAAACCATGCTCAGAGTCCCAGGGAGGAGATTAAAAGAAGGCAGCCACAAATTTCAACCCCAAACCCAATCTCAGTTGCCCTTGGGAAACCACCTCCCTTTCCTTGCTCCAGAGGAGATCTGGCCCTGGTTTAGCTTCGACCGGGAGCGCTGGTGGGGTGGGAAGCAGCTCACAAGCAGGGGATGCTCAACAGCTGCCAACTGGAATGCAGAGATTGCAGCCACGGTTGTAGCAGGGTCTCTCCGGCACCATGTGCCGGTTTGTGCCGAGGATGTGTTGCACCTCCTGGCCACTCCCAGCTATTGTGTGAGCTGTAACTCGCGGAAGCTATGCCAGCGCTGGAGGGCAGACGCTTGGTCCCTGTTCAGCTCGTTGGAATTCAACAGGAATCCTGTGGGTTGGTGATTTTACCATCCATCTTAGTGTCCCTCTGCTGCTGGAAACTAGAAATAAGAAGGCATTAGTCTGTGTTTTCCTGGGGTGAGTTAGCAGCTAAATCATCCTCTCAATAATGGAAAATCTTTGGTGGATGCTTGATGTTTCATCCGCTGCTGCCACCCTCGAAGGGGGCCCACGCTAAGCGGGAGCATCCTGGTCTGTGGTGTTGCAGGAGGAGATACTGCAAAGTTGCCTGTGATGGCTTCGGGCCAGCAGCAGATCCCCGGCGAGGCACCGAGGGGAAGCCTCAAAGCTTTCTTACGCAGCCAGGGAGGGTTTGAAGATCTGGCTTGTCATCTTTGTGTTTGAAAGACTAGGTCTTGCTCACCGTTATCCAGAGAGACAAAACTTTGCAAGCAGCTCCTAAAGCAGGATCTGGTCCACCCAGGCAGGGCTCATTTGCTCCTTCGGTTTCTCAGGAGTCAGCCTACATCTCCCTCTTTGTTCATGCCTGGCTGCAATCCCAGGCGGAGCAGACTTGGACATCTAGCAATTACAACAGACAGAGCTTCTTCCCTCACCCTTCCTGACTATCTCCAGCAATCCCGGCAAGTCATCCAATTTCCTGGTGTTACTGTGGCAGTGCAAGGCAAGAAGCCATTAGCGATTGGGTCTTGATGTTTCTCATTCTCAGTTTAAATATTGAAGAGGCTTCGAAACACCTCTTCATCCTAGCAGTTGACCTGAAATGGTATCTGTTGCATCGCACAGCTGTTATTTTTTTGTGAGCTGTCATGGTTTCTGATTGCAGAGCGAGGAGATGCGGTGCTCCTGAGCCCTGACACGCAGCAGGACTTGGAGTTTGTGCTGAATATTTCATGCAGACACATGCAGACAGAGGCACCAGTCTGTTTTCAATTCTGATTTTCTCTGCTTCTCGAGGTGCATAAATGATGCATATTGTTTAAGCTTCCTGGTTTCAGAGGGGGGAAGAGTGACGAATGCCTTTGCCATCAGTTGCCTGAGTTTTGGGTGAAGCAAACCTCGTGTCTTCAGCTGACTGTACAATATTGTAAGCAAAGTCATCTGCTGGCGGTTGAGCCCCGGGCAGTCCTCCCGCATCATTCTGCGGCAGTCAGGGACGGAGGGATGTGGGGACCAGGGTGGGCCAGCACAGCGGCAGGACTCGGCCCCTGTTCGACAGGATCTGATACCTGCTTAATACCTGTAATCCCCAGCTAATTAGGTGCCTGTTTCAGCCTTTCCAAGGCTTTATCTGAGCAAAACCAGTGCTGTTTTCATGGCAGTTCATCTTCGCTGGGTGACTCCAAGTGAAACACCAGTCCACACTTGTGGGGAAGGGACATGGAGATGCTATTGCTCAAAAAAATCCGGCTGCTGCAAGGTGCTGGCCCCACTGCGGGGAAATCGTGGCCCCCAGCCCTCCCAATTCCGCTCAAGGCGTTACACAGGAGCTGTTGCAATTGCTGCGTGCCGTTGGCGTTCAGGCTTGTCTCGTCCACTTCCACAGGTGCAAATGGGAGCCACGCTCACGCATCGGAGGGGTGACGCTTGATTTCAAATAGCAACCCCTGCCCGGAGCTGTGCTTAAACTCCGGAGCAGCGAGGAGCTTCGTAGGACGGTGACAGTGCAGTCGGCTGTGGCAGACGAGGCTGCTTCTCCGACAGCCTCTGCTCATTGCCCTGCCTGGATGTGAGGCCCTGTGGCTCCCTCGCCTGTGCTTCTTGGAGGAGAAAAGAAGCTAATTAGAGCGAACCATGGAGTCAGTGGTAATTGTGAAATACAGCTGCCGGAGCGAGTGCGGAGCAGCTGTTTGGGAGCAGAGTTAGGGACCAAAGTTCATTTCATCTTTAGCACAAAGCACATTGAACAGCTTCGCTTTGGGGTGAAAAGGGACTCGAAAACAGAGGGGTGATGTGTTATTAGTGCCTCAGTGTCTGTCTGGAGCTGGGCCAGTCCCTGGCAGAGGGGTGATCAGCATCTGCCCACCCTTTCCACGGATGGGATTTCTTTTTCACCCGACAGGCGAAGGTTCCCTGGTGGTGGTGTATTGTCCAAACGCGAGCGAGGCACCAGCAGGCTCGGGCTGGGGGAGATGCCTGAGCAAGGACCGTGGCTCTGCAAGCCAAAATAAGGATCAAAATGGATGATTTTGCCTCTCTCCCACCTCTCAAAGCATCCCAATGTGATTCCTCCAGGCTCTGTGCTCTCCCACACGTGCCCGTCTACCTCTTTTCTCATGTTTTGTACTATTTCCCTCAGGCAAGAGCTTTCCCATTCAACCATCTCCTGTTGCTGCATTCATCCCATCCATGGGGTCCATCCCAGCTGCGGTCTGGGGGACTCGGGCAGAATCGATCACTACCAGTGTGTCGGGAAGCACCGTGCCAAAGCAGCGGCTTGCCGTGGGTTTTCTCCCGCCTCCCAATGAGATACTGTCTCCAGATCCTTAGAAAACTTTCATCTCGATGAAAACCCTTTGTGGTGTTTTCAGCAGCTGGAAAAGAGTGATTAGAGGAATTCCTGGTGTCATTATAGGCTTTTCTTTGTAGAGGCTCTCATAGGGGGAGGCTGCCCACCTGATTTTCTCCTTAACAACTTACCTCTGATTGACAGTACAAAGCAAGCTGTCACAAAATGAGACAGAAATTGGTTGTCGATTAGAGCTTTTCTTTAAAGGTCAAACAGAAATTATAATGCAAAACCCCAGAGGTCTATTTTAGAAGTGATCACTGAAGGCAAAGTCTGCTACGTTGGCTGCAGAGCTGCGAGCGAGGGACGGCTCTGCCCAGGGCTGTATCCTGCCCACGGGGAGGGGGCACGGTCCAGCCCTGAGCAACGAGGAGCTGACTCGACCATTGGGGATGTGCTGAGCCCGGGGCTGCTTTGAAGACGGGAAGGGAATGGGCATGTTCCAGCCAAGCGAGGACCACAGGGGAGTATTTTTATTTATTTTCTTGTTTCTGTGAATAGTCACCCACGTCTCCAACTTTTACTCTAGGCAAATTAACAGAAAGCACCGATACATCTTTTTATCTGGAAAGGGTTGGGATTCAGTGACTTTATATTACTAAGAATTTCTAGAAATGCTGAGTTAATTAAGAAGAAAATTCTTAGTATTAGTTACTAAGAATTAATTCTTATTCTTTGTTAATTACTAAGAAATCATAAGTTAATGCCAGCAAAGGCAGAGATCACAGAAGGTACTTCAGAGCTGGAGAGACCAACGTCTCTCACCGCAACATCTGTAAGGCCGTTCCCACGTTGGGCTGATGGCTTCTCGGTGTCTTAGCAGATCAATTTTTGCCTTAAATGATTGTGCAAGTTAATAAAAAAACCTGACGGAGTAAAAATGAAACATCTCAGCCAAGATTTCTCCAAATTGTTTTGAGGGCTTTGACCTTTTTTCTTTGTCCTCCCAATTCCAGGCTTGAAAAGCTTTGCAACATCTTGACATTTTGGGCAGGAGAAGTGGGGGGGGGGGGGGGACGACCCAAATTTGCAGC
>JANZLQ010000095.1:39923194-39945313 GCA_026212715.1 Elanus axillaris
GGGGGGGGGGGACGACCCAAATTTGCAGCTAGATTTTTCCTTAAGCAATGAAGCAGTAAAAATGTAGATTTAGTCACCTGGACAGGCTCTGCAGTTCAGCCTTAGCTCCTTTTTTCCTTAGGCCATATCTACCACTACGTTCCCCATAAATAATCTTCAGACTTCCTAGGGCCTTTAATGCTAATTAAGTCTTAAAGTAGGCAGAAAGGAGCTAAGGGAGACTTATATCACAGGTTCCTTGGTCAGCGCTGCAAGTACTTTGCTTCCTGCCTTCAAAGCATTTTCAAGGGAAGGTTTGGCAGCATTTTGTAAGGACCAGATTTGTTTAATGACGCTGGAGTTTGGAGTCGCTCATCCCTATAGCCTGTGTAAGCCCTACTTGCTGGTCTGGGGGAACTTTATTGCTGTTTCTCCCCATTTTAAGCAATTGAATGGGTTTTTTCCTGTTTGTTTGGAGGTGAGCGGGTGGGATTTTTATTAAACTCTGGAGGAGGGTTGGAGGGCAAAAACTTGTGAGTTAAAGTGCTCGAATGGCTCTGGCTGCGCTGTCTGGTACCGGTGAGAGAGGGCAAAATGCTCTTCTAAGGGGAAGTCTGCCCCGTGGCAGCAACAAAGCACGTGCAGGGACTCGAGGCTGGAAAACAACATTTCCAGCATGTAATTCTTCATCTCAAAATGACCCTTAGTAGCTGATGGGTGCAAACGACGCTGTACGTGTGAATGGCGGAAAGGATCCTGAAACCTTTTTCTTTTCTTTCTCACTGCTTTCAATACCTTCAATGCTAAAAGCCCTCATTAAAGTTTAATCCTCTACACTAACTCTTTACATCCATGATGTTGTCAGTCTCCCAGTAATCCCAGCGCCTGTTTGGAGTTACAGAGCTGACATCCTGCCTGGTTTATTGGATCTGCTTCGAGCCAAACGCTGCAGCGACCACCTTCACAGCGGTGTTTTTCCTTCTTTCTCCAAACAGAGCCTGTTTTAATCTCTCACAGCAAGTTTAGCTTCGGTGTTTGCAATTGCTTTCCGGAGAAGATAGTCTCTCTCTGTTGACTGAAGGGAAAAGTAGTGAAATAAGTAGTTAATTTAAAAATACCAAAGAGTCGCTGCTGGGAGAGGTTTAGACTAATGCCTGGGGAGAGGGGTGGTGGTGGCAGGTCTGGAGGGACGGGCTGAGCCTTCAGATCAGAGTCAGACCACGAAATAGATGCTGACATTCCCTAACTGATGCGTAGGCTGCACTGGTGTGGGGAAAATACCATTTAAAACTGACCTAAGTTTTATTTTTTTGGCGAGTTGGAGAAAAACAAAATGGTTTGTCCTCCATGTTTAAGAATTTCCATCATCTTTTGAAGCCACTTCACAATTAGATGTGATTAATTTCTAGATGAAACCTTTGATGTTCTCACATTGGAAACTTTTGGGTTTGGAAATGCTGAGGAAGAATTTTGACTCATGAAAGAACTTTTTAAATATTAAAATTATTTTTTAACCAGACTTGACTGTGGCTCACAAAGCTGGGATGTGCATTTTCTGGTCAACTGGATTCAGAAAAAAAACTCACCCGGGCCACTTAGAGGATAAACAACAGGTAACAGAGGGGAAGAGGGGAAGGGAAAATAACTGGCTGGCTCATCCAAAATCCTGAGCAATCGATGCAAAGTCTCCAGTGGGCTTGAGGCCGCGGCCCAGTGAGATGGAGGAGATAAATAGGACAGGCGGATCAATCGTGGGCAAGAGGAAGGAGAACAAACGTCACAAATCCAATATTTTAAAAAAAGAACAATGCAGAGTTAAAAGCTTTGGCTTGACAGATTTGGCATTACAATATCAAAGCTTTTGTCAGCACTGGGAAATATTTCACCTCAAGTTGATGCTCTTTGGCAAAAATAAGAAAGGGAAAAAAAGATATAAAAAAAAAAATCTGCTTTTTTTTTCCCTGTGCAAAGAAAAAAACCCACCTTGACAGAAAGATTGCTTCAATCAAAAAGCCATGTAGAATCTTGCCTGTTCCCAGAGAGACCATGGAGAGCACAGCCCAGTCGGTAATTTGAACAGAGCAGCAGATAAATACACGGATCTTTTAAATTCCAGGCATGACATGGGGAAAGCAGTGAGTAGGAGAGCTGGAACAGCTCTAGGTAAGGAAGACACTGAGACACAGGTACAGGCAGGGATATGTGCGCTGCCGTGGGCAGCAGTACCCGCCTCCCACCCTGCCTCTCCCCCAGCCTCCATCCCCAGGATGAGCAAATCTGATTCTCACAACGGAAATGATTCAAAGATCTGCAAAGGATCCATTCGACTTGCATCTCGCCCAGCTTTCTGCATCGCGTCACCTGGGAAGCTTTCCCCCTTCTTCCCCAGGTACAAGTCTCCTGCAGATCTGCAGCCAGCAGATTTTGGGTATGAGTTTGCAGAAAGAGGCACAGCGGGAGAGGCAGGTGTGATGGTGAGCCCGGTTTTCTCTTGGTGCCATGCGCTTTCCAAAGGCGGCTTCCAAAGTGGCTGAGTTAAGCTCCACGGTTGGTATTGATATTAATGAAGGGAGAAAGCTGGCCTCTGAAGGCTCAGCTAATTTCCGTGTCTGATGCTTGCGTTGTTTGAATATTTGAGGATCTTTATTAAATTCTTAAAAAAAACAAATGGAGACATCAAGATGGTCTTAGCTCTCAGTCAAAAAATGCAGGTGGTGGCAGGACAAGGGGAAGGGAGTTTCTTCTGGGCCAATCCTGCCTGGGAAAATAAACCAGCCATTCAAATAGGGCAGAGGACCTCTTTAAAAACATGAGTAGTTTTAATTTGAGGGGTTTGGAAATGGCTGCCAAAGCAACCTGTTGGCCAAGAAAGCACTTGACAATGTGCCCCACTGGGGCTAGTGGATCCTGAGCAGGATTGATTAAAACAGCCCTGAAGTTAGTCCCTTCCAAGCCCCCATGGCGTGACCATCACAGATAGGGCTTCAAACCAACCTAAGCAAAGCCCTTGTCCCAGATTTCTGAAGGGATGGCGTGGGCATGAGCCTGACAGCTCTGCTAAAAGCAAGGTCTGCTCAACTGTGCAGCATGATGCCAACGGAGGGCATGGTTTTGGCTCCGTTTGGGGCCACAGGAATTAAGGAGGACAGGCAAGGAGTCTCTTGTTGGCATATTTTATTTATTCAACTGTGAAAGGATGGTTTTCTTGCCTGCTACTTCTCTGAGATGGTGGAGGCTCTCCCAATTAGCTCCCAGCACTCCAGCACGCTCACACCTCTCCCGTGAGGCTTTTGGTCAGGTTATCTGGCAGAGATTTTCTCTCTTCCAGCTTGTTGGAGGTGAAAGGTGCTGGGTTTTCTCCCATATAATGAGCTGTTTTGTGCATGTCAGCAGTGGCTCCGTATTGTGTCTTCATTCACGCCTTCATGGAGAATTTAGAAATGCGACATCTCGTTTCTGGTTTGGGCTTTCAAGCATTTTTAATCCCTGAATGCAAACAATGCACAGCAACAGGAATTGCATTTTAAATGGGGGGGGGGAAGCAGTTTTTTCTTCTGAGAACTTATCTGCAAATGGCTTTCATCCCTTCTCACCATGCTGGGTCTGAACAGCAGTATGAAAGGAGCAAAGTGTGTAGCATGGGAGGAAAAGACAGACAAAGCCAAAGGATGTGAGGGAGCCTTGTTATACTGACTTTCCAAAGCCAGTGCCTCCAAGTCTTACATTTCAAAAAAAAAAAAAAGTTTTCTGAGTAGCTTTCCTTATTTCAAGGCTGGTGCAGTATACTCGGAGTTTGAAAGGACTTGGAGGGAAGATGGGGGGAGTCGATGGCAGAGCTGGGGATGTTCTCCAGACCCTGGGCTGCTTGTGAAGTTCAAGCTGTCTTCTGAACTGAGAAGATCATCTCCGATGGCATCCAGGGGTGAGTGATGATTCCTCCTATGGCAGCCAACACCATTTCCCTCTAACTTTAGGGTAGGACTTGATGGGGGAAGGTTACAGAGCATGAATTCAGCAAAAACATGCAAAAATTCAGCATGGCCACGAATACCCCAGCTGCAGCTTAGGCTCATCCCTTCTTCTCCCCACTTTAGCCGGGGCAGGGATTCCTGGAGCTGGGTAGGACATCCCAGCCACGATGCTTCACCTTCCTCTTGCTCACAGGTCTGGAGCTGTTCCCACCGCTTGGATGTTGCTGCAGGCCAGGTCAAGGTTATTTAAACAGCACAAGATTTCTCCAGTGGGTCCAGGAGAGGTCAGCTGAACCCCCCAAGAACAGCAAGGACACCCACGTGCTGAGTGAGCGCCACAGAGCACAGCCGCTTCGGGGGCATCCCCCGGGACTGGCCAGGACCGCTTCCAATTTGGGCAGCCATGCTCATTCAAATGAACCATCTTCAATCTTAAACCTTCCATGTTTAAACATGAGGAAGAAGGGACCGGGGAACAAAAAGGCCAGCTTCTCCCCTTCCTGATTTTCACCCATTTTGCATGGTATAAATGACTCTGTTGAATCTCAGGTAGGTGGCTGAGGAGTCCCTCATGGAGCCGGGGAGGACCTGGCTGTGTAGTCTCAGCTCTAATCACAAAGCACACAGCCTCAGCCATTTTTCTTCTAAAGAGGTGGGTTTTGTGCTTGGAATTGAGCCTGAAATTAGCCTTTTCACTGGCATGATGGTAGATGGTGGATGCGGATATTTCTCTGAGTCTGCGGGAAGTGGTCCAATCTCTCGGCTTACAGCAGCATCCCAGAATGCCTTTAAAAGCACAAAAAGTCAAACTTTGTGTTAGCAGCTCAGCTGCTTCAAATAACACAGAAGGAGACAGGGGAAGAAAATAAACAAACCCAGATTTTAACAAATATCTTCTGCTTCAAGCCCATTCTGTATTTGTTGGCAAGGTGAGTGCACTTTTGGAAAGCCTTTTAGGTTTTTTGAATGGTAAATTCAGATCTTGTACTCGCTTGAGGGCGAAATGACAGAAAGCAGGAATGGGGCAACAACCCCCCGCCCCCCCACACACACATTTTGTATAAATCTAATCATCAGCCTGAAAGTAGACATTAAAATTACAATATAGCTCTTGACTTTTGGTAATTAAAAGCATTTTGTGATGACTCGCTTGATTAAAATGAGATCATCCATTTAAAATGAAAATTCAGAATGAAAATTGCTTTTGTTGCACCAATTATTCTATTTTAAAACTCCTCGCTGTTATCACCCTAATAAAAAGCTGTCACTTCTTCTGTCAAGTAATTCACAACATGAGGCATTTGCATTTCTCCCCGACTTGTGTTTATTTCAGTAATTACAAATGGATTCTTCTTCTAATCCCCCTCTCCCTCCATCCTTCCCTCCTGCGCTCACCTTCCCCTCCCTCATCAACACAGAGTGAGCTGCTGCCCTGTGCAGAAATCCCATGCAGGGAATTTAGGGAAGGAGGGGGAAAAAAAAAACCCTATCAGCAGGGTTGGTGTTTTCTGTGTATAAAAAGCAGTGGTGGGTTCAACCTGCAGTAGGCAGAAGGCCAGGAAGCCCCAGCATCGCTGCTTTGCTGATGGGGGGTGCTGGCAGAGGCTGCCCAGTGCTTGAATCAGCAATGTGACAGCCACTTGTTTTTCTTTTTTTTTTTTAAAAAAAAAAAACTCTGTGCTGAATGGAAGGATAATTCCCTGCCATTAATTGAAATTTTGATTGACTAGATTGAACAAGTAATGATAAAAGCCAGTTTCACTTAAAGATCATGGGCTAGATTGTGGGGGTGTGTGAGAGAGCGAGCCAGGCTTGGGGAAGATGGGAAATAATTTAACTTCTGCTGTTAGCCTTTCCCTGTCGTGATTCAACTCCCAGAGCAGAAACAGAGCCAGAAGTCCTCCTCCTTCCCTTCCTCCCAACCCATCCAGCAGATGTGACCGTCCCCCAGAAGCTGGTCCTGTTGTCCCCATCCCCGCCATCCTTGCCTCCGTTCTCTACCGAGGGAGGCTGAAGACAGCTTGGGGACTGTTGCTTGCTAAATGCGAAAGGAGGGAGGTAAAGGAGTAAATTGAAAAGGATAATTAATTAAATGGCAGTCAATGGAGGAGCAGGGTGTCCCTGCTGCAGGCAGCTGGGCCAGCTGGGGGTACTGGAGCGTGCTCACCCCCACGCATGGCTTGCTGCCATCCGGCTCGCTCCGGCGCTGCCGCTCGGCCTGCCCCGGGCCCCATCCCCTTCTCTGCTTTCTGCTGCTGCCACCAAGTTCGCGGGAGCAGCTGTGGCCACGGTTGTGCCGTGGCTGCCGTGTCCGTGTGGTCTGATCTCGGTGCCGCGCTGCTTGGGCTGGCGCTCGGACACGTGCCGTAGGGAGGCACGAGCAGCTGAGGTTGTAAGATATTCCTAGCACTTGTGTCAGTGCATACGTGTATTTGTCTGCATGCCTATATAATTGTATTTAGTACAGGTGGAGCTGTATGTGTGGGTGTATAATATATAAATAAATACATATGTTTCAAAGTTCTGCGTTTTCCTGTCTGAAAGCCCTCTCCGGCTTACAGCTCAAGACATAAAGGCACACCAGTCTCTCTCTCGGCTTTTTATCTCTTTTTTTCGTAGGCAGCTGCTCCGTCTCTCCCTCTCTCACCTGACAGTGCTGCTACATGAGTCTGTATTCCAGGGCTGAGGGTTTTCAATTTATCTGCACAAAGCACTTGTGCTTAATCTGGAAAGCGCAGGGACATTAGCACCGCCTCGCCTGGGCTGCGCCTCGCAGCCAGCCAGCCCGAGCAGGGTAGCAGTGTGGGGCTCCTGGCTCTCGCTGCTTTTATTTCACTTTTTTTCTCCCCCTTCTTCCTTTTGGGTAAACTGGAGCCAAGAGCTTAAAGAAGAAACAAAAAATTTAGAAAACCAGCAAGCTTTCAAAGTGTGCTACTGGTAATATTTTTTTCCTTCTTTCTTTCAGTGTATTTTGTTCTAATATTCCCAGTGCCCAGAGACAGCGTAACCCTCTTCCTCCACCCATTCTCTCTTGTGATAGAAGCATCTTGCAAATCTGCAACCTCTAGAAGAAAGCCAAAATAATTGGGAAGAGGGGAGAGCAATCCCCTTGTGCAGCCGTGCCCTGGGAGCGTCGCAGGTTGGCGGCAGGAGCGTGGTGGGATGGAGATGAAGAGGCCACCCAGCCCTGTGCTTGTCCCTGAGCTGCCCTGCCCGGCACTGATGGGACACGTGTGTCCCCTGGGGTGCAGGTTCGTGGCCAGGGCTGTGCCCTCAGCCTGGCCTGCCCGCACACAGCCTGGGGTTGACCTGAGCTCTTTCTGAGCTGGGGACTGCCTGGTGTGGAGGGGAAATCCTTGCACTTTGTGCTTTCTAAGTGTCCAGAAAGCCAGAAAGCTCCTGTTTCTTCCAGGCTTCTCCCTACAGGAGCATCTCAAAGCATCTCAGCCCCTTTGCCAAGTACTGAGGTTTCTTCCTGGGCACCACCGACCATGCAAGTTTGGGATGAGCCAGACCTGAACGTTGAAATGTAAGTGAAACATTCCCCAGGGCTCTTTGATGCGGGGTTTCCATTTCAACAGAGAAATATTTGCTGAATTTGGAGAAAAGAATCTCTTTGGAGCCTTTCTTTTTATTCTCTGCTTTCCTGTGTGCACAGCTTTCAGTGATGGAAATAAGAAATAGCAACAAAAATACAAGCCGAGTCTTACATGTCCAGGTTAATAATCAGGTTGAAGAAGCCAGATACAGCAAAGGCACTGTCATGACTTGTGTTATGGGAAATGGGAGCACACAGTGTCTTGTGTGTTTTCTTTCAAAGAACAAAATCAAGATGTGAAGAACCAGTGAGGAGGATGAAGGGGGCACTTAGCAGGCTATGATTAATCTGCAACCTGCTTAATCGGCCTCAGGATAACTGAGGGTTGTCTCTGGATAATTGAGATCAATGGAGTATCATTAGAGACTGCTTTAAAGAGCACCGGGCTTCAAATGCTGAGCGAAGCAGGAGGAATCAGGGGAGCGAGGACAGAGCCCAGGAGCAGAGGGAAGATGCTGAGCAGTGACAGGGAATTGGCCCTTGTGCTATGCAGGGGATGCTGAGGAGGAGAAGGTGGTTTGTGGCAGTTTTGTTTAAGATCAGGACCTGTGACTTTCCAAGCATGTGAGCTCTGCTGGGGAGATATTTGGGAAAGATGCTGAACATGTGCTAAGGTTGTAATTCATCCCTTTGCTGAGAGGCCAGTGCAACACAGATATGCTGATGAGTGTGTGCTGCGTGTCCCACGCTCATGGAGGGCACAGATCTTTTAATGCTCCTAGCTATAGAGATGCGTATGCTCAGCCCAAGGGGCAGCATGATTTGGGGCTCTTGGGGACGCAGGTTCCTCCAGTCCTTCTGCAGCAAGCCCAGAACCTCCTGCAAATAGGAGCAATTCAGCTGATGCAGACTTTTGCTGGTCTGATATGTTTCCAAAGCATCAGGTTTATGGCTTATCAGGTGAGTCCGTAGTTAGCCCGGATGGGAATGTCCAAGCTTCCTCTCAGTTTTGCAGGTACCATCTCTCCAGGTTTGGTCTATGCCCTCTGAGAGAGGCTGGATTAGGCATTCCCATGAAGAGCTTGGTTCCCTCCTGCCTAAACTGCATGAAGAGAGAAAATGCTTCTAGTTTTTTGCCCCGCTGTGCTGATGAGGTCAGGGAAAGAGGGTTGTTAATTCCAGAGTTTACAGGAGGAAGCTTTTAGCCATTGGTTTCTGTCCAAGCCCTGGCACAAGAATCAAATACCCAGAAAACAAGACCCCAGAAAGGGACAAAAATGTCATTTCAGATCAGGGAAAATCCAAGTGCTGCTAGGCACAAACAAAAGGCGATTTGGCAGCCGTTGACCGGGCAGGCTTTTTCTTTCTTCTCTTCCCCAGTGGCTATGGAAACTGCTGTTGTTTGTCCGCCTTCCCGAGGAAGGTGGGCACGGCAGGCATGCAGAGCTCCCCAGGGAAAAGCCTTCGCAAAGCAAAATAAGCCAACGCCAGACCTTTGCCTTCGAGGGTGCGGGGAGCCGCAAGGTGCCCAGGCAGGGGAGCAGGACAGAGACCCACAGCCACGCGTGCCAATGCTCGGGGACAGTGGGTGGATGGGAACTGCTCCATCTTCCTGCTGACTCTGGGTGACCACAAAAAGCTGCTCCCAGTCCAAGTGCCCGCGGTGCCCGTGCTGCCCGGACAGCTCATGTCCCTTTCCCGTTTGATTCATTTTAGTGACTAAACTGGAGATTTTATATCTGGATTTTCACACACTGTTGTCAGCCTCATTTGGCTCTGGGTGGTTGGGGTTTTTTAAACCCCAAAGCCCTTTGCGAACTGCTTTTCACAATCTCGTCTAGCAAGGACTTTTTTTAATGCAAATCCCTTGACTCCAGCAGCTCTGGATTGAAAAAGGAAAAACAACTATCATGAGACTTGAGCTGCTAGGCTCAGTGAGAAGTTTGAGGTTTACAGATTAAATATCAGAGAAGCTGTCGTGGCTCCAGGGTGGTTTCAGAGAGTGTGCTCAAGATCAGTGGTGTTTACAGCAGGGACTCAGTGTGAGGAATTGCTCTCTGATTAGCAAAACAAGGAGCAGTTTGGGACGGTCCCTTCTCTTGCTCTGTGCATTGTAGGTTATGAGAGGCTCCTTCAACCCCCTGCATAAGCCCTTGCTCCAAAGGAAGTACTTTTTCAGCTCTTTTGAGTGGTTTGCAAAGGTTAATGAATAAGGAATCAATTAATGGTTTCCTAGCCTTGCACTTTCTCTTTTCATTTAAAGGGTTCCCTTTTTGAAGATTAGTTTAATGTTAAGAATAATCTGGTTTTGCTGAGAGCTAATTAAATGTGACACCATCTCTTCTTGCCCTGCTCTCGCTCCTTAAAGCCGGCTGGGGCTCCGAGAGCTGCGCTCCCTGGGCAGCAGTGAGGAGCCACCCCACACCCTGCCTGCTGCCTGGGGCAGCAGAGGGGGGCTTCAGCCCCCCCCAACTTTGGTGTTGCAACAGGAATTGCCAAAGTGTTTTGGAGTATTTGGGGTTTAGACAGTTCCCTGCCCTCTTTCTTTCAGGTTGTGGCTGCAGCCCAGGGCAAATGTCCTCACTGGTGCTCTTCTCGGACACCTGCGGCTCAAGGAGGGGTTGGGGCACCAGGAATTGCACAGGATTAAGCTCACACGTGGGTGGAAGAGCCAGGAGGCGGTTTCTTTCCTGCCTCAGAAGGAATCCAGACTGAGCCACTCAAAAGAGTAACTGGGCATTTCCTCAAAAAAGCCAAATACAGGCCACAAGCAGTATCAAAGGGATGTGGGAGAAGCTCACGGCTGTAACCCCAGTTGGATCCCCCAGTCCTGATTTTGGTAGGGCAAAATTGGGGTTGATCCCATTGCAGCGCCCAACATGTCTGCAGCAGTCACAGCTCACTCAGGATTTCTTTGCACCAGCATGTTAAATTCCCACTTTCCCTTAATTAGGCACTGCTTTACCAGAACATCTCACCATCAAAGAAAGCCTGAAGTCCTCATGATCTTCTGTGGACTATGTCCATTTACCCAAAATCCAAAGCCACCAAATGCACAGGCAGCCCCCACTGGGTTCAGCACATTTTGGCCAAATTTCTCCATTGATCTGCCCCATGTTACATGACCAATCTTGGAATAAAACCCTCAGTGCACATTAGCAGTGGTAGCAGTACCAGCACCTGAAAACTCAGAGTTCAAGCTGGTGGCAGTATTTAATCAAGAAAGTGCTTTTATCTCTTTTACCGCATTGAAAACCCATCACACCTGGTCAGAAAGCCTTTTGGTTTACGCTGCTCAGCTGAGATTTTTCTCTGATTTATTAAAGCAGCTTCCCCTATTACCAAAGCACTGGAACAGAAACACCCATCAAAGGTTTAAGAGCCTAAATGGGTGTTAATTAGCCCAGCAGGGAAGGCAGAGTTTCAATGAGGTTTATCTTTAAACTACTATTAAGTTTGACAACGTAAAGAGATAAATTTGGTACTTAATTTAAGCCTCGCCTAATCAAATAGATTATGGTTGTTACCCGTATCTAAAATGTAAATAATCTTTAACTTCAGGGGGTTTGTTTTATGGAACAGTATCATATTGATACTTGTGACAAAGACCTGCTGTCCTCTCTCTTGCCCCCACCACAGAGCACCCACCACCAAATCCTTCTTAAACCACTCTGCTTTAAAGGGATTAGGAAGGGAGTGGGATGGAGCGGAGCAGAGGAGGAAGGCAAAGGCCAGTGTACGTTTTGGGGCTGATTAGCTGCTTGCTGGGTGCAGCCAGAATGTCCGCTGAGCCAGGAAGGGTCCTTTGCCCCTGCAATGACTGGGACAGGTGAAGTCCCTTTAAGCACCGATGTGTTATTTTGTCCTGGGTGTTCCGTACCTGTCTGAGATGCAGGGAGCATTATATCTTTTGCTAAGTATTGCATTGATCCTGATATTTAAAACATGGAGGCTCAAGCTCTAATAGAGCTTTGAGAGAGGCAGAAAGCATCAGTTACCAGGGAAAATCACTTCCAAGTAGCCTGAGCCTGGTTAGAAGGGACATGCCAGACTTTCGTACTGCTCTGCAGGGTATTTGGGTAGGAAAGATCCTGGGCCACAACCCCACAGAGGATTTTGATTCCTGTTGTCCCTGGGCACAAGTGTCCTGAGCCCTGGTTTGCACCGAGCTCCAGCCAAGCACCATCTGCGCTGGAAGAATGCATTTAGTTAGGCTACAGTGGGCCAGAACTCAGGGTATTTTTAAGGAAAATACCATTTGAAAAAGTTAAGAAAAAAAAGAAAGAGGGGAAGAAAAAACAGCTGCCTAAACCCAGATGAACCTTTCCAAAGACTCCCTTTCTATCTCAAAACTTTGCATAAGGGCCACATCTCTGTCCAGTCCACAAGGAAATTATCAGCTTGAGCATTGTGTTGGGGAGGAAAAGCCACTTTTCTAAATCTCTGTTCCTTTTCTTTTCCTTTTTCTCCTCTTTCCCCCCTTCTGTTAATCTAATCACTTTGCGCAGGAAAGGAAAAAAAAAAAGGCAGATGGGAATTTACATGCAGCAGGATTTTCATTGGGACTTTTAGATATTTACAATACCTCAAGGAATAAAGAAAACTATATAGATTACGGACTTAGAAACCAGCCTGAGCACTGTGTGCGTGTGCACATATGTATGGGCACTGAGATATTAGCCACACACACACACAGAAAAAGAGCGCACAACAAATTTATCTTTACAACTCTTAAATTATCTTTCAGTTGACACTTATTAACCTCCTGCCAAACTCATTATCTACGTGAATAAAACCGAAGCTATCAAACAGAAATGGCTTGTAAGGCTGCTGCCCATGCTTGGGGAAAACTTGACTGTGAACAGGCAAGCTTAAACAAGGCTTTTTTGTATTATTTTATTTTATTTCATTCTAAAAAGCTAAATCCTAGACCTTGCTGAAAGGGGGGCCCAGCACGATGCACGCAGAGGGTGCAACTGGCCAAATTAACATACAGAGAGCCATGGAATCCAGGCAGAGGAAATACATTCTGCTCTGATTTACAGTTTTATGTCTCAGAGCAAGGAGTCCTTCTCCCCCTTCCAGGCTGTGGTGGTGGTTGCTGCATGTTTCCTAAGGCTGGTGCATGACATTTAGAGATCAGGAGCAGAGGAGATTTTGCTTGCTAACAAGGAGGACAGTTTGGGTCTGGGATTTGCAGCCTTGGGGAAGAGGGAATATTTGTTACTTTGTAAGTATCTGTTCATTTATCAATGGAAATAGGCATTTCCTTTGGCCAAATAGCACAGCCTCAAGGATTTAAGTCCTGGGTCTGGACTAGCATTTTCCATCCTGCTCTGACAGTAACCTTCTGGGTGACTTTGGCGGGGGGGTGGAACATTACAGACACATTTCCATACAGTGCCACTAAGGGCACAACGAGCTTTAATGTCTATAAACAGATGGATATCGTTTTGAGGAAAGAAGGGCTTTGCATACCCCACCCTTCTGGAGAGGCAAAAATCCCCCCACTCAGCAGCTGTTGTTGAGTTCTGGCATTTGATGGCTCCAAATTAATCGAATAAACAAGGCACCTCTGCGCAAAGAGCAATTAGAGGCAGCCAAGTCCTGCTCCTTTCCCCAGCTGCCTCTGTGACAGGTTAAAAACCCTTCCCCGCGTCAGCGCCTTTCCGGTAGCTTTTGGAGCCTGCTAAGCGTGGCTTGGGGCTGACAGCCAGGGTGAGATTTCCCCCAATAAGGCAACGGCCAATTAACCCAATGAAAAGGAGGGAGACAGAGCAGACAGGGCTTCTGCAGGGGTAGGCAAGGTCTTTTCAAGTGAGGGAGAGGAACGGAGAGATATAAAGAATTTGGGGGTCCCCAGGCCCCTGCTTTGTCTGGACTGGTTGTTTATAGGATCTTTTACCCCAGATATCCCTATGGAGAGCAGTATGTAGTATTCCTGTCCTTAGGTTTCCTATTCCTGGTTATCTAAGCCCTGTCTTCTCCCCAAGATGCATATGTTATTTCCAGACTAGGGATCCTGTGGCTGTTCGATCCACATAAAGCATCACTGTGTATGTGGGATCAGTATTATACCAGTGTCTCTGCTCATACTTTGCACGTACCTGCATGTGATGGATGTGGCAGTCGTCTCCACAAGCATCGCAGGTAACCTGGGTACATGTAGAGGGGGACACATGCTGCCTGTAGGCAGCAAAAAGAGAAGAGTGGCAGGGAATGGGAGTGTGGTCATCCCCGAGGACCAAGGTAAGTGCTCTAGTGTGTGCAGGGCTGAGCAGACTAACAATGATATATAAGCTCATTGCAGCTGGTCTGCGTGCAAGCTGCATTTGTAGCCTAATTGCGTGTAGCCAATCTACACAACTGACAGTGTCCCCACATGCCACCTGGCATGCGCATGTGTAAGCCATGTAGAAAATGTGTTTTAACTGTGAATTGAAAATGCTGTGCATCTTCTGCGAGGTCGGTTAACGAAGTTATGCTAGACATAGGAGGGAGAAGCCATCTCGATGCCAAATCCCCATGCGTTTCACTTCGTGAATTAGAAAAACTTGCTCAGAGCATCTGCAAAGCCAGATGAAAATCAAGCCCTTTCTCAAGCAACCAGCTTTCACTGAGAGCAAGGGCTTTGTGGATTTCCCCTCGTTAGGCTCTAAATTACTTCCTTCATTTTCCCCGTCACTCCTGGAGTTGTCTCAAGCCCCGGGGCTGCAGGCATGCGCAGGGCTAATCCTTTTCGAGCTCTGCTGTCTGGTGGACTTCAGAGACACGCGATAGACTCCGGCACTTGGGCAGACTGAGGCACCATCCATCACATCCACTTGAGACAGCTGTCAGCAAAGCTAATCATCCGCCGCCCAAGTGATGTTCCCCCGATGTCTGCCTGCCTCTGGGAAAGGCTGGTCCTTCCTCAGTGTCACCGAAGGGAATCGAGACAATTGCCGAGAGGGAAGGGAGCCTGGCCCCAGGGGTGAGCCCTTCCTCCTGCCTGCGCCAACCTCACACCCAAGCAGCAGCTGGCAGGACCACAGCTTGCTGCTGCTGTGCCTCCAGGTATTGGCGTAAATGCTGGTGGGGTGAGACCCTGCCTGTGTATCATGCCCAGGCACAGAAGACAGCAGAGATTTGTGTCCACAGGAGTGATAATCACACTGATGTCAGTTTAAGATGTTAAGCCCAGCCCTGTGCTCCCTTCCAAGGCTGGGAGCACCATAAATAACAGGGCAATACTGTCCCCTGCCATAGGAGAAACCTGTAGATTGAAGTTCTGGCTATTTTCATATTGAACTGCCTGTCACGTTATTACACATTGGTTTGGTTGTGCAGGGTGTTCCCCAGGGACAGTCTCCATTTGCTGAAGCCTTGGGGACTGTGCGGAGCTGAGCCACAAGCATTTTGTGCCTCCTCAGTCCCCCTTTGCAGCACACCTGTTTCTGCAGGGTCAGGCATGGTGGTCTCCCAGTTGGGACATGTAGAAGAAACCAGTGGCTCTGGCCCTTGGGCAGCAGATCTCTTTGGGGGATGCTTCAGGGTACCACGGAGCTGGGAAGTGCCTGGGGCTGGTCAGCATTGTCTCAAAGAGCACAACAGTACGTGGGAGGTGAGGATGGCATGGGAAGGGGACACTCGCAGAAACTGCTTCTGTTCAAACCAGTGGGGTAGGGCACTTGCTGACCCATGCCCTGCTTTCCCAGGGAAGCACCCCTGTGTCTATTCAAGCAGAGGAGCGATCTGCCCTGAGCTGAACTCCCCGCTGGAGACAGATGAGAGCTTGCAGCTTGTTTAATTCATGGCCCCGTGTTTCTATTTCTGGTTGCTCTCAGACCTCACTGTACTAGGGAGGCACCTCTCAGGCACTATTTTCCTTCTCCTTTGCGTGCTTCTCTCTCGGCCGTGCGTGCCAAGTGCAGGCCTTTTGGTCAGGTTTGGGGTGATATGAGGCCACAGAAGCAGCGACAAGGACAGAGTCCTGCTGGAAAGGGACATCCAGATGCAGAGGGGCCACAGCCCCAGGGAGGGCTGTGTGGCCCCAACACAGACCTGTCCAAGCATTGTGCACCTCTCCGCATGTTCAACCCTTGGTGCTCTCAGTGCTGGGCACTGATTCCCATTTTAAAGGCAGGAAAACTGAGACACAGAGGTGTCAAGGTCACGCAGGAGCACAAATTTAAGTTCAGGTTCCCCTGAGTGTGAGATAAGGCTGGGGATGAGCTTTGACAGGTCAAATCCTGTCTTCAGCCTGGACTCAACCCCATCTGGGATTTGCAATACCATAAGGGGATGCAGCCACTGCTGCATCTACCCTTCCTCCCCAGCCAATTACTCATCTGTAAGATTATTCTCTAGACAGAGCAACCTGCACAAGGGCAGGTAATTCATGGCTGCAGATGGGCTATTGCATCACTGTCTGACCTACAGTACTGCAGTCACTCCTGCCACTGGCTTCTGCAGGAATTTCCTGGGCCAAGGCAAGCTGCAAGATATATATATATATATAGATATATAGATATATATATTTCTCTCTCTTTTTCTCCTGCAAGCTGCTTGAGAGCAAAGTCATTGGCATAGCATAAATAGGGAGCATGCTGGGCGTCCGCCGACTAAGCTGAATCCCCCTTCACCCCCTGCCGTTTCCAATTTGTAGCCCATATTTTAATTCCCTGCCCCACTGTTCCCTTCCTGCTCTCGTAAAAGAGACCGTCCTGCCCAAGCAACGGCTGGCAAAGCAGCTGCCATTTGCAGCTAGATAACGATGAAGATACTTTGGTTCTCATTGGGGTTCCAACCACAGGAGCCTCGTGCTGCTGGCACCAAAGGACAAAGTTGCTTCTCCTGCTTTTATCCTTATTTTTTCCCCTCCTCTCCTTTAACTGCAGGATTGTTTTTAATTTATTTATTTTTACATATAAACTTTGAATCCTGTTCTGTTAGGGATGGAGGAAGGGAAACGTTTGGAAAGTAGAGACTGTACCAGAACTGTTCGTAAAGCATCCTCATGCCTCCTGGGGTGGTGGTAGGCAAGGACAGATCCAGGCCTGTTTTAAGAGCAGAAGAGTGCTGTTGCATCCTTCCTCCCTAGCATGTGATACAGGATTTGTGCTGAGAAGCAAGCCTCATGTCCCTGGCAGGTTTGAAGTGCTCAGTGGATCGCTTTTGCAGGCAGAAGTCTGGGAGGGGAGAGAGGGAAGAAAACACAGATGTCACACAAGTAAGGACAGCCACGTGGTGGGGAATGTGCTGGATGGAGCATCCTTTGCCCTCCAGCTCCCTCCACTTTGTTTCAGCTGCATTACAAGAGGCAAATCCCACACACCACAGCTGTACCACTCTGCTCCCCCTGAATGCGAGGGGCAAAGGAAGGGGGAAACGTGCAGACTGGTGAACATTCAAAGTCCAGGTGAGACAAGTAAGGAGGAGAAGTCCTTCCCACAGCTCCTGGAGAAGCAAGATAACTCCCTTTTCTGTGTGGTTGACAGAAGGCAGCTGGCCCTGTGAATCCTTGGTTGAGGGGAGAGAAAAATGTGGTGCTTAGCTTCCTGTAGTTTTACTCTGTCCTCTGGGAGGGGAAACAGGACACAAAAGGCAAAGGGATCTGGCTGGGGTGATTCAACAGACAGTGTCAGATTACAGATTAATCTTTTCCTACAGATTAATCTTTTTCCTTTTAATTACAGATTAATCCTGGTTTCCATCTCAGCTCCTCTAGACAATCTTTGCTTGAGATAGATGGACAGGCATCAATGGATACCCTTGCTTCTTCTTTCTTCTTCTGCTGGTTCAAGAGTAAATTCAATAAAATAGTGGGAGATTTGTTAGGATTAAGGTCAAATAAAAAGTGAAAAGGTGATTGGATTTGCTTTATGATTGATTATAGAAAGTGCAGATATTTATTAACAGCCAACAGGATAACTGTCAAAATGATTCTATATCAACAAAAAAACCAGAAGATGAGTCAAATGTTTTCAGAGCCATGGGAACAAGATTAAACCAAATACAATTGATGCAGCAAATAAAGATGCCAGTGTTAACAGCTGCTATATAATTTCAACTGGTCAATCTCATCTCTATTTATTTATAAATATAAATGTATATATGCAGGGTTTTTTTTTTCTTTTTAAGGAGTGTCTGCCAACTGCAAATGGTGTCGGTCCCTTGGGTCAGAAATTGAGCCATCTTGTCTTACAGCATCTGATACATGTCAAAGACAAGGAGCAATGAAGAGGCCCCAGCATCATGGGGAGGGTGCCATGGGGCCTGGGAGACCTGCTTCTGCTCTGGGTGCTGCCATGGGACACCAGGCCAAAGACTTAGCTATTTCTTGACGCAGTTTTCCTGTCTGTAAGTGCCTTTGCTTTTAAAATAGTGCTTTGAAATTGCTGGATGAAACAGCGCTTGGGAGAACCCAGGAAGCCTTGTGTCATGCTGCCACCTGTGCCCACAATGGCCCATGCCCAGCCACTGCCACCTCAGAGTGATTTTTTCCTCTGCTAGCCCCAGAAAACCATATCCATGGCAGCAGGAGGTGGCCACACAGGGTGCTGAGCCTGCTGTGCCTTGGACCACCCAGCCCCCAGGCTATTCTGATCCTCCTCCATCCATCCTCCATCCATCTGCAAGTGGCTTTATATTAGTACAGAGCCATTAAAATTCAAGGTCAGATTTGATTCTATATTGATCATTACCAGGCAAATTAAAGACATCTTTCTTCTCTTCTTCTTGTGTTACAGTGCCAAGAGGCATCCCACTGTTCACTTTTACAGGCTGCTGCTGCTGCCTCAGTGTCTCCTTGGACGGGAGCTGCTCCAGCCACACAGGTTTCATGTTTCCTGTCAAACAGAGGTGCTCCAGGTTTTAAAAAAGCAAAAGTGATTGTAAGTTTGGAAAATTGTTAAGTCTGTTGGTTAAGCAGAGGTCTGAGCTGTAGCTGAAGTCCAGACTTATTCCATGTAGTATCCCTACTATAAAGGATTAGAGCAGCATCAGGCATGTGACAACTGTCCCATACAGAGGGTTTGGCTCTTCCCAAGCACACTGTGGACACTTTGAGACTGAACTTTTATCTTCACCCCTCCCAGTTCAGCTTAAAATGCAGGGATAACCCCCCCGCTTCCTTCCCCATGGTTCAGCACCTGCAGACCTCAACCCCTGGTGCATGCAGATCTCAGCTCTGGGTGTCATTAGTTGCAGGACTGGAGCATGTCAAAGCCAGACCTGCAACTGGGATGTGCTACACCAGGCTGCACAGTCACACAGCTAAATACTGTTCCTTGGCCTGAATCAAGCCCAAACCACTGCCTGATGTTATGGGTGTTCAGCTGATGGGCCTCATTCTGCTCCCTGCTCTTGATTGCTCTACCAGCCTCTCTCTTTCCTGCATGCCCTCACTGCCTGTCACTGCTTTTGAAGCTCCCCTTCTCCCTTAGTTGAGCTCCAGACAACTGATCCCAGTTTTGACCTTACAGGGAGCAGTTGGAGGGGACTCCTCATGCCAATGTGAGATCAGAAGAGAAAGTCTCTGACGAGTCCCTTTCTAAACCATCAGGACAGCATCTTCTAAATTGTTTCTGTTTATACTTTGCCAGTGACTCATACGTTGATGTTCTGTCCTGTAGGTTACTCTAAAAACAGGAATAATTACACTGCTAATTATAATTTGAATTATTCATTTTGTCCCCCTCTTCCTTTCTCCTGGAAGAGGGAGATGCATTGTCAATTGTGGCTGTCTTTGTATAACATGATTAGATGATCTCTGTGCAGTGATGGGAGACATCTCATCAAAACCTGCTTCCAAAAATGGAACCAGGACAAAGAATTTCACAGGTTTCAACAAGTTAAAAACCTCTCCCCTTCAGTGGCATAAATATGCACCTACATATGCACACAGAGACACACATATGCGCATACACACCTTAACCAAGCACAAAAACACATTCATCTCTACCATCAAAATAAAACCTTTTCCTCAGCTGAAGGAGAAAGCAGTCTCTAATGAGATTGTGAGCGTGTGGCACATGTGTTTGTGTGTGTTTTCCTAATTATCTGTTTTCAAATAAGATTAAACATCCTTCAAAGCTGGACATCTTTCCAATAGGTGAATGAACTCCAGGGCTGATGGTAACATGAAAAATTCTCCCTGTCACAGGCAGACAAACAAATTGTGGGTTTTTTTTCCTTAGGAAAAACATTGCAGTGAAATTACTGTTCTCTTGTTGTTGCTAGAAACCCAGTTGAAGGAAGCCTGGCTTTCTTCTCACTCAAGCTGGGGCAAATCAGGACAAAGTCCAAAGATGCTTGTGACATGAAGGAGGCGTGAAGCTGGTTTGAAAGGTAACTTTGGCATCTGATTCTTGTTACCACATGGAAGATCTCAAGGTTAGGGCCCTGCTTTGTGGATACTACAGCACGGGCTAAGGATAGAGCTGTTCACTGGGACAGTCTGGATAACCCCTGACTGAAGAGGTTCCTGAAAGATGCTCACCTGGAGAACATGTGCTGGGGACAAATCCTGTATCACTCCTCTTGTCCCTTCTCCAAGCAACTTGGTCTCTGGAGGAGGCAGGACACAGGGCAAAGCAGCCATAAGCCATGACCCTTCTGTATTCCTCTCTGCTCTGTGAACTGTTTCAGAAAAGCAGTCCTTGTCCAAAGGCCCAGCTGTAGGTCCAACACCCCTGACAACCCAAATGTTCCTTTGATACCAGCACCCAGCAGGGCTGGGGCTACTCCCGTTAGCTTGGCTCATCCATCACTAACTTCTGCCCTGTGTGTGCAGTAACGTCCCTTTCTTCTTCCCCTTGCTCCAGTGAAGGCAGTGCTCCCATGAACAAGGGCGTGTTTGTGCAGGGGAGGGATGTGCATCAGCAGCCGCAGCAAAGATCCCCATTCACTTCACACATCCTCTCCAAGCATCACCCGAGGATATCCATTAACTTGAACAGGCTTGTTCCTTTATCAAGGATTCCTTAAGAAGATCTCAGCTGCCTGGAAAGCCCGAGTGCCTGTGCTTTAGACAATATGTCAGCACTTCACAGCTTTATTCGTTTAACAGGTCTGATAACAGCTCTGCCTATTGCACCAAGAGCAGCCCCATTCAGGCAACAGGTTCGTTCCTTTATCATGCATCAATCTAAACTGATTCCACCCTGGAGACTCTAGAAAGAAGGTGCACAGTCAGGTTATTCTTCTAACAGCTTTATGTTGATATCATGTCATTGTTTCACTGTATTTAAATCACTAGAAAAAAGGACACTGTCTCTCTATACCATTATCCTTTGCTGAGACAAAGTCTGAGGAATGTGACAGGGAAAGGATTTATCAAAGCCAACAATCCAATAGTTTTATTTCCTTCTTGTCAGACACAGGGCCCTTATTCAGCTCTTTCATAGGAACCTTGGATTTGCCAGTCTGGATCAAACCCAATCTCTCTCTCTGATAGCAGCCAGTTTTGTTGGCTTCCATGGTAGCACGCAAATCCACTGCAGCAGGAGCACTGGTGGTAACCCAACCAGGCAGCGGGCATCCTTCCCACCCGCCCCAGGAAGATGTAGGTGATGCACCATGGCAATGAGGTTTATGTCTTTTCCATAGCTTTTAATGCCCATTGATCTGGTGCCTTTGTCTTGTGCTATTGTTTACTCCAGAGAAAAGCAAATAAAACCCTGCAAGGTGCACTAAAAGGCCACTATTCTGATTAAGAAGCAGTTTGCACAAACATTGCACTGGTGTAAATGATGTTGCAAGATAGCCAACAGGCTTGATTTCGGCTTTTCAAGGCATCATTTGTGAGGGGATGGGTTTGATCTTTCCCCTTATGACCACTGAATATTTTAACTACCTACACCTATGGCCAAATATTAATTGTTTCAGTTTTACTTTGCCCTTGGCCCAAATGGGATACTGAGACCAGGTGTCCCAGGTTAACAGGGAAGGACTATGAAACTTTCTTGCCCCAGGGCCCACTTTAAAGCAGCTGCTCTTCAAAACTATGAATTACATCCTTGCACAAGCAGGGCAACTGGTGTTCCTAACCTGGTTTAAAAGCCCTCTTCCACTTCACTCCCCACCAGCAGCTCCTTCAAGCAGGATGCCAGGGACACATTCCCAGGGGACACAGAGATGCAGGAACCCTCTGTCTTCCGCTTTCCTGCGCTGACATAACATCCCCACTGACCACCCAAACCAACACCACAGAGCTCAACCAGCAACATGCAATCCTGGGCTTGGCCCAGCCTGGAAGCAGGGAAAGAAACAGCTAACTGAGACCCACTGAAAATGAAACAGCTGCAAAGTGAAAGGGGTGTGGGGACAGAGAGGAAAGAGAAGGGAGAGTGCTAAACAGATGGCTGGGGGAAGAGATGGTGGAAGAGGAGGGAAGCAGACAGATGGAGGACAGAGAGGAGTGGGGTGAGTGACATAAGCAATTCTCTGTGCTTGTTCATATTTAATCAAGAATTTGCTGCTGCTGCTATTTGCATTTTGGCATTATTTGCTTTACAGCAGCATCTAATCGGGCCCTACCACAGGCCAGGGCCCTGGGAGCTGTGCCAACACTCAGGGACACCGCACCGGGGCTAGGCAGGCACACTCTGCTCGCACATCCGTTGGAGCGGTTCAGGCACGAGCACAAGG
>JANZLQ010000095.1:39945482-39999414 GCA_026212715.1 Elanus axillaris
GGGGGCGGGCAGCTCCCTCACTGGCCAATCAGCTGCTGCCACCTGTTCACCCCATCCAATCCCAACCAGCACTACCTCACGGCGAGGCTATAAATACTGGCTGGGCAGGCAGCCCCTCACAGTGGTGCAGGTGTGTCGGTTGCTGGCAGTTCTCCTGTCGATTTCAGGCAGGTAAGATGTAAAGACGTAGTCCGAGTTACCTGGTTTTGCCGGCTGAAAGTGGGCAAAGGCTCTTTCAGCCTCGTTTTCCCTGCTTCTGCCAGTCACAGAGGCAAGACCGCTGGGGGCTTGGCTGGGCCTCAGGGCCTTTATGTGAGGGCTGTGTTTTGTAAGCAGTGTCAGGGCTAGTTGGGGAGTCTCCTTCCCGCAGAGCTAGAGGCTCTCCCTGTGGCCAGGGAGGACCTGCTTGGCTGTGCCATGAGGATGAAGCAGAGGACAGGGGACCTCAGTGATCCCTGCCCCTGCTGTGGCCAGCTAGCTGTGCTGTGATGGAGCAGCAGGCTGTTTGGGGGATGTGGTTACCTCCTTCCAGCCTTTTTGAGCATTGTATGCACTGCTGAGAGACTTGCTGTGCAGGTTCACCCTCAGGGCAGTGAGGGCCATTGTGAAAGAAGCAGTAGGTAAACTGAGGCACAGTGTAGTTACTGCAAGATGCCTCTGGTCACACAAGGGATCCATAAGCCAGTCTGCGAAGGGAGCCCAAGAATCAGGATGACTAGCTCGTGCTGTGCAGGGAATGCACTTGGGGCCTGAGAGAGCAACACTCCCAGCAGAAAATGTGTTTTTCCTGCCCAGCAAAGGACTCCTACTTTGGGACAGAAATTCTAGATTTTTCAGAGTCCCACATAAAGCATAATGTCTTGCCACTTTGACAAACCTCCAGCTGATGATGTCTTGGGCCAGTTCTAGGAAGAATAATAAGAATAATTTTATTATTTGTCACATCTAATCCAGCCTTATATCCTGTGGGATCTCAAAGCTTGTTAGCAGAGAACAGGGCTAATTCTGCTCATGTCTGCCACCTGCGTCCTGCTCCTAAAGGTAGGGTTTAAAATATGCTGTATGAGTCTGTAGATCTTCTCTGGGTAAAAGTAGCAAAATAGCTTTAGCTTCTCTAGTGTCTTCCACCACAAATGGGAAACTGAGGCACAAAGTGGGTAATTTGTCTTTAAGGAAATTAGTGGTAAAATGCAATCTAGATTTGCATCTTACTGGAAGTTAATGTTGCCTGGTTCTTTATCAAAAGGAAAAAAAAAGAAAAGGAAAAAAAATAGGAGTCAGGAGGTGGTCTAAGGAAATAAGGAGGGAGGATGACTTTCCAAAATGAAGCTCAGGCACAATGTTTTTTGCATAATGGTAAGTCAAAAATGCCCTTTCCTCTTTTTTTGAATAGGTTTTAAAGCAGTTCTTTAATTTCTGGGTGACTGAAAGACAAAAGCATCTGAAAACCTCTCCAGTTTTCTCTTGCCCTGATTTTTTTTTTTAATTGTAATTATGAAACTGTCCCATTATCATATTGTGATGCGGAGCCTTTCAAGTAATGAGAAATTCAAGTGAAGTCTTGATTACCTCCCCTGAGAACAAAATGTGATGGGGAGGATGGGGTGGGGGGAGTGGGGGAGATACAGACAAGTTTTATAATAATAAAATAAAGAAAAAATTAATCATGGATCCATTAGTGTTAATACAAATGCTTTATGACTCACCTCAATCATTTTACATTATTTAATAACAGAAAGTCATTATTTCCTGGGAGAATTAGGATAAAGCCTGTTGGGGGGTTTTGTGTGGTTTTGGTTTTTTAAAGTAACATGGTAACTAAAAATTGGATTTTAGCTGTAGTTAGAGCAAGACTAGGTGGGATGTTTTAAATCCTCCCAGCTATTACCTTCTTGAGCTTAGTGTGCTACAGGTGCCTGGGGAAGACACCAGCTGATGGGCTGTGAAGGTGATTGCTTACTTCAGGTGATCCAAGAAAGGGGAGAGATGGTACCCAGGGGAGTGAGAGAACATCTGAAAAGCCTCCCTGGGTAGATCTTGGAACAGCTCAGCCCATCAGCTGGTTTTGGTAGTCCCTTGGGGTGGCATGTTGGCTTTGCAGAAGTAGGAGGAGGTTCAGCTGCTGCTAAGTGCACTGTCATATTTGCTAGATGGTTGGTCTGAGCAGCAGAACATCTGAGGGGAGTGAGGGGCATAGACTGGTTCTGTGATCCAAGCAGCCAGCCACCTCTACCAGACATGAGCTTTTCCTCTGAAGTTGCCTAGTCTCTTTTTAAGCTGATCTGACATCTGTCTCCTGTACTTCAGATTTTTGTGCTTTCTCTCTCCTTGTTTCCAGAGATGGTGCTACACTCATTAATATTGTTCCTTCAGAAGTGGCTTTTAAAGCTGTTGCGGCCTGCCTCCAGGCCAGTGTTATGAAAGGATTGTCTTTTTATGAGAAAGACATCCCCAGAATGAAGCAAGATGCCTTGTCCCTGGCCAGGTGAATAGTTCCCAACAGTACCACAGGAGTACAGAGAGGCCTTCACCTCAGGCTGGCCAGGGGATCCTCCACTAATTTCAGTGATCCAGTGTAAGCCAGTGTATCATTGCTCTGGGAAAATAGTTATGTGGAAAGATGGAGGAGCCATAAGTAGGATATCATCTGAATCCAGGCTGCTTTCCCTCAGCCTGTGCCCAGTCTACATGCTGCCTGGCTGTGCAATAACATGGGGATGTGTTCCCTTGCAGCTTTGAGACTGTAGCTGAGGCCTGTGAGCTTGCAGGCTCCTCCTCTGTGGAAGGCAAGTGAGTCAGCTGCTGGAAGTGGCCTCCTCTACACAAAGGCTGTGTGAGTTGTAAAGGGACCAGAGGCATCTCCCAGCATGGGAAGTGGAGCAGCACAAGGGTGCTCTCTACTGATTCAGCTTTTCAGGCTGGGGAAGCTCATCTGCTCCTGAACTGCAGAGGCTAATGGGAATTGTGCTTGTGCTTGCCAGAAGGCAGGTTTTAAACCAGAAGGTTACATGCTACCTGCACACAACCCAGTGAATTGCAAAGTAAAGGGATTACATGCAGCTTAATGTGGACTCTGGCTCTGTGAGCAATTAAACTCGAGTGATTCCACAACGATGAAAAGTTCAGGCTGAAAGTGTTGCATTCCTTGTGTTGCCATTTTGCCTTTTGTCAATGAAAATGAACATGAATGTTACCTGTGGCTGAAGCCAGCCTCAGTGGAAATTTCCTGCATGGGAAGATGGCAAAGTCATCTTTTAACAAAACTACTGCTGAAGAGAACCTGTTAGGGATCCTTGGGAGAAGGGCTGTTCCAGGGTGCTAGGATAACCCCCTTATTAGCTGCTGACCTGTTGGTCCTGTGTCTCAGGGAGGAGACTCAGTTGACTGATGCTTGTGGTTTGGGTGCTCAGGAGGCGGATGGATCCATAGCTGGTTCCATCTGATCCACCACTCTTCTGTGCATCAGTTTCCCCATCCATAAAATGGGGATAATTAGCTTGATACAAATGTACTCTTACACCATAGCATCTGATTGGAAAGCCCTGCTTCTTGAAAATCTATCCTTCCATTTGAAAAGAAGGTTAAATTAAATACATTTTCTACCAAAACCTGTTAAAACAGGATTTCTGTCTCGTACTTGCAGAATCCTTTGCGAGTGTTGACTTAATAACAGCTTGAAATGACCTTGCTGTTGAAACTGAAGCTGTTTATGTGACGAGCATCCTTCTGTCCCCTCAGGTGCTGCTGTCATGGGGTCCTGAGTGCTTTACGTGCTCAGGCCAAGAACCAGTATCTGCTTCAAAATGCTTACAGATACTAGGCAAAGGATAAATTATTCCTCTCGCCTTATCATGAGGAGCTGAAGGACGGAGGCAAAGGTAATTTTCTGGGGAGCTCGGCTTCTGTACCAGGGCTGGGGAACGCACTGACTTCTGTGTGACTCAGTCCTGTATTTTAAAGAAGAAAAAAACCCCCATAATTTCTGTCTACGGAGAGACCAGCTACTTAATCCAACCATGGGAAACATGACATGTAACTGTTTCAGTGAGGGCTGGGGAAGCTGAGAAAAGCTCCTGCTACACCGAGGGCATCCTGAGGATGCCTAGCTAGTGTCTGTTTACCTGAGCACTGTAATTGCTCAAGCTATTTGCTGCACAAGGAGTTGAGAAAGTGACAGAGGCAAACAGGACACCCAATTTTCTGTGGAAAGTTAACTTTTCCAATTGCAGTTGAAAGCTTGGTTCTTTTGACCTAATTTCACACTCCAAGGGTTAACTGCTCTCTGTGGTACAGCAGGCCCTCCAGTGAGTGCAGCCAGACAATGCCATTTAAGTGAATATTCCTAGCCTACAGAAGTCCTGGAGATAGCTCCATCTTGCTCACAGTAGGTGTTACATTAGCTGCTCAAACCATATTCCAGTAAATTAGAGCTGGGCTGATTTAGACAATCACTGGGTCATTCTTTCCTCCAATTCCCAGTCTCACACAGAGATAACAGCAGCTGGGGGAAAGCAGGGAGGTGGACGAATAGCAGTTTGCTTGCTTATTAGGGGTTAGATGCAGTCTTGAGTCTGTGATTTGCAGAACACGACTGATACCAGCAACAAAAGCCTCAAAGTTAAATGATACAGTATTTGTTTCAGGTCTAATAAAGACACTTAAACAAACGCCAAGCACTTTCTTCCTCAGAGGCAAGTCAATGCATTAAAATGTCTTTATAAACTGGAATGAAACCTACGGTGAGCAGGAATTTAGGGGTGAAAGCTGGTCAGTCCACAGCTGGTCTGTGGTACACATGGGAAAGCATGGCCAGAGCCCTGGACTAGATGTCAGGCCACTTAGTGATGTGTGCTAGGTGACTCCAGATGTTTGTATGCCTCTTCATGTCCTCTAGCTATCATAAACCTTTTGCAGCATTTTTGTACATCACCTTGTGCCAGAGAACCTGACTTGTGTTTGGCCTGTGAATACAACAACAAAATGCTGTTATTGGAGTGAGTGATCTGACCTGTTTGTGTTGGCTAGTGAGTAAGCAAGAGAGCTTACAATGCTTCTGAAGCCCTTTTATGTGATTTGGTTTTTTCTTCAGTCAGAATTGTGTACTACATTCTTTAGGAACTGGGTAAACTGATATCAGAGAAGTGTTGTACCAAGGAGTTCTGCAGGTGTTCAGAGGCCTTTTTTGGCCCAATTTAAGCCTCCAGTCCAACAAAATATTACACAAGTGCTTAAATAGAAGAATCTGCCTTAGGGTCTGTGACTGAACAGATTGCTTGAAGCTGAGCTGCCACAGTGCCATACAGAATATGGAGAGGGGCTGATGCTGCTCCCCAAGGCAGCCAAGCCATGACCTCTCTTTCTCACATTGTAATGTCCCTGACAGTGTAAAAATGCAGCACAAATGCTCTGAAAAGCAGTGACTGCAGGTGTGCAACAGCTTCAAGGGATTAAGAAGTGGGAGGAAGCGGCAGAAGATAGGAACCAAGGTGATGTGTTGCCTGTAATTTAAAGGGAAAAAGGCTGTTTGTTTAGCTCTGGAGGATGGGTTGCTGCTTACCTTGATGTTTTCAGCTCTGGTGTGAAATACTGTATTTCTGAAGGTGTGTCCAAGGCAGAGAGCTGCTCTAAGCTTCAGCATACAAATAGAAAGGGCACCACAGAGAGAGAATTATTTATCTATCTATTCCCATTGCTCTCTTTAACACTCACTGTAATGATGTTGCTATGACCCAGGCCTCTATAATATCTGCCTCAGGTAATGCAGATTGATATATAAATACCTGAGTTTATTACACTTGAAAGACCTTTTGAAAACTCAGGGGGAGAGAAAAATTGTAGGATCTAATCTGCCATCCCTGAGGGAGAAAATTAGCCCATGGGTAGTGCTAAATGATATAGCGGCATTTGGATGCTGAAGGAAGAGAGCATAATTTATGAAGTGGGTCAGCTCTGTCCTGGGGAGATGACTGAGGCTAAGTGGGATTCAGCTCTGAAGCCCCAGTTCTCAGCATGCTGCCCTCTCGGGATGACACAGGATCTCCTTAAATCCTGGTTGTCTTTATGTAGTCCTGGGCTGCAGCCTGCAGTCCTCTTTGCTCTGATGTTGAGTGCTGTGTGAGATTAGACTAACGTGAACACAAGGCTTTGGGACCAGGTAATCAAAGAGCAACAGGGACTGTGTATCAGCAGGCGCAGAATCAGATTAAGGTTTTACTGGGAATAACCTCCCTACCTGCCTATGCCCTGGGCATTTTCAGATGTTCAGGGTAGAGACTGAAGGTTTCTCCCTGTTGCCCTACACTGTCTGCAGAAAACATTCAATGCAATGAGTGTGACATTTCTCTTTAGCTGCCTGTTCTGCCTGGTTCTGGTGGTGATCTCAGCTTGTGTGATAAATTTTTCTCACATGCTATGTCATGTTGTATCCATGATTATAAAGGTGGTTGCTACAACTTAGTTGTAAATTTCTGAAGGAGTCATTTTGAGTGATATTTAAAACTGACAAACATGGTCATGTGCTTTGCTTTTGGGCACCAACAGTTATACTAGGGACTGGCTGGACTATCAGGCCTCCTTCTCTGTTACTCTTCAACTTGCATGGCTGCTCATGTGCATGTAAAATCCTCCTGTTTTGAGCTGGTAGCATTTCATACTCTGTTTGTTTTAGCACAGCAGAGACCTGAGGTGCAGGCATGGAGGTTTGAACAGACATTGCTTTCAGAGCTCCTGTGAAATCGGGACCTCTGACCTGTAAGTCTAGTCACTGCAGCTACAGCAGTTACCCAGTGGAAGATCCCTTTCCCTGGGGCTTTGCACAGACAGGGACCTCCAAGTGTGAATGGACCTACAGTGGCAACATTTCCTTCTGTGCTGGTAGCTGAGCCCTGCTAACCCCGGTGAAGCACTCTGCTAATGGAAGCAGAGACTTCCCGGAGCTGGCATGATCACAAGGGGATTCTCGGTGGCACAGCAACATTGATTAGGGACCAGACATTTTAGCAGAAGCTGGAAGTACAGATATAGCAAGAACTGCATTAACTGATACAAAAATAGTGCTTCTTAATATACCACGTAATTACTGTGAAACTCATTGTCACAGGAAGCCATTGAGGCCAGGCACTTAACAAGAGTCACCATAGGGGTGGAGATTGCTACAGATGGCAAAAATATGTAAAAATATGTTAGCTGCTGATGATAAATTTTGCTGCAGGTTTATTAAACCACACATTTAAGCCAATCTGTTCCTGGTAGAGGTAGAGTCCAGAACGGTACTTCATGTTAGGAAAATGAGCAGACAGACATTGGATCTGAGGTAGTTTGGCAGCCCCTCCAAGGGGCAGTGTGTTTGACAAGGACCTGATCCTCATGCCTTTAGCTGGCCCAGTGTCAGCATTCTGTCACTGTGCCTCTCCCCTTTGTAGCAAAGGAATCTTCATAGTTTGTGAACAATAAAAGTGGGAGCACAAAGGTGAAACCAGTTTTCTTCCCCCTAAAGAGGAATATATTTCCCAGATCATTGCGTTTTTGGTTCATGCGCTGAGGGTTTCTCTCCCTGGGAAGTTTTTACAGTAGATTGAATCTGATCATTGAAAAACTCATCTGGAAAACAGGTTAGATTCAAGTATGAAATGCCTCCCTCCCTCCCTGCTTCCCCCTTCTTTCCTCTCTGCACACCCAGAGAGAAAAAGCTGATGGTAGATTTAGCAGATTTTAATTATCATTTACTGCCTGGGCAAAGTCTCAGGCCTCTCTTTCTGGATTAATCTCCAGAGAATGGGTCTTAACTTCTCATTACCTGCTTGAGGTGAGTGGGTGGTCAAGGAACATATTTTGCAACAGAAGTTGTGGTTCTCTCTCATGCCTCCTGAGCTTCCAGTTCAGTGTTGGAGGGACAATGACCCTCCTTTTAATAGCTGGATTTGTCTTCATTCCTGCTTTGGTTATGGATTGAGACTCTGGATTTATATGTTCATTCCTCTGTGCTTATCTTTCAAGAGTGTAAAATATCTGTAGAGATTGGAGAGTTCCCATGTGGGAATATAACAGTACAATAACGTTACTGCAGCAAGAGTGTTACTGGTGGGAGGAAAGAGGAGCCATGTACTCTGAGGCCTCAGCTTTCAGCCCAGTGTTTGCAGTTGCAGAAACTATTTTCTCCTGTGGAGATGCTTCCAGCTGTAGGATGGACTCCATTTCACCCACTGACATTTTGTCCCTGTGCTCCTGAAAACTCTGGCATTCCTGTTTAATGGCACAACAGACAGCTAATGCCAGTACTGGTGTCAGCATGTGCTTTGCCCCCAGAGCCCCCTGCTTTTCTGGGTGGGAGGGGAGTTCACTGCACAGCCCAGCTGGTCTTTCTGTGTAGACAGTAAGTGGCAGTGGTGGCAGCTCTGCTGTGTGGCTAGCCTCCCATTAGGAAATGGGATGAGATCACAGTCTCATTTCATCTCTTGATTATTACCAACCTGGCCTGGATCTGGATCTGAACTGGAAGAAGGCTTATCTGTACTCCACCAGCCCTCACTAGTGGGCAGTCTTCAACAACAGCCTTTTATATTAATATACTCAGTTACAGATACACCCATAGGAACTTTTAGATAAAGACTATAATTCATACTTAAAACAGAGGCTACAGCCTGGGTGTTAACTGAATCCAAGAGGTCCCTGTGTGTTAGACTGATCCTGTCCATTATGGGAACTTGATCTGATCACAGACATATAATGCAAAATGCAAAGACAGTGGACTTGATGCTGTTAGTGTATATACTGGGGTCACCCTGATGCAATGAGCTGAATAAATGACAGCTGGGGGTTGTTCTAGTTGTCAGTGTAAACAGTGTGATGAGCAGAAATGAGTGTCTGAACAAGAACATATTTAGCCCTTCTGGCTGTGATGGAACCCTGAAAAGGTAGTGAGTAGGAGAAATAGGTGTTCCAGCTAAACGTAGATATTATTCCTGTAAGGTGAATCTCAAACATCCCACATCTTTGCTCACTTTTGCCTAGCACAAGCCACTGTAACAAATTATAATGATTAAATTTTCTCCTGGAGATACAAATCAGAACCCTGGGGAGCTAGGAGATATCAGTGGCAGGCTGAGATCCTGACATAGCCTTGCCAGTGTAGAATAGGTGCCAGCAGCAGCGTGGACATTAGCGTGTGCTCTGTGAAGGCAGATGAGTTCTAGCAGGAGGAAACTTCTCCTTGCCTGGGTTGAACATGCTGATCTATGTTCCTAGCAGCCAAAGTCAATCATGCACCTCTGTAGGGGTCTGCAGTGAGTTGTATATGGGCATGTAGGAGATTGTCCCTGCCTAAAGGATGCAGTGGGGCAAAGATGAGGCTTCAATTGCCAAGCACCAAGGAGGAAGTTAAGTCAGACCTTGCAGGAAGCTGTTGAAAGCTGCTTACACACAAAGCCAGGCCCAGCCTGCACCAAAATGCTCTCTGTAAGAGTGCTGGAGGATGGTTAGAGTTAACATGTGAAAGCTGCCCTATCAGTGCCTGCTTTTATGCCCTGCACTGCAAACACTTGTTCTGGTTATAAATGGATCCATGAACAATTTATTTCTTTTGCTGTTTCTGGATTCTGTATTCCCCTGCTTAAGTTTTAGAGCACAGAGGGATATCACTCTTGCTTTGTGTTTTGCTGTCCATCTCCTTCCTGTGCTCTTTTTCTTTTCCTCCTACAGCAGAGCCATTTAGGCATCCATAAAACTCCAATAAAATTTTCTCTCCCACATACTTTTGCAAGAGCAGAAAAATGTCTGCTTCACTTCACACACATTTTGGTGGGGGGGAGTGGACTTTATATTAAAAAAGTGAATAGTGAGTAAAATAACAAGCACAGAGAAGAAAGGGCAGCTTTCACAAAGCCAATGTACTCCCACCAGATCACCTTCAGACCAATTATGCCGTGTAAATCTCCCTTTTGCAGAAAGAGCCAAGGAAAGCCAAAACCAGCACCAGTCATCTCGGCTTGTGTCCTGCATGGACAAATAGCCTTAGTATTAACACAGCTTGGCTGTGAGCCAGATGCCTGTGCATGGAAACATATTTAAAGCATTGAATAAGCAGGGTATAAACAAGAATTTTCAAAGTTTGGTGTTTTTTGCAACTCCAGGCAATGCGAATTAGAGTCTACAGTTATTAAGTTCCCATCTGGTGGCTTCTTTATGAAGGAATGATATTTGCATGTTTCCAGCAGAGAAAAGCTGTTTTTAGCTCAGATAAAATGGAACACTTTGCAATGGTATGGGAAATAACAGATGATGCTGATTTTAGCAACTGGGGTTGTAGGTTTCACCAGCTGCCCTTTAACAAAAAAAATTATTTATCTTTAAGTAAGGGGAGCCAATGTTTTTCCTAGCACCTGTAACACCCATTGACTTGGAAGACTTTGGCCAGAGGAAATGATGGCATCTTGCAAAGAAAGGAAACAGCCTATTGGGTCATCTTCTGGGTATGTCAGCTCTTGGTGCATTATTTTTTTTTCCTTTTAATTTCAGCAAGCTACAGGGCTGGTGTAGCTATAGGTTGCCAAAACTCGAAAGGGCCTGATTATTTTCTTTCTTGTTAGTGGTTAGCAGGAAGGATTTGCAGCTGTTGCACTGCATTACAGCTGCAGGGATTGTTAATATTCCAAAACACACAAGGCAGGAGCCACATGGATTAACCTAGAAGGAAGCCAGTGCCTGGCTTATTTTGAACTATCCTCTTCCACCACTGAAAACTGAATGTGGTTCTGGAAGCAGACACAGCTTTCTAAACCAGCCTGTTCAGGCAGGCACTGCCAGCTTAGAGCCTTGAAAACCATAAATACAGCTTGGTCAACAACTGAACCACACCACTGCTCAGACACAAGTGCTTTCCCACCCAAACAGCTGCTCTGCTGTCACAGCCAAGAGCAAGGGGGAAAGTAACACCCCAGCGGAGCTGCAGCTTCGGGACTGTAGCAGGAGGCTGTACCCAGGCTCAAAGCAGTGCCAACATCATCCTCCCCACGCTGAACTAAGCTTAGCAGATGCAGTGTAATTAAGGGGGAGAAGGCATGGTAATTTGCACACAGGCAGTGAAGGGTGTTAGCTGTGTGTTAGCTTCAGCAGTGGACACGGGTATCTGAACATGTGTTTGCATACCCCATTTGAAGCCTAGCAGCCTAGGTATAACAGTTTCAGCATTGCACTACATTGTGTAACTCTGTAAGGGTGGCATGGTTTTTTATAGTAACGTGAGCTATTTGAAGCCTTCTGATAGTGGAGTGTTTTAGAAGGCGGCAAGTCTACTATTCCCGGAGAAGATTGCTGGCCTGCCTCCAAGTCTTATAAGATCATTGGGGTGTTGCTAGGTTTGAATAGGGATGCTGTAGTGGGATTTGGGGGAAGATTTGTCTTTGCCATGCCCCTGCTCTCCACCTTTGTGGAAGGGAAAGGCACAGCTCATGGTGGGTTTGAGACTTTTGCCAGTTGGTGGTAGTGTCCAAGAGAGCCCATGTTTGGGAATTCCCTTGGCTCCTTTCTCTTGCTCCTGTCCTAAAAATAAGGTCAAATCCTTTCTCCAGCACTGAGAAGCCTTGGACTGGCTCTGTGCACAGTGTTGTAGCCTGCACCTTTCTCCAGGACCCTCCTGTGCAGCTGGGCACCAGGCTGGAGATTAGTTCAGCTGATAGTACCTGGTCCTGGAGTAAGAGTGATACTGCAGTTCAGGCCTGCAAATACATGCATGGCTGCAAGCTGAAGGGACAAAAGGAGTCAGTTCTCTGCCATGTACTACTGAGGGCAGTTTGGTTAAACTTTTTTCCTTCTTGCCTCCTCCAAGGCTTTCTGTTCATGGAAAAACACATGAAGCAACAAATGCAGTTCTGAATGGCCTGGGAGCTGCTCTTGGCAGAGATATGAATACCCAGACAGTGTTCAAGAGCTCAGCCAGGTATGTGTGATCTGGACCCTGCAGGTTGCCTCCTTCCAGGTTCTGACAATGGAGAGTGCTGAGCCACTGAGGTTATTTCATTTTTAACCACAGCCCAGCAGATCCCACACTTTGCTTGAGGCTGGCTGGGCTGCTCTGCAGATGATCTTGCAATGTTATGACAGTCCAGAGAGCCATTATTCCGAGCGCTTGCCAATCACCAGACTGCTGCCAGTCTGTGTCAAATGAAGCATCCCAGGCCCTGTCACATTAAATCCAGCAGCTCTTTCATTTAGAGCAGAGCGGGTTGTTTATTTGTGTTTCCTCCCCTCCTTTTGGGATGCCACACTCAATCATCTCAGGGGTTTGGTCTGCCCGTGCAGAGCCTGTAACCACAGTGAAGCTCAGTGCCCCTTAAAGAGCCCCTCATCCTTGGGCAAGCACTGCTGTTGAGTGTTTTGCCGTGGTATTCTTTTGCAAATAGATGCGTGTAAATAAGGGAGAAAGCACAGAATACTGGTGTGGCTGAGAGCATAGTTCCAGGTCAGTCCTTTTCAGTAATTCACACCAGTTCAAGGGCAGGGTGTCTCAGCCTGATGAATCACACAGCTGCTGTGCTCTGTTGTATATGAGAATGAAAGATGCAGAGCAGTGTCATATGTGTTTCCACCAATTGAGCCTATGCAGCACCTCTGTGCCTCAGTTTCGCTGTCTTGAAAATGGGAGGGGTGAGGAGTAGCACAGTCTCTGGAAAGAGGAAGATCAAGCCAGGTGGCCTGTTGCAACCATATGGAGGGATGGAAATGAGAATGGTGGGTTGTGTGGCTTCAGGTGAGGATACACAGCTTGCTTACTTTCTCTGCAAGCATTAGGGTACAGAGCTGAAATTTTTCAAGGCAGTGTTGCGAGTGAGCTGGTGCCATCACTGTTGCTCTCAAGCAGCTCCTGCCCTCGGCAACTTCTCTGTGCCACACCATGAAGCATGACAGTGCTGCAGCAGTCACGTGGAAGGAGTGGGAGTGCTCTTGGAGCATGGGTTTCTTGGCTGTGCTGCTGCTCAAGCTCAGACAGAGGTGACTTCAAGAGGAGAATTGTCCGATTCATGCAGGGGCTGCAGATGGAGGGTGCAGAGAAAGGTCTGTACAGAATGGAGAAATGAAGGGAAAAATGATGATGAGCTGGCTGGAAACGTGATTACAGGGAGGAACCGGGATCTTGCACACAATTTTCCTTTTTTTTTTTAATCAGTTCAGATTCCCTTTTCCCTGCAGGAAAGCATCTTGAATGAAGTCTCTCTGTGTAGATGCTGTGAAGATGGGTCAGCATCAGTTACCTTCTCTTAGCTCAGGAGAACAGGAAAAAGAGTGTTAATTTTTTTTTTTATTTATAATGCATCTGCAATAAGAGGTGGTTCACTTCTTGTCATTGCTTGCTTTGATGTTTAATTTGCTTCCTGTAGGATTTGAATTCAGATGGTATGATGGGTTTTTTCCCTTTACAAGAATTAAAATCAAATGCAAAGTTAAAAGATGGAATTTCAGGGCTTCCAATCATTTGACAGAATGAATCCTGCAAGCCAAATTAACTGAGCTTCCTCATTACTGTTGTCAGTTTGCATACTGGCTGAATGCTCTTGAATTTAGCCCTGATCCATTACAAAAAATATTTTCCTTACCTTTCCTGCAAGGGGCCCACAAGCTGATTAAAAGCAAAAGAGATTTTTAACTGTGATCTTTTTCCCCGTGAAGAGTGGATTTTGTCTGTGGCTGCTTGTTTCACAAGATAATTTCTGGTTATTTCATGGTTATAGTGCAAATTCATGGGGAGAGTTTCCCAATGGATGAATGAAGATCTCTTCAAGGAAGCAGGATGCGTACTGCTTTTAAGGACTGTCTTCTAACAAAACCTTACACAAATCCCCATTTGAGGTGTCACTTCCATACCAATGTCTCTTTAAGAAAGTCTAATGATAAATCTAGCTTCATTATCCAACATATCTAACAGTCAGCCCAGTGACATCCTTTCCTTTCATTACACGGAATAGAGATTGACTCATTGGGTGGCTCTGCTTTCAGTTGAAACCACATACAGTAACTGGAAACCCAGGGAGACTCTGCAGTCTCCATGGAGACAGCACACTTACAACTTAATGTGATCAACAGATGCTGCAATAATCTTGAAAGATGGAGAAAATGTTTCAAACCGAGTGTTGTTTATGGTGGTTCAGTGGATGTTCAAATTTGCTCTGTTATGACTGGGCTCCGTGTAAACGCACAGTCTTCTGAAAACACGCAGATGTGTGTATTGAGGGAGAAATTTCTCATGTGGATAAAGCAGCTAGGAAGTGGGCCACTGCTTTTCTGTTCTCAGCATCTGCCCTTGGGGAGGTCACTGTAACTTCCTCTTCTATCCCACTTGATCTGTTAAAATGGGGCAGTGCTAGTCATCCAGTTAATGGCTACAGCATCTTTTATGCTCTGGGGTGGATCACTGTAATGAGATGAAGCTAGTAGGATTCTGATGAATGAGTCTATAATCTCAGTGAATTGAGTAGGGATCTCCCTCTGTGCTGTATGACCTAATGTTGCAGCTGACGTCAAGACTTCCAGAGCAGATATATACTAATGTTTCATTTTCCTGTGAAACCTCTAATGAGTGATCATTTCACACTGAATCTTAGAAGCTGTTGTAAAGAAATGACCTGTTTTCTGCCTTCCCTGCTCTGATACTGGTGTAGACCCCATTACTGTCACATCTGGACCCCTTGCATCAGTCCCGGGGGTAGGGAGACGCAGCACTCCTCAAACAGAAGGAAGGGCACGCAGGTGCTAGTACCGCATCAGAAAAAATCCAGGAGTGTAACTGTTGGAGAGGATGGTCCAGATGCAAATACTGGCTCAGAAAGCCTTCATTTTGCTGGGAGCTGGGAATGTATAAATTCATGCTGTACTTGCTTGTTTCTTGTTCTTTCCCTAAGCATCCTCTGCTGGCCACTTTTGGAGATAGGCTGCTTGGCTGGAGGGACAATTGCTCTGAATTCCTGTTTTGCTCTTAAAATCTAGTGGCTCTGGAGAGTGGAGGGAGTTTTGTGTTTTTCCTTGTTCATTGGGTTTTTCATGAGGGAGGATTAATTTTTGATAATGCAGTGGCATTTATTGCTGTGCAAGGTGGTATACAGGTGCAGGGGGAGATGCAATTACCAGTTGAGAAACTGAGAGCACGCTATAGAGGAAAGGTGACCTAGGCCAGTTTTATAGGGAAGAGATGAGACTATCAGCTGTGGCAGCACTGCCCTCAAAAGCAAAGGAGTCTGGTCAGGGTGTCTGTCTGTACCTCTGCTGCCCCAGCTCAATGCCTTTGCTGACATGCTGGGCAAGGTGATATGAGCTTTCTGGCATTAGGGAGCACTGAAACAGTCCCTTCTGCTGGCAGAGTTGTGTAGCTGAAACTCTCTGCAGATGGGCAGCAGTTGGTGACTTCATCTACACAGCTACATTAAGAAGGTGGCATCTTTCCAGCCTAAACATCCTTCTGGAAATCACCTACAGAGCCTTCAACAGAGCAGGATGCAGTCCTACCTTCCAGCTGCCATTCTTTCTTCCAGGGCCAAACTTCCTTGCTTGCAAGACTCTTACTCAACCAGGCTCCTAGGCTGGACTCTTGCCCTTGATAAAAGGTGCTCAGCATTGTGAACTCTTCCCTCCTGTGCACCTGGGGGTCAAGAGTTTCCAGATAGAAACTGTCTGTCGACACTTTTTGGGCATCCACTCTTGGAGAGATCCTCACCCATGCAGTCCAAGTCAATGGACTCCTCATCCAGTAGATGGCTTCCATGTCACTGTACATGTACATGCAAGGAACTGTAACCCATAATGCAGCCATAAATATCGGTAAGGATTATTGACCAGGGTCTGTCTCCAAATAATGACAGGAATGCATCTCCTTTCAAAAAGAACAGGTTATCTAATTCAATGAAAGGAATTCCTCGATGAAGTCCCAGATGGGCGCATAAGATCAGCCTGATTATTTTTTGAAGCTTTGGTTGCTCCAAATAAGGCTGAAAATTGAATTAGCTCAGAGAGAGACAGCCCTGGCCAATCACTTAGGGAAGCTGAAGGACAGCTTATTGATTTTCATGTTTCAAAAAAAATTAAATGATATCCCTTTTTGTTATTTAAAATGCTGCTTAAGCAATTTAGTAATGTGATGTTGGAGGCCCAGTTCCAGGCTCTGAATCGGATGAAGGAGGGGGAGATATTTCCCTTGACAAGAGAGCTAGGTGGAAGAAAGATTTAGTGTAATTGCCTTCCTTTCCAAGTAAATGATGATGCCAGAAGAATGGCTATATTTTGCCAGCTTCCTTTCCTGAATACCATTTATTAAAGATATAGTAATTAATTATGTAAATAGTTGATTTATAATCAACAACTCTGGTAGTTAATTGATTTTTTTGTGTGATTTTATATGACAGGAAAATACTGATAAAGTGATTAAACTGTACTGCCAGGCTGCAACACCCTCTGGGATAGGAGGAGATGGTCCGGTGAGTCTAAGCAGATGGATTTTTGGTCCTTTCATTGGGAATTTAACCCTTCTCCATCCCTGTAATGAAACTGGTATTTAAGGGATCCCATCTGTCCAGAACAGAGACTCCTTACTCCAAGGGTGTGTGGAAAGCAAGGATCTTCCAGGAACTGCTGTCTCTTTTAGTTAAAAATGAGCTCTGCTTAGCTGCTTCGGAAGGGGCTGGGTGGAGAGTGCCAGCCATTTCCCAACCCTCTGCAGTGCTTCTTGGATTAAACTGTAGTGCATGATTTCTCTCCCCTGCTGCCTCACCCCTTCCCTTTGTATTGTTTCAGGCAAATCTTTCAGAAACAGCTCTTAATCAAATGAATGTGCAGTTATAAATAAAATATCTTCTCCTTCCCCTTCTCCCCTCCAACCTCAGATCTTGAATCTTTGCCCAAACAGGAGAATGGGAAATGCTTCAAAATGCAAATGGTGGCTATAAGGTGCTGGTTTGTGCTGTGCCTATTTCCAAGGGCCCCATCCCATATGGGAATGGCTTGACAGCACCTAGGTGGTCTTAACCCTTCAGCATAGAGGGAGGGAAGGTTTAGTGTGAGCTGAGTTTCCTTAAGCCCTTCCATCCCAGTGGTTGCCAGTGTGGGGGGAAAACCTCTCTTTCTCCCTCTCCAACTCTCTGTGGTGCTGCTGGGTTTAGGATCAGCCATCCTAAGCTCATATAAAAGCCTCCCGTCACCCTTGCGGGACAAGAGGCCTAGTCTTTCCCTTTATGCTGCAGGTGATTTGGGAATTAGGTGGTGTGTAAATCTGTCCGTGCTGCCTGAAGTTCCTTGACCTTCAACTAAGACCTGAGCTGCCTCTTCTCTGTGATGAGTCGATGCTCTTAATTGGAAATCCAATTTTGGAGGATGGCCAGGCTAATGCTGAGCCAGCATCACTTGGCTCTGCAGGCAGGATATAGGACATGCCTTGGTCTATCTATAGCTGGGGAAAGTCAGCTTGTTCTGTCTTACTGCAGGGGAAAGTGGGGTAAATAGGTCCCAGTTCCTACCTCACCAGTCTGGCACCTCACGTGGTTTTACTTTTTCCTATTTCTAACTTGTTGCAAGATGCACTGCACAACAGAACTGCCGAGCAAAGACTTTTACCTGATCCCTGTCAGCACACAGAGCAAAATGGCATCAGTCCTCTGCAAGCAAGGCATCCATCAAGGTCCCTCCAGCACTGGTGGCGAGGAGTCAGTTGAGTGTCCTTCCACCCTAAACACCAACCTTAGGGCAAGTTCATTTGCTCTCTCAGGGGCTGATCCTGCTTTCCCTTGATTGCACAGTGAGATGATTCAGAGCACTGTGGTGAACTGCTTGATATGATGGCAAATGATCTACTCCTTGGAGTGCTCACTGCTCGTGTGGCACATGAGATCATCACACTTCGGCGTCCCAGATGGGGGGATTCTTCAGTGTATCCTCAAAATGCAAAACAGTTGTAGAGCTGCCTTTCAGAGGAGCCTGTTGTGTTACATCACCCGAGGGGTAAACAAGACACCCAGGCTCTGGTGAACAGCTTCTCCAACCCTAAAAGCCAATGCTTAGCAGAGACCTCACAATCAGAAAAGTAGCTTTTATTGACATTTGAGTTGAAGGCTTCTTGACACCATGTGTTGAAGAGCAAAGAGCAAGAGGTGAACATCAGGATAACACTTCTCTCAGCTGAGATAAGGGTCTGCTCTGGCTGGTGCTTGACTGCAATCTCCAAATTTATTTGTGATCCATTTGGTATTCCTGTTTCTTGATCCCAGGGTTTAAGCATAGTGCAGAAAAAGAAAGGCAAAGGGCAGGCTGTGGCACAGATGGGAAGCATGGGATATTTCATGTAAATCCTCTGCCCTCACCTTTATTCTGCTTAGGTTGGATGACCTCAGGGATGCACTTCCCATAGGTTTGTGCATACCCCATGCTGTGGAGGGGTAGGGAAACGCTGCAGTGGTCTAAGAGGCAGTGGTAGACTGTCCCGATGGTCAGTCCTGGGCTGAGACACAGTGCAGTCATGTATCACAGCATTGGCAATCAGCACTGAGATGTGAGAGTGGCTGACAAGGGCTGCACTAAGCCAGAGCTGATCAATTCCAATCTGATTAATGCTAACTGTTTATAAAGTGTGTCAGACCCAAATGTGTATCCAGTATTAATTAATCCTCTGAATTGCCCTAGGAAGTAGGGAAGAAAGGAAATATTGTGTCTATTTTTAAAGAAAGGAAATAGTTGGGAGTAATTGATTAGGTGGTGCTCGGAGCTTGTGGGTTATTTGTGCTTCTCCATTTGTCTTGGACATTTGTAGGGAGGTTTGGTGGGCAGGGCCCAGCTTTCAAGTCCAGTACTGGGAGGGCGGAGGGGGCTTGTCTGTACATTTGGGCTCTGCTCCAGGAGGTGCAGAATGACTGATTCATTGCAAGTCCCTATCACATCGTTAAGGAATTCCCTGCCACTGGGTCTGCATTCAGAAAGAGATATCCCTAGCAGGAGGCTGCCTGTCCCCTGTAGGTGCTTTGTTCTGGCCAACAGGCATGGCAGGCCACTGTGGATGCATTCAGGGCCACATAGGAGTGAGAAGGCTGCTAATACATGACCAAGCTCTCTGCAATGCTATAGGAGCTAAGGACAGGAGTTGGGGCTGTCCCTTCGGACACCCAAAGCCAAGTACAATGGTTTGGATGCAAGGGAATCCAGCTCAGTTTGGTCTGTGCCACTGGGAGAGCCTGTTGCATTATCAACACAGGCTGAAAAGACCCTCTCTGCTCCAAAAGCTGTTGCCTTGTACACAGCCTTTCTGTTTCTTTCCAGGTATTATTGTGTTACCTCCCATTTTTGTCACATCACTGAGACAGCAGATGAAACTGCAAAATCTGGCCCTTAGTTTTAGTTTCAATCAGGCTTTTGATTGATGCAGTAAAGCCAGTGGAAACCTTTGGTGCAGGCACAGCTCTCTGACTCCCATGCAGGGCATCACATTGTGTGCCCTGCCAGCTTTGAGGGTTCCTGGCAAAGAGCTTCCAGACCCTGCAGGTGAGAGCAATAAATTTTTCAGCTGCTTTGGCTAAACACATGTGCGTTCCAGGGCCTTCATTTGGTCTCTGTGTGTAGCCCCAGTGCATTGATGTGGATGGAAATCGATGTCGAAACAGCACCTTAAACAGCCTGGTTGAATCCTCAGGAATCCCTCCAGAGCTCAGGCCAGACCCTCTGCTGCTCGTGACAGCCATGTGAATAGAGTACTTTCTTCTCCATGCTGGGGAATCCAAGGCCTTTCACAAGCACTAGAATTTGCATAAAACACTTAAAACTCGCATAAATAAACCTAGACAGCCAGATCTTGCAGGAGCCGAATGAAATCATAAAGCTCTGGGTTTTAATTAGTCTCTCACCCTTGCTATAGCAAACGATCATCATTGCTCATGTCAAACCAGTGCTTATTCTAGGATATAAAAAAAAGTCTTGAGTTTCCTGACAGGGCTGAGGGTTGTAAAGGAGGAGGAGAGAGAGGAATAGCCATTTGGGCCCGAATGGTTCCTGGGCTGTGGTTTCTCTGGCACGGGGCTTGCTTGAGCTTTCTAGTACAGATAGACCAGAGTTTCCCTCCCTATGTCACCTAAGGGCAGTGGGGACAGGGCAGAGAACTCCAGGGAAGGACTTGCACCCCTAGCTATCCCAGCCTAGTGTGTGCTCCCAAGGAGCAGAACAGGGATGGGGCATCTCTGTGCTTGGGGCAGACCTGGCCTAGAAACAAGAACTGTGTGGCAGGTCCCAAGCCAGCCCCAACTGAGGGCAGCACAAGGCAGCCTCACATCCCCTCCAGATGCTGGCAGTCACTTGGCATCTGGCAGACAAAGCTTGTGGGTTTTTTCCTCCTTCATGCTGCCATCCATGCAAGCACAGGTGGTAAATACAGAGCTGTTGTTAAGGTTTATTAAAGATCAAATTATTTTTTTTACTCTCCCTTTGATGCCTTAATAAACCCATCCAGATGTGATAAGGTCAAATTTAAATTTAATCAGTTTTGTTAAATTTTTTTTTAATTCCTGGGTAATGTATAAACACATCAGAGTATTGGGGAGGTGCTGGCAGTGGGGCAACCTGTGATAACTTTATCTCTTGGCTTCTGTCCAAATCATTTTAATGACAGGCTGCTGAACTGTGGGGTTCTAGACCTTTCCAGGAAATCCTGGGCATGGAACCTTTCTTGATCAAGAAATTCCTATGAAACACTAGAAAATTCAGAGAAGGTGCTAGGAAAATTCCCACCTGGGAAATCCTTGAGCTTCTAGACCCAGGAATTCCTAGAAAGCACCAGAAAATTCCTACAAGTTTTTCACAGCACAGCATCAGATCTTGCTCAAAAATAGGTCTGAAAAGAGCACATTGTCAAAGATTCATGCATCCTGCCCTCAGTGCTGCATCTGCCTTGTGCTGTTCCTCTTTTGGGAGGTGAAGGGGGGTTGTTTCACAGAGGGACCTTGCAGAAATCCAGGTGCCTGGTGTTGGTAAGCCCCTTTATAAGGATTAGCCCTTATTTCTGCTTGCCTCTGTTCTTCTGCTTGGTAAAGAGAAGTCATAGTGTGGGAGGATGATGGTTTTTTGAAATGCTGCTTAGTCATTTGGTCACATTGACAACTTCTGGGTTCATAAATGTCAGTGAAATGGTGGGGTGAGCAGGACTTGCAACCAGACTTTAGGTAAAGTGATAATGTCTTAAACAGCAGTATCATGCTCCAAAACACATCTCTCACTGCCATAATTTCCTACCTGTAAGTGGAGCAAGCTTTGCTGCAGAACTGTGCCCTGTGCTGCTGTTTGGGTGCTACAGTTGTGTAGCTGGTGCAGGGTTTATACGTCTGGTTTATTTGACAAGTTTGGCTGTTTTTCTTCAATGCTTATGTCTGGAGTCAAGTGAATGCATCAGCCTCAGCTTTCTCTTTTATTATGCTTGTTCCTTTCCTAGTGTTTGCTTTACTGACCATTCCCATTGCTTCCATCAGGGCAGTAGATGGTGCATGGAGGTGTACTACACTGGGTACAGCACCTGGAGGAGGGAGGCAGGATGGCCCCTGCCTCGCCAAGGGCAGTTCTCATTAGGGTCTGGTTACTGTTATGTTAGCTGATACTTAAACAAACATGTAATTGTTAAAATGCCTGCTCTCTGTGCCTTAATGCAAACAGTGCTACAAGAGCAACAGCTTATTAGAACTTGTTTGCATTAGGGATATTTGCAGCAGGTTAGTCACCATGTGCCATGCTGCTGGAGTGTGCTTGTAGGGGAGTGTCCACACTGCAGCTGAGATGGCTCCAGAGGCTTGGGACTTGGTGAGTGGCCTGGCTGTGGCCAGTGCAGGGTCCCCAGTGTCTTCGCTTGCCCAGAGTATTTCACTGCTAGCTCACTCCCTAGCATAGTTTTGGCTAGTCCAAATACCACTGTCCCATATGACACGTGGGCAGGGTGTAGGGACTCACCCCAATAGGCACTCTGGCTGCAGCAATGAGGGCTTTTGGGGAGAAAGAGGAAGAGTTCAGCTATATGGCAACTAGCCAAACCACGCTATTTACCCTCAGGCAAAAGAGCAATCTGTGGCCTGTTTGTTTTACTTTGATGTACTTATAGCCACAGCCAAAGTGCCCGTGCTGTGGGGGAGAGCTGCCAAGTGTAGGCCAGCGTTGGTGGATTGGGCTGCAGTGACTCAGGGCTCATCCACTGCCTTTGCCTTGGCAGAGGTGATGTTCCTGCAGTCAACTGCATCTCGCTTTCACAGAGCCCAGCGATGGGCCTAAGCCCCAGTGCAAACAGTGTAGGTATGGATTTAAGAACAGACTTGGCTCTTGCTTGACTGTCAGTGTAGACACATCCTTAGTGTTTTCGTTGCTGGGGGAAACAAACCCTTTGGTGTGTGCTTCCCTTCACACCCTGTGCGGATCCAGCTGTCTCTGCTTTCTCTCTGCTCGCAAGCAGATGGCGGAGCGAGAGAGGAGATGCCTCAGGTGAGTTGGGCTGAGAGCCGCATGGAGACACAAGTGTGAAGAGACACATCCTTGCGTTGTCAAAATATTGGGATGTCTAGTTAAACCAGAACAGAAGGGATTGCAAAAGCCACCAGCTCCCCTGGTAACAGCACACAGGTCCATGTGTAGGCCAGGAGCTGGGGGAGCATGCAAAGGTGGGGATTAGCGCTGAGCTGCAGGTGCTATAGGTGGGCTGTGTGCCCTGAAGGCACCCTTGCACTGCAAACAATAACAGGAACATTTAAATGCCATAAAGCTCATTTTATCAGGGAGATGGTTTGTACTGAAAGCGGTTGTTGCGCACCATTCCTTTGATGGGTCTCAGCCGATAGCACCAATTATAAAATTATTAACAAATGAATGTGCTCCTTCGCTCCAATTAAATGATAAGAGCCAAAGCAAAGGGGCAGATTTTTATCATTATCAGATTACAGGCCCATATTGTGCTGATAATAAAGCAGGCACTTTCTAATACGTTACCTCTAATATGGCTCCTTAGATTATTGTTTGGCTGTAGAAGAAATAAAAAGAACTTTGCAAAAGCAATAACAATGCTGGAAGTGTCTTTATCACAGGCCGTTCTAGGGAGCGTAACAAAAGGGGCACAAAATGACTCAGGCCGATTACAATGAGGATAATAAGAACGTTGGATTGGGGAGGGTGCCCACACAGCAGAGCACTGGGCCAGAACATCTCGAGTCTGTTAAAGAGATAAAGCCTTAAGAGGGAGTTTGCTTCAATCAGGGAGGCAGTCTTCTGCAGTCTCTGGAAAAGTGAAAAGAGCCACAGGAGGAGGAAGAAAGGAATATTAAAAGATCTTCTGGGGGTGGGAGGAGTGTTTCTCTCCTATTCTTTTTCTCCTAGAAAGTCAGGTAGGATTTGGGCTGCAGCTGCAAATGCGCAGTCCCTCTTTCACTGGCTGAAATCTGATGTTTCAGAGGTGATCAAATGTAATTAGGCAGCGTTGTACTAATTCAGCTGCCATGTGATATGTTGAAGGAGGAGAATAGCAACTGCATGGGAGGGGAGACAGAATGAGTTTCCCCTTCCTGACCCTGAAGCAATCATACCTAGAAGCCTGAAAGCTGATTTTATTTTCCTCTCTGCAGGGGAGAGACAGCAGTTTAAGGAAAAGAGAGTCCTCCTCTGTATTTGACTCTCTGCCTTGCTAGGTGTTAGGTTGTTAGGCTGGTAAAATATGTAGAGGATGTGATTCCCTTCCTGTACTGGCATAAATCAGAAGTCACTCTAGCTGTGCAGATTTACACAAGCTGAGGGTTTGGCTTAACAAAATTATAACAGCATAAAGCTGGTGAGGAGGAAAGGTCAAGCCTGCCATATCTGTCTCAAAGCTTGGTGATATCAGCCATGAAATTGTGATCATGACTGATCAGGGAACCTCGTCATTAAGTGATTAATTATTATTAATTATTATTTATTACTGTAGCACCGGGGAGCCCTTGTCACATCTATGTTAAGTTCCCCTGAACCTGGATCTGCTCCAAGTTTTCTGAAGTCCTTGAGTTTGCAAAGCAGAGCTGCTGATCTCATAGGAGCAGGTCTTGGGGCTTAATACTGCCAGGGCCTACAGTTCTCAAAGGAAAAGTGCCATAATGTGTGTGTTGCTTGCAGGGGCGGGGGAGAAAGGGGTCCTGGAAGGAGCCCAGCAAAGTAGAACTGGAAAATAATAATGTGAAAGTGGTGAGCTAAAGTTAGACTTCTGCTTAACTCGGGGATAGTTCTTTGTGTGTGTGTGTGGTTACAGGCTCAAGTGCTTCTAATTACCCATCCCTAATGATCAGATCAAATTATCTCAGAGGGCTAATTCCAATGAATTTTGCTCTCATTTTCACTGAGGTAAATCACAACTCCTCTCCTGTCAGCAGAGCTGGGCTGGATTTACACCCAGCATAACAGAGGTTGGAAGGCATCTGCACTGAATTCCTGCCAGTTCTTTTCTAAGTCCGCCTGCAGAGACTCCAGAACCGAGTGACATTGGCTTTCCTGGGCATCAAAGGGCCACTTGAAAGGCTAATTAATGTTATCTCTGTGCCAGATCAAGGAGGTAAAGGACCATTGTCTTGCCCTGATGCAGCACCAACATGCGCAGTTTTACAGCCCCAGCCTGTTGGCTGCTGATTCTGCTTTCGTTCCCTGTTATTTACAGCCCTGCACACAAAAAGGTCTATTTTATTTATTTGTATGTTTTTGCTTCCCGGGAAGATCTTCAGCTGCAAGCTGAGTCAGCAGGCTTTCTAGTCAAACGGCAAGCTTCTTTTCCCTGCAAGATATTGAAACCCTGAGATGTTTAGCCTAATGGGAGAGAACTCTTTGCTTTCAGTGTGCCACATCACTCTGTTTCGCCTCCCATCTTTCCCTGCAAGCAGGAAGCAGCCCTCTTGAACATAATTTCTATTGAAAGCAAATGGTGTCTATGTCTGATTAGTTCTGGCTTGAGGCTGTATCAACAAGCTCACTGTTGGTCCTGCATTTGCAGGCTGGAATATTTTAGGGCACTTGAGTCTGACAGATTCATGTTTATTACATTAAACCATTTTATCATTGACTCGCCAAAGTGTTATTCTCCCAGCTGGAAAGAGGCAGTGAAAAAAAAAAAAAAAAGCAGCTATACCACTGGCCCAAGTGCTGACAAAAAGGCCAAGTCCTGCAGCCTTCATCTAGATAAAGCCTCTGAAGGCCTAATTCTGTTCTTGTCTGGGGTCTGATCCTGTATAAGTGCAAAAGCCATGGTAGGAGAAGGGCCACGCTGTTATGCTCTGTTGATGTTAATCAGGAAAGACCCCTCTGAAATCAGTGGAATTAGATTGAGACACAATGTTGGGTAATTGAGAATCAACCAGACACATTCTGGTCTGCTGTGTGGGCCAGGGGCTCTGCTGGGCTTGCCCCCAGTGTGTCCCTATCCCCATGTAACACAGACCAGACCCCTTCTCCCCCTTCTGGAGCTGCAATCGTTTCATACTGCTAACATCAGCAAAACTTGTCTGTGTCAGCAAATAGGACTCACAAGACAAAGAGGGAGCTGTGAGGGGAAGTGCCTTTGCTTTTATTTTATTCTTTTGCTAAGCCGTTTCTGTAGCTGCAACTGTACAAACAGAATTAGTCACCTTTTCCCCCCCAAAGTCGGGGGCCTCAAGACAGGGCAGGTTTCTGTTCACATTTCCTCTCTGGGGACAGGGTTTCCATTACACCAAGGCCCCTCTGTTTCCCTCTGGCAACCTACAAAGGTCTTAAAAGAGCTGGAAAATGTCCCCTGCCAGCTTCCCCTGCTCAGGAGAGCTCCCTAGCTCACACAGGGTTGGCATAAGGCCTTAATCTGCTGCAGGAGCCTCTGCTCTGTGGGGAATCCCAAGGGGAAGAGCTGTGGGTCTCTTTCAAAACAAAGGTACAAATTTCAAAACATCCTGTGGAAGGGAAAATACCAGCACCAACCAGAAAAAGGTTTTGAAGCAATCAAACTGTTCCATTTAAAACCAGCCAGAGTCTGGCAGCCTCCTCCATTATTTTTCTTTCTTGTTTAACATCTAAAAGTCTCTGAGGAATTTCCTGGTACATTTGTTCTGCTTCACCACAGGTCTCCGCAAGGTGACTGTAATAGGCAGCGTGTGGCCTGACACTTGACTTTGTCATTCTGCCCATCCTGTCATTCTAATAGAATAATCAGAATAATACTTAATATTTCCCAGAAATAACTTCTGTTTAGGACTCCTACAGGTGTTTTACCAATGTTATTGGCAGCTGCACACCATTTCAGCAAGACAAGGGAGACAAAGGAATGGCAGGTGCTGAAGGTAATCAGAAGTGAGCTCAAAGTTAAGAGTTTTAACCTAAACTACTTGTCTAGGCTTTCCTTATCAACAAAGGTGAGAGATACAAAGTCCCAGAGTACAGACCTCCAGTGCTGTGAATAGTGTTTTGGAGACCAGAGAGCAAGTGGATGCCTGGAGCTGGTTAGGGCAAAAGGTTGATGCTACTTACCCAGAGCGATTTGGTATGTGGGGTTCCTTGGAACTTTATCTTTACCCTCATTTTCTGGGTCCAAGACGGCTAGAGAAGTGACAGGCAGTAGTAGACTGGGGAGTGGTAGGGCTATGATGCACATTAGGCTTTCTGTGTCCCAGGCCAGTTCCTTGTCCATTAAACAGCACAGCCCTCCTTGTTGCCTGCAAATTGTCTTTCAATCCAAGGGTCTGTTCACAGTCAAAGTGATTTGCAGATTTGAAGAACAGACAATAAAATAGATGAAAGCCAATCAGAAACTAAGCAAAGTCCATTAAGATCACACTTGGTAACCCTTCATTTAGCTAACCTGTTTTTAAAGAAACTGGCTGAACATCTGAAGTGTGTTTGCTCTGTAGACAGATAACTCTAAAAGTAGAACCCGGTCTCTAAAGAGCTTTAAGCTTTCTTAAAAGGAAGCAAACGACTCTGTGTCGTGCCACATAAGACATTAATCTTTAAATGTTACGCAGATGACTGGGGAAAGAGGCCATTTGTTACAGGAGGAGGGGGAGAAAGAGAGTTGTGGTGGGGTTTTTTTTGCTGTGCTGCCAGGAGAGCCAATTCCCATCTGTGGGTTTGATGCATTGTTTCATAAGTAACAGTGTTGGTTTTGCACAGGAGCAGCTCTCAGAAACCATAACGTTTAATGCAGAATGAAATGTGTTCTAGGAGAGAGGTTTTCTTTGCTATTTTTGCAGTCAGTGGAGCAGGATGTGTCTCAGAAAGGTGCTCTCCCTAATGCCCTCTGATTCTGCAGCAAAGGCATCATCTGGTTTGTGGTCCTTGTATCGAATGTTGCTCTGTGCACCATAGACCATTTCTAGGATATTTTTGTCTTCAAAAACTGTTGCCATTGCAGAAAGTGAGCCAGAAAACACATACATTGTGTTGTCCTGGGCAAGAGATGTTATTTTTGTTCTTTCTTCTTTGGTATGTCTTCCTTTGAAAACAAAAGTAATTTGGGCTAATGGAACATGCTGTTTGTGTGCAGAAAAGAGTGCATGGCACTGAAAGTATTGGAAACTGCAGCTGTTGTTAGGATCCTGTATTTATGCTGATGTAGCGCAACAAGTTCTGAATGTAGAGCAGTTTCCCAAAGGTGGTTCCCAAGACAGGCAGCAATGCCATGAAATTTGCTCATCTTCCCATCCCTGGAGGTCATCCAACCCATTTAGTGGAGGGAGTTCTACATTTTTGCTGCTTGATGCTCTGGCTCCTTGACCACAGTAGGAGATACTGTAGACTGCTCTTGTTGGGAGGAAACTGGTGCTGAAGTCAAGAATCCTTGAGGCAATTTTGTTTACATGGATGTACAAAGGTCTGGCTTTTAGAGCAGGGGAGAAACCCCACAGCCTAAAAAACTAGCTCCAAACCTTTCATGCATAAACACAACTTGGAATCTTGTTCCATGTCTCTGCCTCCCCACAAGACACACATGGTTGTGTTTGACTTTGCTTCTCTGCTCCTTCTCTCACTCCCTCTTCAAATTAAACTAGGAATCCCCCTCCTCCTTTCTCCTTCTCAAAGCATTCCTGCTCAGGGTAGCTTCTCATTTCCTTTCTGTTCTCAGTAGATGCATGTGCTTAACTGTAGTTATTTTATCGAGGAGTAACAGTTAAAAACCTACCGGTTTCAGTGTGGTTTATCCCAACCTATAGTAAGAGTCTGACCTTCCTGTTAGAGATGGCTCTGCTTTGCATGCAAGAAATGTTACCAGAATGCTGCTTTACCCTCTGGCGTGCTTACCTCTCTACGGGCATTATCAAAGCACTAGCTATCATTGCTATACCGCTCTAGCACAGCTCCTCCTAATGATAATTTTTTTCTCATCTTAAAACAACTTGAAGGACCATGACTAAGTACCCAGCAGGTCAATCGGGAATAATCAGGTTTCTGCCTGCATCTTTCAAACACAGCCAGGCCTGTAAGACATCTCTGGTTCTCTGCGTCACACACCCAGGCTTTGGGGGAATTGCCATTAATGGCTGGGAACGTGTCTTGGCTTTTCTCTTAATCTCTTATCACAAGATTAGCTAATGTCTGCAAAGCCCAGGAGGATTGGGTAATGATAAGGGATCATCAGGCGAGATGGAAAGATAAGCATTGTTCTCTAAGAAACCAACCCTGTTGCTTCCAAGGAGATAATTATCTCCTGCTCTCCACAAGTGCTCTGCTCACACAGGCCACCATCCCAGAGGCCCTTCAAGCTGCCGCTGACATCCTCCTGCTTGTGATGGGCTGCAGCAGAGCAGCAGCTGGGGAGTTAGTGCCCAGTTCCCTGCAACCCTGCTGAGAGCTGCAGTCTCGCACTTCGTGTGAGTGTGTACAGTTGATGCTCTCCTGCTCAGCCTGGGCTACTCAGGGCTTTGCACAGCCCCTGCAGCCTCTGGCTCTGGGATCCCAAGTACCACGTGGGGTTGGAGACCACATTGCTTGTGTGTAAGATAGTTGGCGTTGTCAGCCCCACCGGTAAAAGGGGGGGTGGAAAAGCCACCTCTCTTTTTCCCTCCTCCACAAAGTGCTGGAAAGGCAGAGCAAACATCCTGCTGGGTATCTGTGTCTCAGCAGACAGAATAGTTGGACAGTCACAGGCGATGGAGCAGTTTGAGACATTCCTTTCTATCAGCTGCTCATAACTTGTCTCAGCTGAGATGTAGTTGCCCACAGTGTGTGCACATTCCCAGCTGCTCCAGTGGAAAATGAGACTGATTCCTCTAATCTGCCTCTCCTCATGACTGTGTCTCAGGGCTCCCTGGGGCAATTATTTCTTCAGAGCTGATGTTTTGGTGAACAATAGTTCATATCCATGCAAAGCAAGTATCAGATCTCCAGCAGAGCAGGAAGGGTGGGAGCAGGCATCCTAAAACTGCTAGTGCTGGTAATATTGAACTGAGGAATTGGAAATGGGTTTATTTCCTCCACATTTTGGGGGTTGTGGCACAAGCCACAAAGAAGGTGTTGGAGAGATGCTAGCTCCCAAACCACACCATCCTCAGGGGAGTGTTAGATCTGGGCTGTCCCCTCATTCAGAGTGGACTGGGGACTCTAGCATTTGGGGACATAGAGGCTGGTCCTGGTGCCCACTTAGCAGCCCCTGGTTCTCCTTTCTCCTGCATTCCTTGCTGTTACAGGCATGCTTAGCTTGGATTTATGCCTTTAGAGGCTCTGTCTGTGCTACTGACTATCCATTTCATTATCTGCTCGTAATTGTTTTGTCTTCCCTGATCTTTTGTTCACATGTGATGAGTGTAGAATCAGTTTTTCTCTCCTCTGACATGAGTTACATGCCTTTTGAACCCTGACTGATCAAACTCTCTTCCTTCTTCAAGTAAATTGGTACCCATAGAGCTGTCCACTAGTGTGACTCCATTCAGTGTCTGAATTACATCTTCCCAGCTGACAGATGGATTGCTTGAGGGTTTTGTGGTCATTGTGCTAGCCTTAGAAGTTTGTGGATGATTATATTCCCAACCTGGTCAGCTTGCTTTTGTTGTTTTCTGAGACTTTTCTTTTATCCACTCTAAATATTGGTGACTGGTGTCTGGCCTTCAGCCTGACTGTTCTCATCCTACTGGAGCCCGCAGCTGCAAGGGAGTATTACTGTTCTCTATGAGCTGAGTCAGACTTTGGGGGCCCCTTCCTGGGTGATATTATTTAGTGTGAGGACCTGCCCCCAACCTTCACTGCATTTCAGTGAGAAATGGATGCCTGAGTAGGAGTTGCAACCTGCTAGGTCCTGCACCGTTGCGTCTGATAGTTCTTATTTTGTACAAAAATGTACATAGATTGGTGCAAAACAAAGGGAATTTCAAGGATGAAGCTTGAGAGACCAGGCTAAAAGGAGGAAGATGACTACAGACGAGGTGAGGGCAATGCCACGCTCCATCCCAGAGTCATACCTGTGTCCCATGCAGCCTGGCCTTCACTGTCTGGTACTGTCTGCAATGGCTGGGATGACAGTTCATATGTGCACAGCTTAACAGGGGTGGATTAAACTCTGCTTCATTGTTTTCAGAGGCTTCCGCAGCCCTTGCCTGACTAGTGAAACTGCTTGGAAATTTGGCCAGTAACTATGTAAATTGGCTAGTATGTATTGTATTTATTTGAATGTCAATTTTATGAGAAATCAGTAAAAATAATAACTCTTAATATGAAACTGAATAATGAAGCAGTAGTAGAATTGGTGACAGATTTTTAGCAGAAAGAAATACTTTTTTATTACTTAAAACAAGCTTAAATTAACAACTGCAGATAATGATTCCCCAGAGCTAGATAAGGGGTTAAGCATCATTGCTCTCAGTGATGACAGGCTACTCACTAAATTTGGTGAGTTATGTTTCGAGGTTAAGGTTTTATAGCTCAGATATATTGTCTCCAAGTGAGTGAAACTTGGTTGACTGGCAAGCCAAATGACTCACAAATTGACCTGAAGAATAGCACATCCTCCCAGCCTCCATTGGGTAAATGATGTTTGGAAACCACCACTTATGTGACAAATTACAAGATTCATCTTATCTGAAGGAGAAGTGGAAAAGATGAGTGTAATCTGGAGACAAAAGTTCTTGTGTCCCAAGATTTTGGCAGAGGAGCTGAGTGCTGATGTCAGTTAAAAGGCTGCTGTTACTTGTTGCAGCTTTGGGAAGTGATGAGGCTGATACCTATTTTGGAAAGACGGGTCTGGGGCATGTGGCATCATGCAACAAAGTCTGTGATGACAGGAACAGACTTAGAGTGTCCCTGCTTCTTACCAATCCATCTCATTCCCAAGGGCACACATTGTGCACTACACTGACATGGCTGTGTGTAAAGTGGATTGTGGAACTGATCTGGCTGAACATCAACACAGCAGAAAAGAGTTCACTTCTCTTTTAAGCTGATCCACTTTCCCAGTTTGTTTCTCAGCCTGTCCACATACCTGGTCATGTCAGGACAGTGCAGGGGCTGTGCAGGATAGCACGAGGACAGGAGTGAACAGGGCAGTGGTGACGCAATCAGCTGAAATTGCCACTGAAGGTTTCATCGAGTGAAACCACAGCCCAGTTCTCTTATTGCCTTGAGCTCAGCTGAATATGCATTAGACCAGAGCGATGCTACCCACTGCTTTTCAGTGTGTCGCTGTTAATGGATTAGACATGCACTTAGATTAGAAGTCAGGTTTCAGTGGAGTTCTGCCTCACTAGCAGCTTTGCAAGGTAAGATGAGAGTCAGTTTGTGATGAAAAGCTAAAAATATCAAACAACTCTGGCAAACTGACAGTGGCCTGTTATTACAAACACTGTCGTGCTCTTCGTGGAGACGTTTATCCCAGCACTGAGTGCCTGTGGCCAGCCCGGTACAGGTGCCAGAGTCCAGCTGCAGGGCACCAGAAAATCAGTCACATTTTCATCCAGATGTCACTGAGGGGAAGTTTCTTTCATGTTTCTGTCATATTTAATGGTGTCTGAGCTTAAAATAAACCTACTAAAGGCTCAGCTTCACCTTGGATTGCAGCTCCTCTGTAATCATTTACGCTGGTAAAAGTGGTGTAATTCACATTTCATTTATGCCGATGACACGGTACATGCAGCAGCAGGGGAACGTGGCCTCTCTTGTCGCTGGAACCTTTAAGGTTTCCAGCTCCAAGTGTAATTGGACACTATTACAGTGTTTTATGAGTCTTTTTTCCTGTACTAAGAAGAACAAAAAGTAGTTCTTAAGCTAAAATAGCAGTGAAAACAAAGCAATTTACATTGTAATTTACATTTGTAGTGGTAATTAAAGCAGATTGGTCTGCTGTGAGCATGGGGTTGAAGTACCCCAACTAGATAATGTCCGCACCTGGCAGCATAGCCACAGAAATGGGCTGAGGGCCACCTGGGAGACCCAGCCTGGGATTTCTGGTGGGTCTCTACTTTTGCCCATGCCCATAGGCTGCATGTTACAGGTTGCTTTGCTTGGATCTGTTTATGAGACTGAACTCTTATCCCTACTAATGTTTATTGGGGTCTGTCTCACTGTAAACATATCCCTATTGAAGCTGTTAGATACAAACCAGCTCAGGTAAATCCAGTGCAGACAAGGATATACTGGAGAAATATAGACTAAAGCCTGTCAGATTTATTTTTATTTATGTCGATTTCTGCAAACATAAAGCAGCTCTGCTAGACTTTGAAGGAGTCGGAGAGATTCATGCTGTATTCCCCCATACCCTCAGGAGCTGCACGCAAAGCTACACACTGGGTTTCGACAGCAAGGATTGAGCCCACAGCCTCAGGTTAAAGCTAAATTATTTGAGCAAGAGAAACAATCCACAGACCGTGGAAAACAGCTTAAAGCCACCCGTATCTGAAATATATAAAGCTTGAGCCAGAGCTTACTGAAGCCAGTGGTGTGCTTGACTTCATCAGCTTTGGCTGCCAGGAGATGACCAGTTCCCATCTTTGAGCTCTGCAGGTATCCAGGGAAAAGGGGATGCTCCAGAAACAAGCATGGTTGCCTGCCTAAAGCAGAGCTTTCGCTCCATTACATCTCAAGGAAACAAACTATCCTCATCCTCCTTCCTTCCCCTGCTTCAATACGTGGGACAGGAGATGGCTGTTCCAACAACACATACTTCCAGTCTTTTTTGTGCATGCACGCGTAATTCCGTTTCAATGAAAGACTACTGGAGTTGTTCCCCATCCATCAATCTGATGGAGGTGATTTATTGGCGAGATATGGAACTATTTCTGTCTTATCAACCTGAAGCAAAACAATCAGAAGTGGTGTTTCTGTCAGGTCCAAGTGGGTAGGTAGCTTGAGTGAACCGTGGCATCTCCTGGCAGTCTAGGGTGCTTTTCTGTCCCCATGGGATCCACCTGTAGCTTGTGCTGCTTTGGTTGTTTTTTTTCCAGGCCTAGGACTGCAAACATTTCACATGTTGAGGCAAGAATAAAGACTCTCTCAGCAGACGTAATCCTGCATTATCTACAGCACCTCTGACTCAAAATCTCCCCCTCTTAGTTTCTGCTTCCTTCTCCACATCTTCAAAATCATCCAGGAGAGGACCAGTGGATCCTGGCTTCTCTGCAACCACCTGGTGACAGCTGAGCCATAGGCTCTAGCTGCCCTGGGGCCCTCAGTGCTGGGGGACCCCAGACCTGGGGGGGTCCAGAACCCCCTGTAGCCACAGGGTGGGCTTCAGAGGAGCTGGGGGGCTGCTGGGTGAGCAGTCACAGTGCCAGGGTAAGTGCTGGGAGCACAAGCAAAAGGTCTCTGTTCACTGGCTGGCACCCACGTTGCCTCTCCCTCAAATCCTGTGGCTAATGCTTTCTTAATTTGCTCATCTCCAAGTACTTAACATCCATCCACTGAATTATGGTTTAATTGTGCAAGTTTCCCTGATAATGCTATTCGCTGACATAAGGCTTAGTATAAAATGTTGATTTCTTGGTTGCCTGTAATTGTGGTAATGATGCTCCATAGTCATAGGACACTGGCTGTGCTTTTGGGCAGGATGATTATAGTAGGTGGCACTTCACCACTTCAAAAGTTGAGTGAACGCGAATAGGCAGTATGCCTGCCATTGCTGGAGGTGGGGAAATTGAGGCAGGGGATAGCTAAAGTTAATGTTAAGTACTGTGGTCACTGATTATTTGGGAAGAGGGCTCGAGTCCCTGGACCTGCAGAGGCTTGGAGCAGCCCCACATTCAAATGAAGTGTTCTGTCTTCTACCCTGTGTCAGCAGGATTCTAAATCCTGAGGCCGAGTGGAGGCATCACATGGAGGACACAGGGAAAAGTGCCACTGAGCATGTTTTGGGGTAAAGATCTGTAGCAAAGACCCTCGTTCAGAGCATTTTCCTACATCTCCTTCAGGTCAGCCATATGCAGACAGCTCAGGAAACCTGCGTCTCTGTCTCTGGGACTAAACTGGTGTTGTCATGTCTGACACTAATGGAGAGGACGTGTTTCTCCATTAGAAGTTTACCAATAGTGAAGTGATTTCTGCTTTGCTGGCAGTTCCAGTTCCCCTGTGGTTAAGTGAGGACTTTGGAGGTTAAAGTCTGTCAGGTCTGGATCAAGGTCAGGAAACCTGCCTTTGATTCTAAAGATTTTAATTAACTTTGCACCACATAGAACCTGGGCATGCTTGAAAAGAAATATAGATAAATTTTACATTTAAATATTTGAATAGTGTCTACATCTTATGGTGGCTGTAAAAAAGCCTTGTTCAGGCAGGCTACAGGAAGAGAGGAGATTTGCATAGCAGAATAATTGGTTTTGCAAATAAATCTGGTTCTTGAAATTTGTAGATTAGCAATAATATGTCTCCAGATGAGAAGGAAAGGTCATGGATGAATAAAGCAACAATTAAACTTTCAGAAGATTATTAAACTAAACACAAACCTGGCTAAATGCGTATGAGAGAATGTCAATAAAGGACAGGAGTGGCCTGTCAGGACTTGTGAGCCTCCAGGATATTAATGTTACTTGGAGATCTTTTCTTCCAATGCAGCTGCTCTTCTTGAAGTAACAGCCTTTGCAGATTCCTCCCTAATCTGGACAATCCATTAAATAACCCAGTTAATTTAAGCCATTTAAATCCAATAAGGCTGGTATGTAATGCTATAAAACTCTAAACAAAATCCTTGGAGTATTACCACATTAACTGTTGCACTGCAGGCTCCGTCCACGCCTGATGGTGGCCGAGTATTGCCTCAGAGGAAAACAAGGAGGTCTCAGCACAGCCCACTCTGAGGAGAGGGAATACTGAGGTTGTAGAAATGTGAGTTTTGTTCTGAATCTGAAGGAAAAAAATAAAAAAAGTACTATTTTCCAAACGGGCCATGAAATAGATCTTTTATGACAGAGAGAATGAAGGTTGGGGGAAATTCTCATTTCAAAGTATTGAAAAGTTGTATCCAGAGCACTCAACTTTTGTTTGGGGCTTTCAGAAAGATCCTAAAATTAAGTGTTCCTGAAATGAAAAACTTTTTTCCTTTCATGGTACTTTTTGCAAAAGTGCTTTCAAAACAGAAAAGAAAACTCTTGGTTCTTTGGAAAAACAATTTAAAAGACCCAAGCATTTTTTTTTAGGAAAATATCTCGTGTTCCCCTTTTCTCCTGCACCTCTGCTAACAGAAAGCACAGGAAGCACTGGGCTGACCATGCTCCAGACATCAGCTATATCTTGTGAATCCACATCTGAGCTTCCTTATACAGCTGCTTCTGAAGGAAAGCAGCTGCCTGTGGTGATGAGGGGGGAAGACCATGCCCACCTTCTCCTGCCTTGGAGGCTTAAAGAGATCAAAGTTCCTGATGCTTAGCAATGCTCCTGCTGTGTGATCAGGAGGAATTGTGTGTGCTCTCAAGCCTGGTGTATTAAAGATGAAGCCTTCAGCAGGAGGTGGTTACCTGGCTCATCCTACCTGCTCTCATCTAGCAGAGGACCACAGGGCAGCACTGCCAGGGCCACTTCCCTTTGGGTGGCTGGAAGAACTGTGCAGCTGGTGGCATGGGCATGTTCCATCCATGAGGGAGAGAGGTCAGTGCCTCATCTGGGAGTGGGAGCAAAGGAAAAGAGAGCTTTCAATGCCTATTTCATCATTATCTCCCCTGAACCTCAGGAGAGGGACAGGAGTTAAGACATAAGTCCAGGAGGATTTTAGTGGACCAAGGCCCAGCCCTAACCCAGCTTTCCCTCACCTGGTGCCACTGGGGTCTGTGAAACTGCTGCTTCCAAGGATATTTTGCCTCTAAATGTCAGGTCTGAATGACCCCAAACTGTGAAATGGCTGCCTGTTGCCTGGTTTCCAAGCAGCTTATCACCCTCACTTCTCTTGCACAGACACAGAGCACTGTAGCTGGCTAAAAAAAGCAACACACACAGGGAGCCCTTTGTCCAGAAACGGAGCCCAGACATGAAACAACCCTGCCAAAACAAAACACGCCACCACATACCTAATTTTCCCTTTGGGTATCATAGAGGAGTCGCACATGACAGACATGAGTCATATCACTTTGTGCAGGTCTGGAAGATGCTCAGATATTACCTTGAGGAGGGCAGGGGAAGGAATTAGGTGGAGCAATAACTCTGTGATGCAGTACTCCTCTTTGCTAGCTCTGAGGGCATTTGACAAAGGAAGAAGACAGTGTCAGTATCCTTGTTTTAAAAGGGAATGCTCAGAGGAGACATAAAGTCTCCAAGGCCACGCAGCCTCCAGTGTCAGAGCAAGGGTGAGAGCCTGGGCTACTCAGCCCTGCACTGTGCCCAGGGGCTACGCTGCCCCAGTCATGCTCTTGACATTGGCATTATTGCCTGACCAAAGGACTACGAAACGCCACAAGCTCAGCCTGTGAAAAAACGTGATTTCTCATCTTTAATTACGTTCTTTGCAAATCAGTGGGGAATACCTCCCTGTGCTCCTCAGGACAGGAGCATGGCCACGTACAGGCTTGTTCAGGACATTTTATTCCTTGAAATGATTCATTTGTATGTAAAATCATATTAGCCTTTATTGGCTCTCTCCACAGACCCTCCCAGCACAGACAGATCTAAACCTTGAAGTGCCATTAATCTTTGGTGTGTTCTGCCCGCTCTTTCGCATGGTACTTTGTGGCTGGTGACCTTCAATGGAGGATTTTTGTTGTACTCTTTCCCCAGGAGCCGTGGCAACACCTGCAGCAGCTGGTACTAATCTTCCTGGAGTGGGAAGAAAGAGGGGGGTCAGGGCTCCTTCGTGTGTATTAACAGCTGAACATTGAGCTGCTTTTCCCCTTGCAGAGATAATTGATGAGAAAAGGCCAAGTCCTGGTGTAGTTGGGAGGGTCAGGCAAATTCCTGCTGAAGTTGTTGTCTGAGCCTATGGTGAGTAAATTGAGGTAGCCTGTGATGGCTGTGTTTGTATGGTGCTTGGCATGGGCAGGCACCTCTGCCCACAGATCGGAGGCACCATAGGGGGATGAGAAGATGATGATGAGAGGAGGCTGAGGCCTGGCTTTAGGAGAGAGCAGCTGGAAACTCAGTCCTAATTCTACTGCAGGTTTATGACCTAAGCCTCTTGTATTGGTACAAGTCAAGCCAAATTCAGGTACATCAATAAGTGGGCACATTCACGTTAGGTGTCACTGGATCTTTGAAAGAGACACTGGCACATGCTGTAGTTCTCCTAAGGTTAAAGATGCCTTTTTGAGACCAGTGGGGCTGTAATCCACTCACCTGATGAGCAGTTTACCCTGGCAGCTCTGATGGAGCTGAAGGCAGTTCTGGAGACAGCAGGGTGCTGGGGGAGAGGCAACTCAGGAGGGAAACCCAAAGCAGAGCTTGAAGTGTCTTGTCCGCCTGTAGCACAGGGAAAACCTACTTGCAAGGCTCTCTCTGGCTCATTCCTTTCTGGGGTGACATCTCTAGTGTGTAGTAAGGGTTGAGCTGACGCTTTGGATTTTCTCTTCATTACAATGTCTACCAAACGTGATCAAATATGTATTTTTGCCGTATCTCTTGGGATTTAGCCTCTTTGAGACCTCTGCCTCTGTCAGATTAGACTTGGATTGTCCAATGAGTTCAAAATTACAGGGGTAAGGAAAAAGGGAAAGGATATAGATGCATACATACTGATCACCTGAACCTGGTTTGATAGGAGATCAGGCTAAAAATAAATCTATTTGGCAGTTCATTGGCTGTATTGAGAAGACTTGATGAGTTGGAAACTTGCTATTTTGGAAGGAGGAAAGTTGTTTTGTTGTTGCTCATGTCAAATCACGTCACATCCGCTCCACCTTGTGCTGACACAAGAGCAACACAAGACACTCTCGGCCTGTGTGGTCTACCAGACATGTCCTGCCTCCCAATTTCTGCCCTCATCGATCGTGTCTTTGTGGGCCTGACTCAGGTTTACTGTGTCACATGGAACCTTTGCAGATGCCGGAGCCCTGGCACTGTTTGCAGAGGAGCATGCTGTCTGCCTGAATTAAATTCAAGCCCTTGCAGCTCTCCGTTTTACTTCAGGCAGGATTGATCTTTTGTAGGGGGGTACCGTGGGAAGCAGAAATAGATGCTTGCACCCATTTGCACCCAAGGAAAGCACAAGTCACACTCAGAAATCGATGGTGCTACACCAGACTTACATTACCATTGCCAAGAACAGTAGCTGGCCTCCGTATTAAAGACACTTGTGAAGGAGACGCTGCAGTCTTTCAGACAGAGAGGTGGGTTTGCAGGGGATTATTCTGTTCAAGGGGGAATATGTTCCTCTAATAATTCACTTCCTGAGCTCTTACAGTGGGATGTAGAGGCAGAAATCTTCAACCTGCCTGAAGAGCTCCTGGAGGAGCAGTCTTGTGAATCAAAACTGTTCTTTATTTGTTTTCCCCCTTTCTTAAACTACAGTGGATGTGGAGCCCTTCATCTTTACTATCACTTGCCACTGTCTGTCAGGCTTCAGAAGCTGTAGAGAAAAGGGAATTTTTCTTTTTTTCTCCTCAGTCTTTGGGTGAGAGCTATGAAGAAGTAAACAAGGCAGAGTTGGTGACACAGAAGGTGTCAGCACTTGCTTGGTGAGTGTGTTGAAGCAGTGGTCAGGTGTGAAGCAAGGGATTTGGTGGTGAAGGTGGTGTGTTCCTAGTCCCTAAAGCCCATCTGGGGTTATTCGGAAGGGATCCACACACAGCCCCAAAAATCAGAGGCTGCTTTTAGAAATGTTTGTGTGTGAATCATGGCCTGTTACTATATGTTACTTTTGCATCAGCTGGGAAACCATAAGGAGGTTTTCATAACCATCATTAGGAATTTGCTTTAGGAAAAATATGTTGGGAGTCACTGTGGCTTGTTAGATAGCCAGACTGTGAGACAGCTGGGCTGAGGGCAGCACAGAAATTGCTCTTCTGGCTAAGGACTACAGCTGAGTGAGAAATTTCTAATTTGTTTCGTGGCTTTAACTGGAGGAAACTGGAGAGTGATGTATTTGGGGGGAGGCCACCTGAAACAAAGTTTTTTCCGTTATCCCTTGCCAAAGTAGAAGTAATTGGTCTCAAAGAGTTGTATTTGTTCCACACCAAAGCAAAACTTTCTGTTGCTTTTTTGGATGCATTTACCCAGTTATTGCAGTTCTAAACAAAATGCCTGTTTTTTCAAAGTGAAGCATTGGGAAGATTTTGTTCTGGCTTCTTCAGGAGAGGAATTTTCCCATACAGCCATTTTGACCCAAGTGCATGAGCTGACCTGACACCCAAACTGCATTTTTTTAACAATAAGTAGGAAAAAAAGCCATCCAGTCTCTAAGGGATTAAAGGTTTGGCCGAGACTGAGCAATTGTTCTATTGTAACACAGGCTGGGAGATCCTGTCAGAGATCCTCCCATTCTTTCTTTGGCTTAGGGTCTTCCCTACCATTGTATTTTGTTTTCTATTTTGTACCTGGATGTGCAAGTGGTGCCACATCAATGTCAGGGCATTTCTCATAGAGGCTAACCATGTCTGCACTGTCCTTCCCCCTTCCCTGGGTGTGACATTCCCTAGTACTCCCTGAAGCTCCTGAAAATCATGGGAGGTCAGCCAGCCTTGTCTGAGGCTGGAGAGCATGTGCTGCCATCGAGGTGGTGCTTTTGGGCTGGCTTCGATCAACTGGGTTACTGGAGCAGTCATTCCTTGCCATGGCTGGTAGAAATCCATCAATGCTCATCACTGGGCTCCTCCTTACCTTTCTATTTCTTTCTTACTTTTGCAAAACCACAGCAAAAGCCTACTGTTGTGACCCAGAGTGTTTTCACCTGGATGTTGGTGACAGCAAGTCTGACAGTGGAAGGGCCAGAGCACATATTGCTTCTGCTTGAGCTAGCAGAGTGGTAGCAGGTGACAAGCCTTTGAAGAGCATAACAGCCTTCCAGGGAAATGGGCATCAGGGCTCTGGATCACTGCTGTTGTTTAAGGTGCTTCATTCTCCATTGCACACTAGCAGGGACTGGTAACATGCAGGCAAGCCCAGAAGCCCAGGTTGACTGTATCACCAAGGAGAGCTTGAAGTCAAGGATCATCATCTAATTAGTCCATGCAACGCTTAGCAAGGTTATTTTTATCTCAAGCCTTTCAGAACATACATAATCATTCCACCTTAATTCTTTCAAAACTTGGTCTCTATGGAAACCCTAATATAAACGATCTCTTGTTTCACTTCTGTACATCTGAGCCATGTTGCAGACTCCCTCTGTGTGTGCATGTAGCCATATGTACACATGTGTGTACACACACACACAGAGTGAAACCAGACTAATCTGTATTCTTTACTGCAGGTCTTCCTCTCCACCCTTCAGCTAATACCACTTGGGTTTTATTTCTTCCAAGCACTGCATGTTTAGATCTGCAAACCTCTAAGGAGTCTTTGTTTCCAAACCGGAGGGAGGTGGGGATGGGAGGGAAGGCAGAAATCTTTGTGATGCTTGAGTTGATGTTCAGCCCATTCTTGTGGGTTTTGGGGCAGATGCCTGTAGGATGCTGCTTGTGGCTCCCTGAGCCATGTGAATAGAGTTTAGGGTGTGGAAAAGCCACTTTTCTAACCCTCTTGTATTCAAGAGCAGTTGTTACTGGTTTCTCCGTATTTCTCTTGTGAACACAAGAGGGCCATGTTTGGTGGAAAAAAAAAGGCTGACAGCAGCTTTGCAAAGGGAAAAAGAGGAGGCTGAGTGGAAGAAGCAAGCTGGTTGCGCTGTGTAGCTCTGCATCGAGTTTAATTGCGTGTGGCTCCAAGATAGGCTGGGGGTAAGATGCAGTGCCTGACTGATGATTAGCTGCATCTCGGTCACATCAGCATCAGTCCCTGCTTCTCCTCTGCCATTTTGCCTCTCTTTTAGTCCCAACACTGTGCTAGATGAACACCTCTCAGGTTTAACATACTTATCCTCCAGCACTAAGGGCTGTCATTTCCTTTCTCTACCATGGGAAACTGAAGCACAGGCAGGTTGCAGTTTTGATCCACTAAAGGACACAGTGCTTCAAAATTAGCCTTACCGCATCATTTTTAAGCGGCTGACTTGCAGATAGTAATCTGCAATAAGACTGAAGTGCCTCAGCTCTCATGATTGTGCCGTGGGAGGATTTTCTTCTCTGTTCCAGGAAAATCTCTGCTTCTTATAGGTACCTGCCTGGTCTCTGGGGTTTGAGACAGCCGTGATGTATTAGGGTTATGGCTATCACATAGGAGGGGTGTTCAGCAGGCTGGGTAGGTAGCAGCTGGGCTCTGTAAGCAGGGCCAGCTGCAGCCACCCAGCAGGCAGGCAGCTGTGTAGCCATATCTACACCGTGTAACTGGGATCATCTAATGCACAAAGAGAGCACCAGCCCCAGGTGGCCCAGCCACCCTCTCCTCTCTTCTCTGTTTAATCTCTGCCTGCTGCTAGCAGGGAGGGAGGTTACCGGATATAGGCAGTGACTGCTGTGAACTATTGGGTTTGTTAAATTGGATTCTGCATGCCTTCTGGAGCACTCTCTACCTCCCTGTACATGCTAATATGAAGGGATATCACAGGGCGTAGTAGAGGTTCACCCTTCACCCACTCACTTGTTAACACTCATGTTAATGTAAGATGTCTCTGAATGCACCGGGTGGTGCTGCTGAGAAGGCAGTGGGGTTGAGAGTTGGAGAAAACCCACTGAGAATAAAACAGATCTGAATGCCTTTGAGCAGTGGCAGGGGTTATTGTTCTCCAAGGACTGCTGTCTTTTTTCTAAGAACTCCTCTTCTAAGCACTTAGCTAATTCCCTGCTTCTCCCCTGTCCTTCCACCCCTCCAGGCCAGCTGAATGGCTGCAGGGCTATGAGGGACATGCTGGCTTCCTCATGAACCTGACTGTGGCAGCCTCTTCTTTGGAAAGGATTCAGAGCTGCTCCAGCAATGTTAGCTCTGCCGTCAATTCAGCGTCCTGTTTGCTGTCAGGTCCATAAGGACCTGGCTACCACCACCCCCAGAAGGATGAGAGTGAGGAGTCTGGCCCACTCCTGCAGTCAGAGGAGGCTTGTTCGTACACTCGTTATAAAAGGCAATATCATTAGTTTGCAGCCCTGGCTGGGAACCAGAGCTGGCACCAGGATTGTTTTTATGAATAACACCCTGGTAAAAGAGAACTGGTAGCAGCTTGGGTGGGATATATATTTATTTCATCCCCTTTCATTCTTGGATTGGCAAACTGGCAGGTTGCAGATTAGTTGCATGTCTCTCGCTGTGTGTGCTGTGAGTCACACCAGTTCTCGGTGCCTGGCACATGACCGGGGCTGTGGTCCTGTGCTTTGCACATCCATTGAGTCACTAGCTGGCACAGAGACAGGACTCAGGGTCTTCATATTGCATTCAGTGTGGGCTCCTGGCATGCCAGGTGCTTGCTGACCAGGGCTTAGTGAGAAAGCCTAGAAAATGAGAGATCTTTAAGAAACAGATAACACTGGATCAGCTTCAAATTGCCTTCTCTTAATCCACTGGGCTGAAGTCTGTTGGTTCTTGCTGCAAGCAAAGCCCTACGGAGCTCGTAGCTTTTTGTGAGTAGGCAGTATTAGGTCTTCTGTACAGTTAATGAGAAACTGGAATAACAATGCTGAAGACTTCATGGAGACATTCAACATCTCAGCATAAACTGTTGGGTTGCATGAAGAAATTCTGTTTTGCGCCTGTCTCAGGGCTATCTGAGCAGCATCCAGAAATCACCGCTTACAGCTCGTTTTCTGTTGTGAGCACAAATACTGCTGCTCTCTGCTGCACAGAAGCATGGCAGAGGTTAAACTTCATAGCTTGAGCAAATAGTCTCTTCCTTGGCTTCTGCTGCTGCAGCAGGCTCAGTTTCTCAGGCTGAATGAACTTTTCCAAGCTGCCAGAGTGATTTAGGAGCTCACAGGCAAGTTCATAGAGTGCAGCAAGTTGTGCACCATCTCCTTTGTGCGGCCATGCTGCAAGGCAAGGTAGGTTAGCTGAGGTTTAAAACCACCCAGGCGTAGCTTCAGAGCTGCCAGATTAGGGCTAAGGCACTTCTCTGGCCTAGAAAGGGGGGGGGACCCAGCATGACTCTGTGCTCTAGGTACATAAACATGCCTTAATCCCACGAAAGCCCTGAGAGCCACAGCAGGATTTTTCATACTGGTCTCCAGTGGGATAAGAGCTCTCACTGAATCTGGTTGGAAGATTTTTCTTCCAAGAACCTTGTTCTGAGCGAGAAAAATGCTGTGCACTGTTCTCCATTGTGGTCAAGGCAAGATTTCTTAATTTGATCTTAAATTAGAAGAGGGGAAATTAAGGCAAGAAATGGGGAAAACTTCCCACAAATCGGAAGACAAGCTTCAATGATACGCAGTGGGGTCGGATCCCACAACCTTGAGGATGCTGCTCAGTCCTGTTTGAGAGCCTGTTCTGTCCCATGGGTTTATAGAGCAGGGCCCTTCCCTGTTTACAGAGACGAAGCACTTTCCAAGGTGACTCATTCACCTTGAATTGGAGACAACTCTCCTCATTGCTCTGCTGGAGAAACATGTAAAGACCAGCGGCCTTCCCTTAACCGTTGAGATGATATCACTCGCTAGAAACAGCATCCAATTTCCTGATCCTTTGTTTGAACAACAAACAAATAAGATAGGAGCACTGCAGCTACAGGCACATCTTCTTCATAAATATCAAGAGGCGGGAGGCGCTCACTTTAAACACCTAACTCTAAATAATGCCTCAAGCCAGAGTTGTTACCCGCTACCTTGAATACAGCCCCACTCCATCAGCAGGTTAAAATAATAACAAATAAAACATGGAATTATAGCTGTGCAATACTCGAAAATGAGCCTGTCACTTTGCGTCTGGGTTGGAAATCAATCACCAAGTCTTCAAATCAGGCTCTACTATTAAGGGCTGGAAGCGGGAAAGATTAAAGACATGTCCATGAAAATCTTTTTCTGCAGGTATGCTGATCTTCCACCATTTTAAACAGATCTTTTTTCTTTGCTTAGCCATGGTTTCTGTCATTGTCTTCTGAACTGGTGCCCTTTTTGGCAGTTATTATTAACTATTATAAGTTAAAAGGATCTATTTCACAGATGGGCAGGGAAGAGGGAGATTGCATTGATTTGACTATGTATAGATGGGGTAAGAGGCACATGCAAGAGTCCTGTTCTCCTTCACAGCAGCAAGCTGGAGGAGCTGACAACAAAGCCCCAGAACTTGTAGCACCCTTTCTGTTGACTGCAATTCCATTGCCTGCATTCCTTCAGTCAAATTCTCTTGGGCTACAGAGCCAGGTCTACAAAAGGTTTTCTGGAGAGCAGAAAGCAGGGCCAGAGCAGTGTTGTGTCAAGGGTACAGTGACGTGTTGGCAATCTATGTTGCAAACCCTGACTTTCTGCAGCAAAGTCAGTGCATCCCTGTAAAAAGCATTTTGCTTCCTGGCATGGGAAACAAGGCCCATGGGAAAGTGCAGAAACTGCACTTGCAAGGATCCGGCACTTCACTGGCAACCATTCATCACAGTCCCATTTGGCACAGTCTCTTCTTACTTTCTTCTTCTAGCTGGTTGAAAAGGGTTTCTCCCCTCTACTCCCGTTGTCCTGTGGCTGCTACAGCAGAGAAAGGGGGTGCTTCAAAGCGAGCAGGAGGCCGGCAAGCTCTGGGCAAAGGGGCTCCCATCTCCTTGACTGACAGTAATTACCACTCACTGCGCTGTGGGTGTCACACAGCACATGCTGGAAATGGAGACAGGGCTTTGCATGTCTCAACAGGTTTCTCCATTTAAACATCTTTTAAGCTTAGAGAGTGGAGTGCTTTCTGCCTTTACCTCTACCCCCCCTCCTCTTCCCCATTTGGGTGCTTTGAAAGAGTTTTGTTTTAACTAAACAGTATTTTACATTTCATGCAGAACCATCATGTATCGCGCGTTTGTTTTCCCTCCGCCGTGACAGGCTCTGACATTATTTTGATGAGAAGATTTCTCAGCATTTTGAAACAGTGTTCAGTCTTCCCTTGCTTGGGGTTCCTTTTTAACCCTCTGAGTTTCAGCAGCCCTGTTGCAACTCCTGGGGAAATCTGCCGAAGTTTGGGGGCTCCAGGCACCAGTTCCCTTTTTCTCTTCACTTACCAGCCTGAGAACTGCCTATGAGATTTTGTCCGCACAGGGAAATCCACTCACATGGTTGTGCTGTATGGATTATTCTGCTGTAGATATGCTGGATTAGCAGTTTGTGGAGCTGAATTTAATTTGGAATAAGAGTAAATCCATGCCATACAGGCAAATCCTCCTCGCAGAGACACAGTTCCTGTCTACAGAAGATAGGAAAACAGCTGCTTTGCCAAATACAAGGCAAACATTAACTATCTTGGCAAAAGGACCCAATATAAATTATTTCTTCATGGCAGGGGCAAAAGTGTGTGAGGGGCAGACAGGGTGCTGGTCTGTGCATGCTGGGGAAGGTGTGTAGGGGTGCAGGGAGGGGAAGAAGGGCATGTTTTCTCACGTATGATAAACATAAGGATGCCAGCAAAGTTGGCTTGAGAGTGTCAGCACAGGGACTCCGTTTTTGGAGCAGGTTTGCAGCCTGATTTCACGCCTAGGTGCCTGATTCTGTTGCATTTCCTCTGCTGCAGTTTTCCCCAGTAGCTGAAGTTGCCTGGCAGAATTGAGTGCATGGGGCATGACTCCAGGGCGTACCTTTGCAGAACTGCTGATGCCTGAGGCTCGGTACTTCTGCTCCCTTCTGCTAACATCTAGCTTGTTTCACTCTGTTGTCCAATAGGTCCCGATTTACAGGAGGACACAGTCGCCCATCAGGGTCTTGAAATCTGTCCCAGCGGTCCCCAAAATCAATACAAACCCCAGTCATGGGCTTTTCAGCTTCATCAAACTGTCGGTTGTCCTAAAGACCCATTTGGCAATGCAGGCAAGGTGTCCTGCAGTGAGCTGCCCTGCCATGAGCTGCAGGAAGGCAAATGTCCTCCCAGCATTGCTCTGCTGTCGTGAACTCAATTCCCTAGGCTTTGATTGAGCTCAGTAATTGAATTCTGTCTTCCTGTGGGGTGGGGAAGAAGTAGGGGAGGAAGAGGGGGAAGATGAGGAAGGTGCTTAAAGATCAGTAGCAGTGTTTTGTGCTTGAAATTGGAAGCTTTTCAAAGCCTTCCAAAGGAGCTTAGAGGAGTCTGCAGGTAGGACGTGCTTTTAAATTTCCTGGCATCTCTTAATCATTAGCTGCATCCAAAGGGAATTAAAGAACGTCAATCAACATAAATTATTCTTCATGGGAGCATCAGCAGCATGGGCAGTTTTTATTGTAACTTAAGCAGGAAATTGAAATATCAGCATCAGAGTGTGAAATACGCCATTGCAGTGAACTGTTATTCATAAAGCAAGAGGAGAAATGTAAAGGAGATTACACACTATTAGTCCCACTAGAATTTTGCTCTTAATCTGCCTTAAATTGAAAAATTGTTTGGAAGTGTTCGCAGCTTTCTCATGCCATAAAACAGAGGGGGTATCACAGGCACGTGGCACCCAAGGAGGATTTTGAAAGTGTTAGGACCAGAGGGATATCAGCACTGAGTAGCTGTGGTCTACATTTACATAGGGGCTCTCAGCTAGTCACCTTCACTGTCATAGCAGAGCAACATGGTGGTCTTTACTGTGTCACTGTGGCCCTTTGGAGAGGCAGAATAACGAACTCAGCACTACGGCATGGTGTGCAGGGATGGCGTGTAGCAGGAGGCAGCAGGGCTGGGCGTCCTTCTGTCTCATGTCTTTACTTAGTACCTTACTGCCTGGGACATCCCCACTCCTGTCAGGCCTCAGAAGTACATTGTATCTCATAGCAAGAAGGTAAATCTTGAGCCCCGTTAGGGATGTTTGGTTCAATTTGAGGCACTTGAATGCACAATTCAATGGAATTCCTAATACTGGGAGGTGGGGGAGCTGTTGTCCCATCAGAACAAAAGAATGACATTTGGTAAATACTCGAGGAAAGAAAATTCCAGGAAAACATCTTCCTGGCTCCAGTGGATTGTTTTGTTTCAATTGTGCATAATCATTTCACCCGATAACGTTGAAAGATTTCATTTGGGCTTTTGATTGTATTAAAATATTAAACATGGAATATAAAATTATAATAAAACGTTAGCATTAATATTTTAATACAATCCAAAGGTTGAAACAAAGCATTAAAACTGCAGAGGAAATGTAGGGTGGGGAAGGCAGCTTACAGACAAGGGGGATTTATCCACATCATCAACCATGTCCATCTTCTCTGCATTGCAATTATCTTGACATGCATACTACACCCATCGCCTGAGCATGCATGCTGCTTACTTCCCTCTTAATCTGAGAAGCTCCCCCTTTCTTTAGACTTAGGAAAAGACTCAGGCAAAGAGAAAATGTGTCTTCACTATTTTTGTAAATGAATGACTCTTGATCTTTAAGTTCACACCAAAGAGACAGACGCACACAGAGGCCCTGTGCTCCGGGGCACCATGAAGAATGTCACTGAGCTTGAAACTCACAGAAGAAGAAATTTCCTTGCAGGGAGAGAGTTTATGTCTACAGTATGTCAAGAGGAAAAGGAAAGAGAAAGAAAAGACTCTGGGGGGTAATTTTTATAGCATATATTGAGAGAAGAGACAAATTTTGAAAGCTCCCAACAGCTGACGATCTGTTATTGCTGCACAACTCCTGTTACCTTTCTGCTTGGAAGAATATGAATGGTTTCAGAGCAAATGCAGGCATAATGTTATTTACCAGGCATGGCCTTATTAGGGACATTCATTCTTTTGCTCATAACCTGCCCTTTTATTTTGAGGGGAGCTGGGACATAGATGTGCAAGGAGATTATCTGCTCTGCCTCGGGTGTTCTCGGCACACTCGGGATTTTGGGATTGCACCAGTCCAGTGGTTGCCCACACAGATGGAATAGGTGTGCGTGACCCCACAGGCCAGTGAGAAATCAGATCTCTGTTTCAGATGCTGATAGTCACCCCGGGGAGTCTGATTTCAATGAGAACTGAGGCTATCAAGGGAGTCAGGGTTAGGCAGGGGCTCAGACAGAGGTTTCATTTTCTTTTAGACATGTCCTGTTTTTACCATTAGTGACTGGCTCTGTTGGGCTGTAATGAAGTATCCACTGAAGTTGGAAACTACTTGGACTATTTGAACCAATAAGCCTTGAACCTCTCCCTTTAGATGTCCAGTGCTAACAGCATTAAGTCTTACATTACTGGGTAAAAGATTTATGGGTTGGAGAAGCCTAAAGAAATTTGCCTTAGATGTTTCTCTCAGATGCAGAATTTGTGGTCATGGAGGTTCTGATCTTCACATCTTCACTATCTGCTGTCCTTAGCCTAGGTTTCCTGGTGTGGGGCAGAGCCTGGTAGTTTTGTCTGAAACCTCGAGTCAAAGCCTGGGAGTTTTGGCCTCTACTTTGCTCGGAGGTGAGCTCTAGCCATGGAAGTGGAACCTCAGAGAGCCATAATGCTTGGCGGTGGAGTTTGATGCTGGTTTTAACTCCTGCTGAGGAGAAGACTTTGAACAGGGAATGTCTTTTGACCTTTGGTTGTGCCTGTAATGCTTTATTCTCCAGCCTGTGACTGATGGGTGAATAAAAGTCCTGGAAAGTCCCCAAAGCCTCAGAGAAAGCAAGTAGCATTAAACCAGAGCTACAAACTCTCACAGTGGGCTTTCAGTAAAGTGCTGAGGAGGGACAGGAGGGAGGGACACCTGAAATGGTGACTGGAAAACCAGTAACAGGTGACACTGCGTCTCCCACATCCAGTCCCAGCCGCACTGCTCAGTATGGACTGGTGCACTGCCTCTGCTTCCCAGTCAGGCCAGTGCAACTGGTCACTGCACTGTCCTTCCCTGTAGGCCCCCTCTTCTTCACCTTTACACATCAGGACTGTGATTCAGCACAGGGTGTATGGGCACACTTCAGTTCGCACCTGTGCTTGCAGACTTTGGCAGAGGCTTGGCATGTGCCTCAGCACCTTTCCAAATAGCAGTGGATTAATGAGGGCTGGGTCAGGGCCCCTTATACCTCCAAGCTCATCTGCTACCGGTCTGAAAAATCCTGTCTTCACTGCTGTCTGTTAAGTCTTTATCACCAGTCGCAGGGGCTCTGTCGTAGTCAGCAGAGGGGAAGGGAGGAGTCACATTATTTCTTGCTGTTGGGAATCATAAAAAGGAAAGGCGCAAGAGCTGCAGGAAGCACTGCTGATTAGAAGAAGTAGCCCAGGCTCTGGCTTTGAACTGCTATCCCCAATATTATGTTCTTTCCTAGGACATCTGCTGTTTTCCACTCCTAGATGTAAGGTACTAGACTTGTGGAGCAGCCGGCAGATCCCATGTAGCTGTTTCACATAACGGTTACCCTTATAAAATCCTTAGAGACTGGGATGGCAGTTTGGAGCGCACAACCTTTGTGGCTTTTGGGGTCATTTTTGAGGTTATGCTGTACCATGCAGAACTTCCTAGGAGCAGGGCTCAGTCCCCACCTAGCTCATTTCATATGGAGTGAGTCAGTGTGTGCCACAGTAAATGGTATCTGTTTGTCCCTCTGCTCTGGTGCCTCAGGAACTTGGGAGGAGCAGATCAGTTACAAATAACCGGGATCTCCAGCCCATTTGTGCCACAACGCCAGAAATCTGCCAGCTTATAATTAGCCTCCATGAATAATTCATTGCAGACACTGCATCCATCAGATCTGACAGCCATAATCGTTTTGCCAGCAAAATATGGGGTTTGTCTTATTTGTGAAAATGATTCAAGCAGCATTTTTTTTAAATAGAAAGGGGAGGTGTACATGTGTCTATGTCTGTATATAAATATATATATTATGTACAAATATATAAAAACTTATATATATCTCCAGGGACACACACGTATATGCTTTGCATGCTCACGCTACAATAAAAGCTATGTTTGTATAGCATGGATCAAACCTATCAGTGATGTAACTGATTAAACCAGTTAGATTGCAGCAGGAATGAAGACATATTTATATCTGCTCTTTTTTACAGTCTAAAAATACCCTGTAATTCTGAACTGATGTGATTTTAGGCAGCTGCATTTAGAAACACCTCCAGACCCACATTTTGTTGTTGTTTTTGGAAAGCAGGCAAGGAGATCAGAGTTTCGGGGTCTTGTCAGGAGCCCTCAGATCTCCTGTCTCTTTAAGGCTTCGTCACACTCCCTCTCTCTGTGCTTTCATTCTTAAATACGGGATGTGTCCAGGCTTTATTAATTTATAACAATAGCTGATGGTACTGGGGAATGAATGGGGCTATGAAATATCTGACATGGCAATTAGAGCTGCTATCGCAGCGAGGCCTGATTTTTGCTGGAAGGGAAGTTGCTGTAAACCAAGGCTAATTAATTGCTTTTGGAAAAAAAAAAAGAAAACCCACACACAAATGATCTGGGCCAAAATTCACTTCCCGTCACTGTGTAAATCTGGAGCAGATCCACTGATTCTTGCACGGTTATCCGTGGTATATGACGAAGCACTAGTAAGCACACTATGGGTGATACTTCATGCAGAGGTGTGTGTTGCACACCAGCAGTTTCCTCAAAAATCAGCCTCCATTTATTGCTGCACACTTTTAATTCCAGAGGCACATTGACCATGTTGCACAGGATTGCTTGCATTTTTCTCTGTTATAAAGGGTGACTGGCGCAGCACTGCAAGGCAGTTCGGCTGTCTGCATTACAGATATCCCCAGCTTGCTCACATCACATGCAGTGCTTTTAGTCCAGTTGTGTCGGGACAATGAAAAATCATCTCCCCATTTTCTCCTCTTGTTCTTTGGCAATTTGCTTTCCTCCTTGCTCCCCTGAGTCATGCTGTTTAGTCCTTCGGTTGATGCTGCGTGTCAGCATAGGGTTGAGTCTATGCAAACAAGGCTGAAAAAGCTGAGAGGGTGATCTCAGAGGTGGAAGGGGCTTTGGGGGGCAGGGGGGAAGCTTTGTCTTCCTGGGCTGGTAGATGCAAGGAATAAATAGTGTGGATGGTCACATCCTCAAAGGGCAAAACCCATGACTGACTGATACCAGCCTGAGTCTGGGGACCTCTAGACCGCACAGTGAGTGCTGCAGTCTGAGCATCTCACTGCCTTTCCCCTCTCTTCCCCAGCTCTTTGTGTGGTGCCCTGCGGGATCAGGGAGAGATGATGTGTGGTAGAAGGAGAGAGACATTGATCAGCTCCTAAGTGCTGGGACCTGGGTGGTTTTCAATATTTAGAAATGGTCCTGGGGACAGAGAGAAGGGGAGGTTTTTATTAGCTTTTCATTAGAGTACACCAAAGCAACCTCTAGATTAAAATGTTTCTCTTCTAGAGATGGGGGGGGGGAATAGCCTGCAGTTGTGATGTTAGAGATAAGACCCATGACTGCAAGCACAGGGAGCTGGGGCACCTGTGGTTCAGTCCCAGCTAGGGAGGTGAGAACTGCTGACAGAGCAGAGCAGGAGCCAGAATGCCAGGGTTCTCCCCTGCTGTCACCATGCAACCTTGGGAAAATCTACCTGTTCTCAAAGAGCCTAGATCCTCCACAAACACATTTTGAGCAACATCAAGTGCATTTGACTCTGGACCTCAGAAAGCACTGGGAAGCTGGGCCACTGAAGGCCACAGCCCTGACACAGCATCCCCAGTTGTTCTGGACCTCAGGAAGGGAGCAGACATGCTAGCCCTAGACCAGGGTGGTGTACGCTGACTACATCCCAACTCACCCTCACTTGCCAGCAGCTTTAAAACAAGGCAGCAGAGGGTGACTTCAGTAATAAAATGCTCTGCAGTAACAAACAGCAGCAGGAGAGGCACTGGCAGAAGGTCATCTGTGTTTCCAGCTCCTTTCACCATCTCTGCTCAGTGATCCCAGGCAGAGGTGTGACACCACCTGCTAACACGCTACTCAAGATGACTGATGCAAGTATAAGTGACAGCTCTTGGCAACACATCACAAGCCTGAAAATTCAAACCAGGTCCTCCAAAATGTTCAGCTAAGAGTCAGCAAGGTGGATTTTGGCTGCTGCCCCTCTCTCCTCTTTCACAAAGCAGTGATGGATAAGGGCCCAGAGCACAACTCCCCACGATGTCTCTCGCTTTAGCAGGGAACACTGGTGTTGGAAGAGAGGTCTGCCTTCCACAGTGGGCTCTGGAGGCAGCTTTGGACTGCTTCTCTGAAAGGACCTATGTCATAGCTCAGATTTGGTGCATAAACCCACCTTTTCCTCTGCATCTCCAGGGCAATGAGGGACACCCAGCTAATCACAGCCATTGGGTTCCTGCTGTTTTGCAGCACATGTGCCAGGAGGCATACAGGTACAGGTACATTTTGGGGCCAGGTGTAGTTATCCATGCATCCACCCAGCCCAGCAACATGAAGTCTGAGTGAGTGGGCATGTTGGTGCAAAGTGTGGAGATTTTGGGGGTGTGGAGAGGGATAGAATGTGCAACTGAGGGTGGAAACATGTCCATGACCATGCACAGGGAGCCAGAACACATGCAGGAGGTGCGATGGGCTACTGAGGTATATGTGGGATGTGGAGAGGGAGTGTGTGAGTGGTGGGACAGGCAACTGTGCAAGTGTTGTGTCTGCACAAGGGCTTCCAATGGCCCAGTTATAAATAACACAGAGCACTGGGGCCCCAGTTGCTTTTTCTCTCTCAGCCAGCACTTAAATACCAACACAATAACAAACACAATGCATTATTTAAAAGCCACTGTGCTTGACCCTACAAGGAGCTTTTCAATCACCTGAATGTCAAGGAGAAAGATAATGCTGTTTCGCTGGTGGGTTAACCTCCTCATTTACAACGTGACCAAGGTGAGAGGCAAAGACCTGCTGAGATGAGCCTGTGTGGGGGTGCACAAGGGGATGGGTATGAAACCAATGTAGTCACCCACAAGGAGCAACCTGTGGAGCTGCTGCTGTCACTGGGAAAGCCAAGTGAGAGGAAGGATCAGTCCCCAGGGATGGAATACAAGTTTAGGAGAAGTAGCTCTTAGAAGAAGCTGTTCTCAGCCTGTTGCTATTCAGACCTATCAAGCTGAGGTTGGTTGTTGTTTGATCTTGGTAGTTACTAGTGCTGGCACTGACATGCCAGCAAGGCCAGTGTGTTTGCCCATCTCTCAGAGCTAGAAGGCCACAATCTGTGGCTGCAGTGCCCAGGGGGGCTGGACATGGGCTGGGCCTGGGCCTGGTGTGGTCTGCTCATAGGCATCAGGTCATTTGGTCCTTGCTGTCTGGAGTTGCTCCTCAGCAGTATTTCACCTGTGTCGTGGTTTCAGCCCAGCCGGTAACAAAGGACCACGCAGCTGCTCACTCACTCCCCCTGCCCCCCCCCCTCCGGTGGGATGGTGAGGAGAACCAGAAAGGGAAAAGGAAAGAAACCCGGAACCTCGAAGGTTGAGATAAGGACAATTTACTGGGGCAACACAAAAAGAGAAGTTAGAACAATAATGATACAAATAAGAGAATACA
>JANZLQ010000095.1:39999514-40023296 GCA_026212715.1 Elanus axillaris
CAGGTCAGCTGCCCCAGCTATGCCCCCTCCCAGGTCCCTGTGAAAATTAACTCTATCCCAGCTGAACCCAGGACAACCTGCTGCCCCCACTCCCTTTTCTTGGGGCAAAGCAGGTTTGGCCATGGGCTTTTTATTGCTTGTTTACCAAGCTGCAAATGCTTCTTGCTTGTGGACTGCTGTTAGTAAATTAAATGTTTCCAATCTCCTGTCTTGTTCTCTGGCTTCAGAAGAGACTTTTTCTTTCTCACAAACTTTCAGTGAAACCCCTTGCAAGGCTACAAGTCATTATCTGCGAGTCACTGTTGGAATGAGGTTGTGAGCAGTAGCAAAAGTCAGAAACTAGGATCTCTGTAAGCAAAAATCCTCAATCACTTTATAAACAACTAGTGGTATATGTCTATATCTAGAAAATGTTGTTTTGGAGATGAGAAAAGGTCACCAGTTGCAGTGGTGGCATTTCACCCCCAATGACCTCATTAGAGGTTTTTCCCAAGTAAGTTACTAGTTTTATTTATTTAACAATGAGATTTTCCCCCCCATCAGCAGAAAATACGAGCCAAAGCATCCTTTGCAGGACAAGATGTGCCACATTAAGAAGAGAGGTGCTTAGTGCTTAGATGCTTTTCACATTCAAATCACCTGAAAGGTGATATATAGTAATAGAGAGAATTAAGCTGATGGGTGTGTTGGTAATATGAGAACATGTTTTACTGGGCAGGGCCATTAACTCATGTGCTGGGAGACCATGATAACAGCCAGCTTTGGATGAGGAGGTAAAAAGACAGGTACATTAAGGGAGACTGGCTGTGGTTCAGGATCTGGAAGCTGTGCTCCTAGCCCTGCTGAAAGCCATGGAGTCCCCTGAGGATGCTTAGCACATGGGTGCTCCTGCCTTGCTGTGTGGGAGGTGAGTCTGGCACTGAGCAGATGGTGCAGGCACACCGTGTGCATGTTGCATGGGTGTGGGGAGACCCCACACCATGTTTGGGTATCTCTGGGTGTTCATGTGAGCAGAACATCACCAGCTCTCTGTCCTGGGTAATGGGGTGGGATTATTCAAGATTTGGTTGTTAAATAATTGGAGCTGTCTTGGTCATAAGCTGCATTTTTTATTACTCTTCATGGTGATGTTTGATAGCCCTGAGTAAAGTACCCAAAATAGTCAGCAGCACATGATGAGGAGAGGACTGGGGGTTGTTCTTTTCCACTCATAGGCAGTTTGGAAATACCTTTTAGGCAGCTCAATATTTTTGGCACCTGTAAAGATAGGCGTATTTGTGCTTCCCTCTTTTATTTGTGGTTTTATTTGTGCAAAAAGTCACAACTATGGTCTTGTCTTTGTAAATGCCACAAATAACCGTATTTCACCTCTCTTATACTGATGATGATGCTGTATCCTGATTCCCTGCTGCTGCCACTCCAGGCAAAGCTAACAGTTTGCACCTGGATAAAAAGTTACCTAAATCTAGTTAGAATGAACTCAGTCTCAGGGTGCAGCAGACAAAAAGTGAAACTTCCCAAGTGCTTTAGGAGTAGCTGCCATGTTTTTGACTTGTATGTAGGCACCTCACTCACACAGAAACTTATAGCAAGGCTTAGTCTCCTCACAAGAGCCTTTTAAAACTTGTTCTCAGAATCCAATATGGATTATAAATCATTAGAACAGATGAAGAGGGATCCAGAATGGATGAGGCACTGGTAAAATAGATTAGTTAGAATATAGAACAGATCTAAAAGCATGAACAGCTAGGGGGATTATTAGTTCAAGAAGATGAGATTAGATAGAGCAGCTCTTCTTCTGCTACCCTGGCTTTCCTGTTCGCTTTCCCAGCCAAAAACAGCTTGTGCAACAATGCCAAAAACCTAAACATGCTTCCTCTAGGCTTCAAAATCAGGCAGCATTTGAATTTGTCCAGAATTCTGCCTCTATCCCAGCCTGCCTGTCTATACTGAGATGTAAAAAGAAAGGGGAGGAAGGAAAGGCAAGTGCTAGCAGTTAGCAAGGATTGTGGCCCAAAGTGTCTTCTAGAGTTGGGGTGCAACGGGCAACCACTTGCAGAGCTCATCAACTTTAGTTCTCTGAAGCTGAAAAGACAGGAAGAGCCCAAGCAGATAATCACTCAGTACTTGGTTTTATTTATATATCTGCTCCACACCAGCAGAGAGTTGACCCTTTGGGTATCTTGCTTATTGTTGCCAGAGGCTTTTAACATTTGTTTTTCCAGAAGCAATAACTCCAGTGGGTAGAAATGCAGTCAGAGCTTCTTAAAGCAATTAAGTCATTTGCTTTGGTCCACACTGCTGGATATTATTGTTAACTCGAAAACGTCATCCATTTGTTTATATTAAAGAGGAAAAGTGAGAGGTTTGCAAAGGGGAGGTTGTAATGAGATCGTACAGTCCTAGTGGGCCATAAACTGTTCATCGAACAGGAGTGAGTTGAGCACTTGCAGACTCCACAAGTAAACCATGTAATCACCTTGTTAACACGCTTTCCAGCAGTAACTTCCCTGACTCCTGCCTGCTCTGGAATATTCATGTGCTCATGCATCATTTTAATGAACTTAACAACACATTCATAAGCTATTAATTAAACATTTATTAGTAATTATGCTTTGGGATCACCTCATGCATAACTCCTGGTGTTATAAATACGACATCTCACCCCTGTGTTTCGCCAGCCCAGTCCACAGGGCAAGAAAGACCCCTCTGCAAGGTACAAGGCCCCTTCCCTCCCATCCTACCCAGCCCTTGCCCGTATCTGGCTCTGCTCTTACTAATCAGAGTATTCTGCTCCCTGGGCATTGTGGAAATGAGCTGGTAGGAGAAAACAGCAGAATTCACTGGGTGATGGCCCACATTACCAAGGCAAATGTGTGCTGCAGGGCAGCAGCATGCACAGCCATGGCAGATCCTCGCTGCAAATGTTACAGGGATTTCCAGATGAGAATTAATGGACTTTCCTTGGCTAGCGTAGAAGAAAATGTTCTACGTGTGGTTGTTTATTATTTCTGTTACAGTCACTGTACTTGCTTATTGCTTCCATCTGTTGGCATCAAACTATTGGCTCTTGTCTTATTGCTGGGATGTAAACCCTTCACAGGCAGGGAGCATGGTTTGGTGAGAGGCATAACAAAAGCGCCTGAGAAATTTAGGTGCTTAAAGACAGGAATGCCTTGGAATCAGTTCCAGAGAGGAACTTAGATACTTAATTCCCAGAGGTTTCATTCAGGAAGAAATCTGTTTGATGGCCTGAAATATTAAGTGCATAAATTGTTACCCTTTAAGTCTTGCAAAGTCATTTGCTCCAGACCATCGTATCTCCAGTTGGCGCCTCAAGAGACTGTTAGTTTTGTTGTACAGAGTTCTTTGGGAACCCATTGACCCAGGCCATGTCCTGCCTAAAGAATACTTAAAGTCTTGCTTGGGCATAAAGTTGTTTCTGCTTATTCTTCCTTGTTGCCTCTCCTCTTTAGTGCTGCCAGATTAGACAGGACAGGATCAAGCAGGCCAACTGGAAGATCCAGAATCATTCTTAAAAATAAAGCTGCTCTCTTCTCTGTTCTCCAGGCTGTGTCTGGATCCACCAATGCCATTAGTCAAAGGAGCACAAGCTGATTTAGGCAGAGCCATGGGACCCACTGGCAGCTAGTAGCCTCCACAACCAAAACTCTGTTCACTGCAGGCAAGTGCTGTCTCTTCACAGCCACAAGGGACCCACTGAATAATCCCATGCAGGTGGCCCACAGCTTTGCCGCTTATACGCGGCAATTTGGATGAATTGGCAGGAATGGGAGATGCTGCACTTGCTCGTGTGCTGTTTTATAAATTTTAATCCTCACTTTGAATTTTCCAGCAGAATGGGTTCGCTCTACCTCTGGGCTGGAGGGAAACTTCTTTTCGTTACCCTGGAAACATGAAGATGACAGATCCATCGTTCATCAGCGAGGAGGAGATGATGAGAGAGAAGTAGATGACAAAAAAGGCGGGGGGGGGGGAGACTAAGGGAGTAAAAGGGTCTTTCAGAGGAGCCATCTTCACCTACTGCATCAAGGCTGGGAGCAGGGAGTGCTCAGGCTACCACCAGTGGTCAGGATCTCCCAGCATTTTATTGCATCTCCCATAGCAGCAGACTCGCTGGAGCAGTTTTGCTCAACTTTGACAATCAAGTAATGGGTGATGGATTAATGTTAATATCTCCTTGCTTCCTTCCCAGCTCTGGCAGCCTGGAGTCAGCTTACACTTTACATACTTAATCTTTTACCTTATTTAAACCTGGGTTATTGTATATGCAGAGCACACCTGAAGGTCAAAGAGCTGCTCGGTGAGGAAATGGGCAAGCTGCAGGACAAGAACAAGTGTCCTGATACTGTAGAAGGGAAGAGGAGGAATCCAGACATGCCCACTTGGAGGCCACCTCCCCTTCACAGGGAGCCCATGAGGACATCAAGGCAATTCACCTGATTAAAGTCAGGCAAGAGATTACATCTCCTGCTTAATTGGCTTTGCGAGGAAGCCAGTGGGTTATTATTGTCCAAGCAGCCACAAAAGAAGCTGTAACACCCAGTGTGGAAACATTGACCACATGCACAAGGCACAGAAAGATAGGGTAGGAATCAGGCTCTGAATGTCCATGCTGGTCTTGGAAGCAGCCAGAAATCAAATACACCCTTGGCTACAGGTGAAGTCAGGGTATTTCTGGGTGTTGTCCCAGGTGGCAGATTCAGAACAGATGGAGGAGTTGCCTCTTCTGAATTGTGGGGTCTGGTGTAAGCACTGGGGGCACCTGAAGCTTGCCCTAAGTCTGCGCAGTGGTATAGCTCCATCAGGATACACATCATGCTGCAATGTTTAAACTTGGAGCAGGGATGTCTGCACTCAGCTCTTGAGTTATTTGGTGTCCCCATGTGTACTGGAGGATACAGGGCAAAGAAATCCACAGTGCCAGAGAATGCCACTTTTTCCATTTGTGAATGGAGAGCTCTGGAGAAGATAAACCCCTCTTTAGTGTCTTGGTAAGCTCTGAGCTTCAATTAAAGGGAAAAGAATGCAGATTTCTGCCCTTCCCACTGAACTTGCAGGAGTTAGACTCAGGAATCATGGGGTTTTTTCCTGCTGGAAATTTGAGCGAAGAGCAGGCAAGAAAGGATACTGCAATGCAACATCCAGCTGCTTAAAGTCAGGATATGTTGTTCCTGCCCCCCTAATTTCCCTGTGCTCACCTCCTGTTTCCATGCCTTGATGATATAAGTCCCCCTCCTGCACTTTGTCTCCTTGCTGCCCTCCAAAGCACCAGCTCATATTAATCTCCCTGCTTGCTGAGTTGCAAAGTGCTTAAAGGCACGGGCTCCATTTTCTTGCTCTTATAAAGTGCCCTGTGCTCTTATGGCACCATGCAAATAAATACATGGTAATAAGCAATAGCCTTTCATGCACACTGCTCCCAGGGCCACAGGAAGCCTGGGGTTTACCCCAGAGCTTGCAGGAGTGCCAAGGAGAAGGTATGTTCCCCTTGCCCTGCTCAGCTCCATCCTCCTCCATCTGCTTGCTCCCCTCATTACCTCGCTCTGCTCCTCCCTAGCTCCCCAGTATTGCCCTCATGTGTCCCAAGTTTCCATTTCTTGCAGCCCTTGTCCCCCTCTTCATTGCCTCTCTGCACCTTCCAGCCCTACCGCTCTGTTCACTGCCTTGGCTCACCTCTAAAACAAGCATGGGGAGGAAGAGGAAGCAGAAAGGAAACACTTCACTTGAAGCAAGAAGATAACCAGCCTTGGCTGGGTAAAAGTTGTTGGTTTTGTCAATATTCGAGGAACTGTATCTGCTGAGACATGTAGGCTGCCATCAGAGGCAGAGAGCTGAGCTGGATGGATTTTAGCTTGCCGCTGCCATCTGCGGGGCTGTTGTTGCTGTAGCAAAGCTGGACGGTCTCGGGAGGGTATTCATCTATGTTATGGTTATTATCCTCTTCCCCAAGGAAGTTTGCAGTCCCTTTTCCCTCCCTCACCCTGATGCTGGAGCAGTGTCAGTGTAGCTGGCAGACAGAGTAGCAGCAGCAAGAGGCAAGTGTAGCAAACACTATCTGACAGTGTGTTTTGGATGCATTTCAGGTGAAAACACAAAAAATCCAATCGTGTTTGATCCTGGCTGTACCTGCCTTCCATATTCATGTTCGTGTACCTCCATGTCATTATGGGATTAAAGCATCATTAAGCACACAACGAAAGCCTTTGATAATGCTCTGCCCCATGCTCCCCCTTGCCTTTCTCTTTTGCATTTCTCCTACCTCATCCTCTTTCTTTTTTCCTTTTTCTTTCTTTTAAAATCTAGTCTTTTTCCACCTTCCTCCTTCTCCCCAGTGATTTCAGGGGTGTTCTGGAGTAATACCTCACTGAAATATGACACAGTTGAGAGGACTATATTCTGACTGTTCTTTACACCAGTGTATATATCAGTTTTAGTGTGGTAAACCAGCGGCAGAGTTATCAGTGCAGATCTCTCTGGGTCCACAGTGGCTCTGGCAGTCTGGGAGAGCAGAGGACGTGCTGCAGCTGAGTTGGTGCAGAGGATGGGGAATGCAAGCAGGTCCCCAGCATAGGGTTCTGGTGTAAATCTGGGAGTTATTCCACTGGTGTCGGGGAAGCTGCTTCAGATTTACACCAAGGTAGCAGTGATCAGTATCTGGTGTTCAACATCCACTTTGCAACCTCGTTACTGAGAGCTGCAGAGCTTCAAGCAGCCGCTGTAGAATGCTAGTAGTATTTTTAATAAGGGTGCTGAGACCAATCTACTCCTGTATGGCAAACGTGACAGCAATTTAGATTGAAAGCCTCGGTTTTCCAGACAGACACTCAGCCAGTTAGTGCAAACAAAAAGGCACTTGTAACTTCAGTCCTTTAATCTTACTCTTTGCTTCATGATAGATAAGGCGTCTTGACATCAAATTGCACTAATATGGTCCTCTGAAGATTAGTGCTGTGGACAATGCTTGTCGTCTGGCTTTCCCTGATATGTTTTCTGAGTGTAGCAAGGTCTAGTGGTCAAAGCAGGGATGCTGGTATGGAAAATGGGCAGTTCTCATACTCTCCCTGCCTCTGAGTTCTAGTCTGCCAGTGGCTGACCTTGCCTTTTGGTTTTTGCAGTTGTAAAATGGGCATAATAGATACTAATTGCTGGGGAGCAGGGGGGGAGCTCATTGGGGGATGGCAAATGATTATTGGCTTGAAAATTACAGGGAAGAAGCAGAAGGAAGGTTTTGCAGTGAGTGTGGGATGCAGGAGCTGCTTCTCTAGAGATCTCAGAGCTTTTTCCTACAGATGGTCTCATTCCTGTCATTTGAACAAAGGAGCAAAAAAAATAAGGTCAAGCGATTTGCCCAAGGTCATATGAGAAGTCTGGGAATGAACCCAAGTGTTGCAGGTGCTGCCAGCCCGCTGTAACTAGTGGGTTGTGCTGCCTGTTCACAGACAGGCTGTAAAAGCTGTCAATGCACACAAACACCCCACCATGTGCTTCAGTTTCCTGTACCATGCATTGGGCAGAGCTGGGAGCCACTTCAGCAGACCCAGAGCAGCATTTGAGGAGGAAGAGATGGCTGCACAGTGGCTCTGCTTCCACGCATCCAGTGTAAGGCCAAGGAGCGTAGAGCCTGGGCTTAATTCTGCTCCCAGTTTCCTTCCAAATAAACCCACAGCAGCTCTGGGAAAGGGGTACAGTCTTGCTGGTGTGGTTGAGAGAAAGTGATGGGAGCCTGGAGCCGCAGTGTATCTTCCTAGGCTCAGTGGCGTGCTCCTTTCACCTTTCTAAGGGCTCTCTCAAGTACCCCAGGCATAAAAAACAGCCTGAAGCTCACCTGGATCTGCCATGAGTCTGTGGGTGAGCCCCTCCTGAGCCCAAAGCCCTGAGCTTTCCTTTTATTGGTCACTCAGACTACCAGAATAAGGTTGCTGGGCTCAGCCCTCACCCTGAATGGGGCTGTATGTTCAGTTCTCAGGTGTCTCCTCCATCCCATGGCTCACATCCACCCTCCAAAGAAGCTTCACTGCTTCCATGGAGATGGGCCTGTCCTAGTACATCACTTTTCATCTGCCTGCTTGGCTTTGAGTGGATTTAGCACTGAAAATCAAGGGCACTCACCTGGACTGTCCCACGGCTCCCAAAAATCCCACACTATGCGAGATGCCACAGGGCCTTCCTTCTGCTCAGTGCAGAGGGGCCATGCCCTGACAACCCTGCTGGGCCAAAATGCAGCATCAGGGAAGAGGAGGCATGAGCACTGCTCTGACACCACACTGCAATCGTCCGTGGCTCCATCAGCACCAGAGAAGATGGGAGGTGTGGGAGCAGTGTCAGCCCAGCAGGGAGCTCACAGCAGCCTCTCTGAGATCAAACTGTACAAGACTGAGTAAAATGGACAGGGGAACAGAAAAAAGGAGGAAGATGCCTCAAGTCAATTACACCAAGAAAAACTCTGCAGGAACTTCACAGCAGAGCCAAGGCAAAACAAGCAGCTGAAGTCAAGAAGCAGATTAGAGCGCTGTGGCCAGGAATAGCAACCAGCCATGCAGGAGCATTCACAAAGGGAAGGGCCCAGCAAGCAATGCCAAGCCAGGGAGAGGCGAGGAAGGCAGTGGGTTAGACACACAGGCCTGGGAGAGGACTTGAGGACTGTGCTGTGAGATGTTAGATCCTTAGAGTTGCCTGCAGGGCCTCCCTCCAGAGAGGCCTTACTCGGCCTGACTCTTGGTGGATGAAAAGACGGTATAGATGCCGAGGGCTCAGTACCTTTGCAGGTACTGCTGCTTACCTAACAGCAACAACTGCTGGATAAAACACCCCTGAAGAGAGGAACCCATCTGCACGCTGCAGACACAGGGAGCTCAGTGGTGTCTTTTGAGACTGACTTTGTCCTGAAAGTTTGCAGTGATTAATTCTTTGCCTGGACAATGCAGGCACACCACAGGCTGGGGCAGTTGTAGCCAAATCCCCATTGGACTGGCATTGATAGCTTTGTGCATGAGTGAGGGCAGTCTGGAGCCAGGCCTTGCTTGCTCCTCACTCCCCGGCAGCACTACTGTGGCTGCCAGGCTCCCTGGGACGGGAGCAGCCCTGTTCCTGCCTGCAGGGACCAGTCTGTGGGCATGCAGCTATTGCCAGGCATGCGGTACCAAAGGATTCCTGGGCTAGCAAGAGCCTTTTGTTGTTGTTGTTTCAAAGGCTTTGAAATGCATGTTTCATTCTTCCTTGTTCTGACATGACAAAGGACTATTTTAATAGCTGTGTATTAAATCTATTCAGGGGGAAAAAAATGAAGGACTGGTTTAGCCTGCAGTTCAGGGAGTTGGTCTGTTATCAATAGCCTGTTTCCATCAGAGTTCAGCAGGAGACTGTGTCAGCCTCACCAGGGTCAGCGCTGGAGTACTCCCCAGCCTGTACTCCCTGGCTGTTGATGTTCAGCCTCTAAGTGGGATATATAACAATGCAAAAGTCTGGTTCTTTCCTCCTGTCCCTCCCCTCCTGCTGAAAGCCTGGAGATCCCTGACTTGGGGTGCTTTCCTTTCAAATATTTTCATGCCAATATAAACAGAGCTCTCCAACTCCTGGTATTCTGGCAAGCCAGGCTGCAAGGCAGGACAGGCCAATGACACCAAGAAATGTGGTTTTGCAGCATTTTCCCCTGGCTGCAGCAGAACTCTGTCCCTCCCGTGCTGGGACTGCCTACACCTGACTGATAGAGCCGGCCGGAGGATCGCAGGGGCAGGAAGAGAGGCAGGCGTCGCGGTGGAGCTTGCGAAGCAAGGGACCGAGAGAGTGACTCAATATGTGAAACTTGACAGCTCTGTGTCGAGGTCTGGCCACAGCACAGGGCCACAGAGGGGAACGAGGCTCATCAAATTGAGCCTGGGAAAGTTTCCAAAACCTTGTCTTCACGAGGCAACAGTGTGCAGGTTTGCATAAATATCTCTAAAATTCATCAAACAGCTCAAATGAAATACACTAAGGAAAGGACTACTTCTGCATTTAAATCTGTGCACAGTTGCTCCCCTGTCTTTGAAATCCAGTGATGCCCGCCCCTCCATCAGCCTAGGAGCAAGGTACATTCCAGATGGTTCCCCCATCCTAAAAAACTGCACTGCACAGCCGATTAAATTCTGCTTGTTGTAATTAAGCCCGACACAATTAGCTGTCAAGCAGGGCACTCATCTGTTTTATGTTGCAATCTCTTCAACAGGCAAGGCTGCTAGACAAGATTGTCACTTTTCGAAAAGATTTTCATTAGTTACCCTGGGCTCTGTGTCAGACTATGAAATATAAAAATGTGCTCTCTAGCCAAGTCAGGGAAATTCTCATTTAATGTTCCACACAGTATTATGAAAGTAATGTACTCTGAAAATGAATGCATTTTAGAACATTTCGGAAGAAATGTAATTTGTCTGCTAAGTAATAACTGCATGTTCATGAATTTACTGATTTTTTTTTCAATATGCCTTTTGTAAAGTTGGGAAGACTTTTTCTGACCTCAGATGAGAGGAAGAGAAACTGTTGATTTTAATGTTACTCCTTCCTCCCTCCCTCTTTCTTTCATTCTTTCTTTTCTACCACTTCCGTACACCGTCAGTATAAGAACTAGACACTGTCTGATAAAAGTAGAAGCTTGGCAGAGAAGAAGTATGCAGCTCAAAATGGAAAAGACAGAAAATAATTGCGGTCAGTGAGGAACAAGGGAGCTCCATCTTTCTGTGCCTTTAAGAACAGAGAGCAAGAAATCCCCTGTTGCTCCTCACAGTTCAACAACCAGCATCTGTCAGTGGAGATGCAATTACAGTTTCCTTGTTTTGGTGGGACTGTGAATTTTCTGCATTGCTAATGTCAGAGGCTAAGTGGGGGTCAAACACACAGAGTTGCGGATGCTTCTCATCACCAAAATTCAGATTTGCGATCAGGGAAAATAAGTACTCCAGGCTGACAGAGCCTTCTCCTTTCCTTATAAATAGATGCTGGACGCTAGGTAAAATGCTTGAACCTTCTCTGGCTGGCGTATTGCCTCCCTCTGCTCCAGTTTGCGTAGAGAAAAGTCATACCTTCAACTCCAGTGCTGAAGCATTCATGACTCTGGGTTCAGATCTGATGGTCTGAATTGGAGAACTTGCACAGCCAGGGAGATGGGAGCGGAGCTGAATGGCCACTGAAATGCTGGCTGAGCTTTCCATCAGAAGAGAAATGGCTGAGCCAGAGTTACTGGGTTCAACCGGGCAGGAATTTGGCAGGGGGCAGAAGGGGAAAGGAAAAAACAGATTAATGGCAACAAGTTGGAAAAAAAGAGGAAAATAGGCAAGGAATTACAGTGAGAGTTAGGACTGTACTCACAACTGGCATGAGTCAGCTCAGCAAGCTTCTGCATTTACTTAAGATGTGATTTTGATAGTTGAAGGATGACGTGGTCCAGACCTGGGTGAGCCAGCAGAGCTGAAGTGGTGGTATTGCTGCGTCCATCCAAGCCATGGTTAGAATTTATTGTCCTCTGATCTGTTATTACCCCCACGCTTGTGTACTTCCGGCCCTGTGTGGTGTAGAATAGGAACAAGTAGAGAATGGCATATATTACTGTCTTGGTATGTCTGTACAAATTGGAGTTGTCAGTTTGTATGTTGAGATGAAATATAGTTTTTGGATCATAAGAAGTTATGTGCTGAAGTTTGAACCCTGCTGTGACAAGCATTACCCGGCTTTGTTTGCTGCCTTTAACTGACCATTAACTCCACGGGCAGACTCTCTTATTCAGAATTCAAGTGGCTTTAATCAGGCTTCGTTTACGCTCCTTGGGAAGGAATAAAGTTCATTCCAATTAACATCACTTTATCACCAAGTAGAAGCACCCCCCCCCCATGAGGTTCAGTGTGCATTTCAAAGATTTATCTTTTATGGCACACCTTCTCCTCACTCAGATTTCATTTTCAGCAAGGCTTATTTTTACAAAAAACTCCTATTTTCCCAGGAGCAGTTCTAGAAGTTGTCTCGTTCCTGCCCTGGGTGTCTGCACAGGGCCAGGAGCTTGGGGCTGGAGTGGAACCTGCTCCATTAGCATTCAGATGCAGAAGGAAGGGCAGGAAAAAACTCTGCAGAAGCATGAGATGGAGCAAATAAAAGCAGAGGGGGTGAGCAGGAAAACATTGTCTCTTAATTGAGCTGGGGGAGAAGGAGTAGTGGTGATTACAAGGCTTGCAGATCTTTGTTTATGAGAGCTGCCTTCCTGCGATCTGTCTCCATCGGACAGAAGTATCCAGGCTACCCTCGAGAGGGTGTCATGCAGGGAGGAACTGAACCAGAGTGACTGTATGCAAAGCACGTGGGGTGCATGGCTGTGTACACGCTGTCTCAGTGCTGTTCCCCGATGCTGCGAGCACTTTTGGTACAAAAAGCAGAGCAACAGAGCTTTTGCTCTCCAGCATGTTCCCTTGCTTCAGCCAGAGGCAGAATCACCATGCAGTAGCACAGAATAAAGCAGGGCTCGCTCTCGTATCCCAAATGCTGATCATAAAGATGGTCGCATACATGGTGGCATGCATGGATGGGGCAGAACAATGCAGAGTCACAGTTTGTTTGCCACAATGGCAACATGCATAAACGGAGTAAACCTAACATGTTTGAGACAGGGGAGACCCCTGGGTATCTGTGCTGGAGAGCTCAGCTGCATGGGGGCTGTTTCACCAGGTCTCTGGACATCTGCTCTCCACCCTAAGCTACTGCTCCAGCCCAGCTGCCAGGGCTTTAACATCCCAGAGAAATGGCTCGCATCTTTTTTTACACTAGGATGAAATGCCTGGGCGGAAAGAGAGGGTCTGTGCAGAAGACACAGATGTATGGCAGCTCCGCTCCAAGTCCTCTAGCCATCTCCTGAGCAGGCAGTGATCAGTCTGGCGGATGCTGCCCCAGACACCCGGCTTCCCCTGCAAGCTGCTCACTCCAGGTAGGGCTGGGGGCCACTGTGTGGCTTGGCTGACACTGGCACCCAGAGGGATGCTGGCTTTGCCGCTGCAGGTGGCCAGCACGTAGCGGGTATGTGCTAGCAGGGACTCTTGGCTTGCTGTGACTTGCTGCTTTATTGCAAATAGCTTTGGCCATAGCTGCTGTGATAACAGTAAAAACCAAACCCCAAAAAATCGCTTCCTGCTCCATCCTTTAGCTGGATCTGCTGCTGGCAGATGCTTTGTCAACACCAGGTGCAAGGGGCTGCTCAGGGGGTGCAATGAAACCCAGGTCTGATTTTTTTGTGTCTGTTTAATGCTTTCCTCCCTCCATTAATATTTGCAGGTGGGACTCCCTCCCTTCCTCGGTAATCAAACTGAGGGGTATTTTCCCATTTTGTGGGTGTTTTAACGCTGGGAGAAGAGTCAGAAAGAGATCACTGAAAGAAAAAGGCCTTCAGGTACTGGAATAAACCTCCCAGGTGCCTCTCTTCTCCCCACACCACTGCTGCTCGCCACAGGCTGGGATACACAGGCAGCCCCATTGGGGTTCTTGTTTGGCTTTGTTTTGGGACATCATATAAGCAGAGGCCTCAGCGTTTAGCCCTGTGCTTGAGTTGAAGCCCATGCTTAAGGAGACTCACAGTCCTTTTGCTTCCTCCTCAGCATCTCTCTGATGAGGGCCAGAGTCCTGCCAGTCCCATCTGGTTTATCACACTGGACCGTCAACTACACAACTTGCACATCTCAGCGCTGGTTACGACTCCTTGATGTATTCAGAGCCTTCATTAGGTTTCATCAAAGCCCCATGTTGGCAAGGGTTTTACCGCAGTGACCTACACATCACAAACCACAAGTATCACCCCAGTTCTCCAAAAAGAACCTGAAGGGATGGAAGAGAAGCTCTCTCTTGTCTTTCAGGTAAGCAGACTTAAATATGTAACTCTGACAGTTTCAATTATTATTCTTTTAACCACGCTACAAAAGAGGGGGAAAAAAAGAGATTTATCACAAAAGATTATTTGGGGGGAAGGGCGGGGGGAGGACGGGGGAACTCTAGAATGTTTTATTTATGGGAAAACCGCAAATTACCTTAATAAATTCCTTTACTAAGCTGTGTCAGCTACTAAAACATTGTTCTTTGTGGGTGAATAACTTTTAATTTGAGTGTTCTAGTATTCAGCAGAGTGAGGTAATGGATTAGCAATTGCCTGTATTGTAAATGTCATCTTGGCATAATTAGGGTGATTATTGTTAACCAGTGGAGTTTAGTATTTATCTGTCACTGGGTGAGAGAATATAACAAAGCCCCAATTAGTTATAAATGGTGGTGGGTGGCAGGAATGGAACACAGCCTCTGAAACGCTATTTTTGTTTTAAATGTTTCAGTGTTTATTTGGTTTTAACATCCACATTAATGCGATCTCCTCCTGACAAGAGGGATAGCAGATCATGCGCACATGTAGATGCCGTGTGTGTCAGGGCAGGAATTACAGCAGAGAAGGCGTCACAAGCAGGAGCAGCACTCGAATTTGCTGCACAAAGTGCATGTTGCTGTCTGCCTGTTCTGAAGCAGGTATGTGTAAACTGTCTTCCACTGCATCTAGCTGGGAATACATGTGATCCCTGATTCTGTCCAGTATTGCAGGCTCAAGACAGTGTAAAAAGGTGTGAGAAAAGCTTTTTTAACTGACTCCATCCCGATTTCTCCTTTCCTGATCCACTCACCTTTGTCCCTTTACACTCGGACTCGTATTTGCCCTTCAAATGGGCCAAGTGAACTTTTGATCTGTGATAACAGTCACTCCCTGAGAAATGGAAGCAGAGAAGCAGTAGAAGTTCACATCAGTAGAAAAGGCATGCTAAACTGCTGAAAGATAACAAACATTACTGCAGCTTACAGCTGTCTCTGTGGTGTTTCTGCTAGCTTCAGTGTCCAAGCATTTGCACCCACTGATTGCAGCGCAGTTTAGGTGGCCTTTCGAAATCCAGCCCTCAAAGCAGCAATGCAGTCAGTAACCACCTGACTGGGCTGGACCCGCTGCATCATCATCTCTGATAGACACCAGCATGCCCAGACTCAGCGCCAACGACAAGTTTTAAGCCTTAATTCCCATTTAGGCTCCTCGCTGCCCATTCGTTTCTACCAGCACTGTTTCTGACGGTCAAATGGATACTTTAAGAGGAAGTGGTCTGAGTTCAGCTCTGCAAGGGAAGGGATGCAAAACCTTATTACAGGCAGCTACGGAGTGGTGTCCCCATTGGAAACATCATCTCCTTTCCCCCCAGGTCAGTCAGCAGCTGGCTCAAGGCACCAGGGTTAATGTCCTTTGCGAATACTTATCCAGCCTAATAGAACTGGGGATATTGCTATCACTCACAGATATTTCAAATCCTTCCTCTTAATCCTGACAAGCTCTTGCCCTTAATAACTTCGGTGGGACTTTTGCCAGAGCAAAGACTGTCAAGTCAGATTCTCAAATGAAACGAAAAGCAAAGCAGGAAGGGAAGTTCAAGGTGAGGGTTTTTTTCCTTGGTGCTTTTTATGGATGTTCATAGCTGGAAACTTTTTTTTTTCCTTCTGATTATCTAAATGATGGATGAGTCAAACGTCCTGAGAAATGTTTCCAGATCCAGACACAAATGACAGAGGATGAACTGAGCAAAGCCATCAGGGGCTGAGAAAAGACAGAAAAGAAGACATAGAGAGTTGATAGGGGAATAAAAGACTCAGTGGGAAGAAAGAAGGAGGTTTCAGAGGAAAGCAGGGATCATGTACTGTATGAAGCTTACACACAGAAAGAGTTTACACATTTTTAATTAATGGATATTTAAGTACATTGTAATAATCAGTTGGTTTAGGCTATCTCAGACAACAGGTTGCTTGTGGCCACAGTGTATTAGGTGGTAGCTCTTTAAATTCTTTGGAAACCTTTTGTGGTGCTTAGTCTCCTGTGACACAGATTATCTCAGCTTTCTTTAAAAATGAGAGGAACTTTTCTATACTCTCTCTGTGGCAGAAAACATAGAAAACATGAAGCTGAGAGCCACAAAGCAAATAAAGATCCAGTTCTTGTTTTAAGACATTCTCTGATTGCTGGAGACGCTCCTACTCTAGGGAGGGAAGAGGCTTGATCGATGGTTTGCAGGGTTTAGGACAAGCAATGCTGGTAAGTGATGAGCTCTTGTCAGGATATGAGCCACAGGAGAAAATAAGCAGGAAGAACAGAAGATTTGAGCTGCTTTTAGGAAGAATTGGCATTTTCCTGCACCTTTTAAAACTAGGCACAAGATGCCATGGATCCCTCTGGGCACCAGCTCAGAAACAAGATGGATCTTTCTCTGCCCAGCTCAGCCTTGTCCAGCCCAGCATCATGTGAAGTTTAGCAAGCTAATATCCCCCTGGGGAGCTAGTATCCCTCCAGGCCCCACCTAACCCTGAACCATTTGTTTTCTCCCAGTGTGCAGAGATTCACCTTTTCACCCAAGAAAGGAACTGATGTCGCCACCTGAAAATCTGCAACATCTCTGGGAGGATCTGTGAGCCTGTGGCCACAGCAGGGCACAACTGCAGCAGTCAGAGGCTTGCCAATAAAAATAGGGTTTGACCTGGTTTTCGAGTGGGTGCAACCTGGATTTACTTCCCACAAGACTGCACAGGTACTGCTTCCATTGTAAACTATATAAAGCCTGTAAATACTGAGTAAGCCTAACCTAGATCCTGATTATACCTGAAACAAGCCCATAAATCCAATGTATTTTTTTGCAAATGCAGCCAAAGTTCTGCTATTATTTATTTAGATGCATCTGGGAGCTTACAAATTTGCAACGATTTGCCAGCACAAATATTTTTCAAAAAAGTGTTTCACCCCTTCTCTGTAAATATTGTGCCTCCGGCCTTTGTGCAAAAAAAGATGTTTTGGCCAAAGTAGGGAAAAATAAAAATCTATAAGCATTTTATAGAACTCGTCAAATACAATTTTAGTTTAGTTTTACAGAGAAGCAGGACTTTCTATTCTCTTCAGCGTCTATGGGAAGGTCAATATTACTTCTATAAAACCTTCAGCAGCAAGGTTTTTTACATGGGTATGTCCACTTCCCATGGAAAGTCAATAGATGCACTCAGAGCAATTCCTGAACAGAACAGGAGGGATCAAAAGGGAATTTTTGAGAGGTTGAGCTCGCTTGTATGAACTGAAGCAGTGTCTAATTCCTTAAAGACTTGATCCAGCCCCTACTGAGAGATATGAAATTGCTTCAACAGAAACAGGACCTGACCTTCACTGAGAGACAAGCCAGGACCTGGAGGAGCCCCAGCTGCTTAACACAGGCACAGACATGCCAACAGCCGCCTCCTCGGCCTGCCTCAGTTTGGATTGCAGTCAGTCCCTGGGAGAAAATAGAAATTCATCATAATGAACGGAGCAGGAGGCTTGGCTCAGTAGCACCATTTAACGCCTGATAATCCCTCATCCCAATTTGCTCCAGTTTATTAGACATCCCTGGAAACAGGTGTGATGGAAATATGATGGAACTATGACAGCAGGTAGAGCTGTCAGTTCACACCCTCTCCATCGATGGATTCTTCAGGGAGAGCAGAGCTGGCATCATATGGGCACCTCCCTCTCCTCTTCCCAGCTTCATGTCAAGAGCATGAAGGCATCCCCATGCTGCAGCCAAGAGGGGCACTTTTTCATCAGGTCTGGAGGGAAAATCAAGCCAGCCACGTCCACAACTGTCAGCACCAACAGTCCTCCCATAGTAACAGCAAAAATGCCAGTATGGACAGAAAGGGGGAGATTAAACTGGCTGAACTACGCTGTTGCATCTGGAGACACCAGAGGGAAGTGCTACTTCCCATCTCCCAGCCCTTATGCTTCAGCATTGCCACTTGGCTCGGATAATTTACTTTTAATAGTCTGGTTACAGATGAGATTGCAAAAGAAGCACGTGACTCAGAACAGGGATTTCTGAGTCACATTCTCATTTCCCCCTCATGCCTCCTAGGCCTCTAATAAACTACAAAGAGACATTAAGGAAACACTAAGAACTCTTTATCTCCTGAGATTCGGGAACCGGTACAGTGAGCAGGCAATAATGGATTCCATGTATTTGCAATACGTCCCTGCGGCAGCAACCGAACAAGGGAGACGGGAAGTTCAAGTGCTCAGGACATAGACTGCCCGGATCAGGTGGCCAGCAGTGGATAGAAAGCAGGTGAGCAGTGTCTGAGGTTGGGTGAACACGCCTTTACCACACAGTCTCTCAAGAGACTTTCAGCCGTGCCCATGTCTCATTCCCTGGGAAACTCAAGAGGAATTAAGTAGCTCTCATCTGTGCTTTGAGACATCTTCTCCATCACCCCCCAACATGTACCATATCACCTGGGCCAGGTTAAATCACAGCATGCAAATAGGAAGAGAAAAGGGGCCACATCCTACCTCTGCCTACAGTGTCCCTGACTGTAACACCAGTTCAGCAGACAACTGCAGGTAATGGGAAAATCAGGCCTAGGGAATCAACGGGCACATGTCCCCCCCAAGGCAAATAAATCAATGCAAAAATCAAGTAGATGTTAAAAACACATACATAGAACTAATTACAGAAAGAGAGCTAAGCCTGGGGTGGATGAAAGCCCTTGATAAAGGAAATGGCTCCACCAGGTAAACGGAGCAGTTGGCCTCAATGGCTTGGGTTATTTTTTATTTTTTCTCTTTCTTCATGTAGGTCAGATGTCTTCCCGAGGGGGTTTCTCTTAACCTCCCTCTTAGGATCTCAATTACACACTCAACACAGATTAACAACAACAACAGATAATAGAACAGTTAGAGCAAAAGAAACCTCAGAGGAAAACACAGTGCACTTAGACCAGAACAAATAGCAAAGGGTTCATGGGGAAGGAAAATCAATGTGGCTGATATTTATTACACTCTTTATGGAGGGCGATGGGACTCAACCAGAGCCCATTTAGAGTTCTGTTCCACTTGGGTTTTGCTATAAACAAAAATAATGAGTCCAGCCCTTCATTACAGTTTTGTGCTTAGCACATTTTAATTAGGGTTAGGAAAGTAGACAGGGAGGGGAAAAAAAGCAAGAAAAAAATAAAGAGAAAGAATAGAGGTGAGAATAATCTCCAGCTAATTCATAATTTAGTATCAGTTCTGTTCAGGCTTCTGTTGGATCTTTCAAAAGAAACATCCCCTTTCATTCAGATTGGATAGTTGCTGTTCAAACAGCTTTTTGATGCCACACATGAAGAAAAAACAACCAACCATGAGCAGGGAGGGGAAAGGGAAAAAAAGAAGGCAAACAATGCAGTATGTATAGAATCTAACACAACACAGTGTCCCATACTAAGAGGCAAAGACCAGTGGTGGTGACTGTAATTCAGCATGAGTGGGAGCAAAGTAGAAGAAGAAAGGGCAGAGGAAAAGCATGTTGTGAGTAATCAAATCCTTGCTTTCATCCACTTGCCTCCCAGCATACACACATACACAGCAAGGTACGCACAGACATACTGAGAGCCTTGCAGCAGGAGTGGACAGGAATGCTCCTCTGCGCGTGTGCTTACATACACCTGCAGGGACATAACCATGATCTCCATGAGAGATTGCCTGGCCCTAAGGCCACGGTGTGGGGCACAGCAGCATGTGCCATGCTGGTTGTTGGGAAGCATTTTCTCACTGACACTGCCCCACGCTGGCTTGCATGCACACAAATTCAAATATGTGTGTGTGCTTGCGTGCAGGTGTCTGCAGTGACCCACAAAATGTGTTCTCCCTGCTTGATCCATCCTATTACATGACTGACTGTGCTCGGACATGGTGGAGATTGATAGCATTGAGATCGGATTCCAGTCAAGGAATTTGAAAGCTGTTTTGAGGTGAGTCCTGCTTCAACTATAGCTCAAAATCAAATTATTTTAGTTGTGGCAGGGAAGGGGGGAAAGAAACAGAGTAAGTGAAATAATAGCTACTGTCTAGCTAAGATAAGCCAGGCAAGACAAAATATTAATTCTGATTCTGTTAGCACACCAGAGAGAGACGTAATTCCATGGACCTGTCCAAATCAGAGAAAATTACTGTCACCAATAGTGCATCATTCAGGGGTGATAAGTCATTAACACCAGGTAGAAAATGTAACATCCCACTATTTTATGCCGTTGATAATAAGCTTATCTGGGAAAGGAGATCCTCTGGCTCATGTTTCTTTGTGAATGGAGGTGCGGGTAGACTTTGAAGCTCTCTTAAGGTTCACCAGCCTCACTGATAGTGGAGAACATTTCTAACCCAGACTGCATGCTGACATCTTTGTATCTCCCGTTGCACAACCCCAACACCAAACTGAATTTGAGCTCTCTCCTCAAGCTTATGGCTATGTCCATCCACTTGCTCCAAAGGGTGGATGGGATGACTTCAGACCTGGAGGAGGCCTGAAGATAAAGCCCTGCCCTGCTGTGCTGTGCTCTGCATGTTCCCAGCTATGCCGGTGATTTGCTGTGTCATCTTGAGTAATCAGTATGGCTAGACATGTCCCCTTTCATATCAGATGGCTCGTACAGGTGTCCTCATTAACCTCATTAACTAATGAACCAAACTGATCACACACGTCTGCTGATGAGACTCGCTTTTAGTCTTGGAGTGCAAGTATTGCTTCATCAGCCCACAGCAAGTAATCCCTCCAACACGATCAACAGTCTCTTTCCAACATTTGCCACCACAGCAGGGATAAAAGGAGATTGAACTGGACTCTGTTTGGAAAACAGAGGTGTTGCAGGTGAAACACAAGCAGTTCAAATCAGGATCAAGAGGAAACTATTCCCTGCTTTATGAAATCAGTGCATTTCAGAAAGAGGACGCAGCCAATTTATGGAGCATCCTCGGTTTGTCATTTTCCCTGCTGCTCCAATCACTTTGGGCTACCCTGGAGGAGTGGGCCTGTAATCACTGCCAGACACAAAACAAAGACAGGAGAAAAATCTCCTGGTTTAGGGAAGTGGGGAAACCTGTGGCTCAGGCTGTGTCTCTGCAGGAGCTGGAGAAAGCTGGAGCTTTCTGCAGCCACCTGGAGCTTAATTGCCACTTAAAGGAATTATCTTGTGCCTTTATCCCTAAGAAAAACAACTATTTGTACAGAGCAGGCAGACAGATAGGGAAGCACATTGGAAATTGCTTTGTAGACCTGCTTCCCCTCCTTTCCTCATGTTCAAAGTCAAAGAAGATAGAAACACAATTCAGTCAACAGTGATAGAAAGGATAAGAGGTGCTGGGCAGAGCACGAGCCTCCAGAAGCTGGAATAGGAAAGCACAGACACTTCCAAGCATCCCTAGTCTTGCATTCCTTCCCCAGGCACCTGCAGTTGGTTGTGGGCACACAGTCCTGCAGGGCTGGCCCTCTATCTCAGCAAGGGCACCCTTCTTATGTCATCTCTTGGTGTAGCTTTTGCTGGTTTTGCATTACCATAATTAATGTTTGAGGGAGTTCTCCCAGCATTTGATAGCCCAATGCCTTCACTGGGATTCTGTCAGGAAGACTATTTCTTCTCTCCTTTAAAGAAAAAAAGAAGCTCTTTTCTCTTTCATATATACCAGGAATAACTCCTTACTGAAACGAGCTACTCGCTGTGGGAGAAAGGCAGTGCACTGACAGGCTTGAAAACTGACAACGTACTATTAAACTACAAAAAAGTCACCTCCCCAGTGATGGTGGAGGCTTAGCAGCAGGAGACTCTTCACTTCAGCATCCTTTTGCTGTACAAAAAGCTTCAGAGGAAGTTGTAAGAAAGCAGAACTGGGCAGGTCTAGCCTAATGTACCTAGAGCTTAAACTAGCCCTAGCTTAAAACCTGAATTATTTTTTTTTACCCTCTTCATTGTCATACAGTCTTGCCTCATAACGTTATGTCCAGACTGTCTTCTGAACATCTCTCTGAGCACTTTGTACTGAGGCATCCAGGCCTCTACCACACTGCAGCAATCTGGAAGGATGCCCCACAGTAAGAATGAACTTAGAATCATAGAATCATTTAGGTTGGAAAATACCTTCAAGATCATTGAGTCCAACCATAGTCCATGCCCACTAGACCCTGTCCTGGAGCGCCTTGTCTACGCGCTTTTTGAATACCTCCAGGGATGGTGACTCAACCACTTCCCTGGGCAGCCTATTCCAATGTCTCACAACCCTCTCAGTAAAGAAGTTTTTTCTAGTACCCAACCTAAATCTCCCTTGCCGCAACTTGAGGCCATTACCTCTCGTCCTATCGCCAGCCACCAGGCAGAAGAGACCAGCCCCCACCTCACTACAACACCTTTTCAAGTAGTTGTAGAGAGCGATAAGGTCTCCCCTCAGCCTACTTTTTTCCAGACTAAATGTCCTGGGTTCAGCTGGGATAGAGTTAATTTTCACAGGGACCTGGGAGGGGGCATAGCCTGGGCAGCTGACCTGAACTAGCCAAGGAGCTATTCCGTACCATGTGCCATCATGCCCAAGTATATATATAGGAAGCAGGCTGGGGGGTAGTCTCTGGCTGCGCCGGGTTCCGGGTGGTGAGCGGTTGCGCTGTGCATCACTCGTTTTGTGTATTCTCTTATTTGTATCATTATTGTTCTAACTTCTCTTTTTGTGTTGCCCCAGTAAATTGTCCTTATCTCAACCCTCGGGGTTTTGGGTTTCTTTCTTTTTTTTTTCCCTTTCTGGTTCTCGTCCCCATCCCACCGGAGGGGGGGGGGCAGGGGGAGTGAGTGAGCAGCTGCGTGGTCCTTTGTTACTGGCTGGGCTGAAACCACGACACTAAACAGCCCCAGTTGCCTCAGCCGCTCCTCCTAAGACTTGTGCTCCAGGCCCCTCACCAACTTGGTTGCCATTCTCTGGACACGTTCCAGCAACTCGGTGTCTTTCTTGTAGTGAGGGGCCCAAAACTGAACACAGGACTCGAGGTGCAGCCTCACCAGGGCTGAATATAGGGGAACAATCACCTCCCTGCTCCTGCTGGCCACACTGTTTTTGATACAGGCCAGGGTGCCGTTGGCTTTCTTGGCCACCTGGGCACACTGCTGGCTCATATTCAGCCACCTGTCAGTCAGCACCCCCAGCTCTTTCTCGGCTGGGCATTTTTCCCAGCCACTCTTCCCCAAGCCTGTAGTGGTGCATGGGGTTGCTTTGACTGAAGTGCAGGACCTGGCACTTGGCCTTGTTGAACTTCATACAGTTGGCTTCGGCCCATCAATCCAGCCTGTCCAGATCTCTCTGCAGAGCCTTCCTACCCTTCATGGCTTAGGGCTAGACCAAGAGTTCAATTACTTGTTCTTTTTTTTCTCCTTTTATTCCTAATGTTAGTGTCTTATTAGTCTATGGGTGGTTCTCCTCACTCAGAGCTCTATCCCACATCTACCTATGTCCCTGTTTCTCCTTCTTCACCCAAGCATCTCTATACACATCGATCCACATACATGATGTGTTGCGTTCGCAGCGTTTGGCTTTGAAGCACTTGCTTTTAGAAGCACTAAAATCATCTAAACTAATCCAGACTCTCTCCCATACCACCACATTCTCCAGTTCACAATCAGGAGCTATTGCCAAAGGCTTTATATTTAAAAAACTTTTTGTGACTTTTTTCACAATGAAATATTTGAATTCAAGCCGTCCAGCATTACCTGCACATGCCCTGGGAGGCAGAGCAGACAATGGGAAAGTCCTCAAACTATCAGCATAAAAAGAGATTGATTGAAGGACAGCACTGGGTCAGTGTATTGGGTCTGGCTGAGATGGAATTAATTCTCCCCATAGCAGCCCTCGTAGTGCTGTGTTCTGCGTTGGTAGCTG
>JANZLQ010000095.1:40023396-40060271 GCA_026212715.1 Elanus axillaris
TGTCCAACTGAGGAGGGGGAGTGATAGAGTGGCTTTGGTGGGCACCTGGCGTCCAGCCAGGGTCAACCCATCACAGTCAGTAAGACACATTCTAGACATTCGTATCCCAAATAGGTAAGGCTGTCATTTTGGAAGGATCAATTTTTTAGGAAATAATGCATTTTCTGGAGTAACTACTTCCTGGTCAAAAAGCTTCATACTGAGCAGTTTCATGTTTTCATTTTCTTGTCCTTGATCCTCAGGTCATGTACATCAGCATCTTTTCACAGCAGTCAATAGAGATACATCTGCTTAGGTGAGCTAAAGATCTGGTCCAAGTCTCAGTCTATATTACAAACAAGTTTCAAAGAGATTTTTTGGCAAATGAAGAAGGAAAATGAAAGTCTTTTTGTACTCTGAAATTTCCCAGGTATAAAACAAATGCACAGTCAAAATTATTCAAATGACATTTCAGGAGATCAGTCATAGAATCTATTAGTACATTTCCTTTTAAACAGTTTGCAAATTTTCTTTGAGCTCATAGGCTAACCTGTTCTATTGCCATCATGGCCAAACCTGATTTCTGACATAAGACCCAGCTCTGTTTTCACAAGAGTCTCCATGCTGAAATGGATGGGATTCTGCCCAACATAGATAGGGTTTAATTAGAAGAATAACTTAATAAGAATCTTATCACTGTTGTATCAGCTCTTGAAGCCATGTCCCCTGCATATTCAAGTGAGTTAGGCATATACCCACTGAAAATCACTTGATTTTTCAGAATATAAGATCAGAATCAAGCATAGGGTCTCACATCCATACTTGCATAAAGCAGTGCTGTACCCTGGGAAAAGCTGTTCTGAAATCAATGTGACTAGTCACTCAGTAAAGCTTTGTGCAGCACAGTCCAGTCCACAGCATTTATAGCTAAAGGTTGTAGCTACAAACTTGGGCCTGATTCCCTACTGCACCATGCGAACAGTAAATTACAATTATTCCCACTTTTAAGGTCCTTGCCTGAAGAGTTCTATTCCTATAAAAGCAAATAACTGCCCCCTATCTTCCTGTATTGCTGGAGCAGAAAATGTCTCTGCAATTGTGATTCTCTCTTGACTCTGCATTTGTTGGTCCTATTACACCCATCTCAATATAGGCTTTATTCTCATGTGCACTAGGATCATTTACAGGCAGCGAGTAAAAAGCAGTGATGTTGCTGAGACTCTCCCAGGAGCCTGGCAAATTGGCTTTAGCTGGTTCCCTAGGATTACATGTACTTTGCAGTCCAGTGCTGCCCATGAGCGTATATGGTGCATTCTTGCAGAGAGCTGGAATTGGGCTGGGACCCAGTTACTTCTCACGTCTGCTTTCTCTTTGCTTCCAAGTTCACACATGCCAGCTTCACCGACATGGATGAAATAAGCCGGTGGTGCATGGCAAACAGAGTTATAGAGGCTGTGAGCAATGAGTAAGCTGGAGCTTTTGTTTTTGTGTCAACAACACAACTGTCAGGTGCATCCTGTCTGCAGGCATTTATTCCAGGTGATGCTGTAAACAACAGAAACAAGATAGCAAGACATTGCATGCCATGAGGGGTCTGCAGTGCCAGCAATGAGAAAGCTCTCACACATTAAGCACAGCTGACCTGCGGGAATAAGCCTAAGGAAGACTAAGCCATAATAATCATAGGTCTTTGAAAGCCTTTGTTAGGGAGACTTTAATAGCTTATAAAATCAGGAATGTATTTATTGTAACATTTTACAGATGGGAACATAGACTCTGAGAGGTAGTGGCTGGCACATTCAGATGCTGGTCAAGATCTATGTGTGCTTTGTAACTAATGATCCAGCAAAGGGTGATTGTGCATGTCTGACGTTGAACATCTATACATTAAAGCAACCATAGACAGGGGCTCCTTGTGAAAATCTTGCCCGATTAACTTCCTGAGGATCCCACAGAAAATCAGTGGTAGAGAAATAGAAACACAGATTGCTGACCACACCACTCCCCTAGCTCCTCTCCCCAGGAGACTGATTGCAGGCCAGGCTCTGTGGTATTCAGACATCAGGCTCTAGCCAGTCCCTTGAAAGAAGGGTGTACAGGCAAACAGTTATCCAACAGTTAGAAAACTCTTTAACTTTGAAACACTCTTCATAACTGTTATTACCATGTTTGCCTGGTTACCAACAAGATTTGTATTTGAATAATGGCTTTGCTCCTCCCTGAATCCCATTGACTTAGGCTTTATTTGTTTGTCATCTTCTCCTCCTCTTGTTTTAATTAAGGTACATTTTGCTAATTATCGAAAGAGAAACATGAACACAGATTAAAAACTGAATTATCTAAGAAGCTGGGGTAACTGAGATTCAAGGGAAGGGGCTGACGTGACTGTGCTCTTAGTCACTGGAAAACACAATATCTGGGTTTCACCTAGGGAGTCAAATTTGCTGCTCAGACATTAATTTACCCTCTCACTTTCCCCATGAAGAGTGCCCTATGAGCAATGGGCTCCCATGGCCAGCTGTACAGAGAGGAGCAATAACTTGCCTGCGGGAACAGAGCATGATGCAATTTCCTATTAGATCCATTAGGGAGGGTTATGGCTCTGTTCTGACCATCTGAGTGAACACGGTAAGAGTGGAAGTATGACAATATTTTGCTTACCTACTGAAAGGTCTCCTGTGCAACCTAGGAAATAGCTGCCCCTGACCACTGCTGGTGGGAAGGCAATGAATTTGACATACTTTGGGGAAATCGGAATAGCTGTTGCTAAGGTCTGTCCTCCTGTGAGCTCAATCCTACTGCTCTACATTGTGAACACAGAGGAACAGGAGCAAGTTTAAGTGACTCCAAAACCAAGCTCAGTACTTCAGATTCATCATTTAGATTCTGAAAATGCTAGCAAGAGCAGGGCTCATTTGTTGATGTCTGTTTGCAGGGGCCTATTTGTTTGAAAAGGCTAATCAGCTATCGGGATTCAGAGGCAATTGCTTAAATGTAAAGGAAAAGGAAGAAATTGTTCAAAGCTATTCAGCTGAGGTAGCATGGTTTGCGTTTTGATGTCAGTGTGCAGCCAACTGACAAATGCTGAGCCACAGTCTGGTGTAAATCCAGATGAATTCCATTAGAATCAACAGACTTGCTTCCAATTTATTCTGATGTAACAGAGAGCATGATATTTCCATTTAGATTTACATTAGATTTGTTTCCTGTTTTCCACAATTCAGTCAGTTTCCATTGTGTACAAAAACAGCCTGGGCCAGATCTTGATCTCATTTGCATTGGATGAAAACAGTTGTTTCAAATGGAGCTACACTGGATTTATAATTGCATAAATGAGACCAGAATCTGATCTATTCCAAGTGAGAATTTCCCAGGGCGTTGCCATGTGAGAACAACCCTGCTGCGGTGAAGTGATCAGGTGTTTTGCCATTGATTTCAATGGAGAATTTTCATCTAAATCTTGGACTGGAGCCCTGAGCTTGACAGCTGCGGCTTTGCACACCCAAGGTATAGAAGCCTCTCTTTCCTTCAGAAGATGAGTTAACAAGCCAACACCTCCACCATCTCATGACCTAACATACAAATACCATGCATTGGCTTAGAGGAAAGTCAGGAACAGAAAGAGCTCAGCCTTGCCTGGCAGAAGTCTTCCTCAAAAGATATATTAGCCCTGATATCTTTCATTTGTCACACACATTGTTTATAACCCAAGTTCTCCATGTTGGCTTTGCTTCCTCCCTTGAGGCCCTTCTGATTCCCCTTGTTCAGTTGTAATTGGAAACATTAGTAGCAATACAATGATTCTCTAGCAGATAAGGCTGTCTGTTTTGGTGGCCACGCTGCTAGCAATAGATTGGGTTATTACTAATAACTAATAAGAGGGTTACTCCCGGCAACATGTGCAATCAAATGGATTTACTTCTCCCCACTGAAGCTTCTTATTTCACTGCTAGCAGGAAAATAAGGCCATTTAGAGTCATTTATGGTAGTTGCAAAGGCTTTTCTGAGTAGATATACAAGCTATGTTGCCATAGCTTCTAGGAGGACTTTGAACCCACCTCATCCATCTGGCTTCACAACCCCTCACTCTTGTTCCTTGCTATCCTCTAGAAGCCACCATTTCAATGGGGTACGAACAGGCATTGTTCTCGCTCGATCTTACAGGTGCTATACAAGCTCAGCTAACCCTTAAAACACTGGCATCCTGACTGCCAGCTGTAACTATAAGCATGGATATTCCACCTCAGTTCTCAAAGATGAGTTTTGCTATGAAAACATGCAGCTTGGTTCTTTGTTACCTGGAGCCTGAGGAAGTGCAAAGCTGATATGCAGTAAAAGCAGCTACATCAGCAGCATATCCCTTTATGTCGATATGGCTTGCCATTTTAAATGAAGATATGCCTCTTGCATTTGCATTTGCAGGACTCCTGTGTGTTTAATTCCACAGTAACTTTCAAATTTAAATATTTCTCTTAATTTACAACATTTAACACCAAGCATGGGAAAACAACAGTGATGAGAACAACCACGACGACACCAATGACACCACCACATTTACAAGGCTATCAGTATTAGGAGCACATTATGTGGCAGATTGAAATTTCAGCATCTTTATGCTTCTCTCACCACCTCATCTTAGCCCTGTGCAGAGAGACTGGAAATTACCCCATGGGTTTGGCCTGCAGTATATAAAACAGAGCCTTGCAAAAACAAGGCAATCATCAGATTTCCAGTGTAGGCGGCAATCTGTCTGTTAGGTTTGCATACATACGCATTATCGGGCCGCGAGTGCCTAAAGGCAGTCTTACACAGAGCAGCTCGTGCCTATAAAACACAAAGGCACACCAGGTTCTCTTCTGTCTGATGCTTCACAGCGAGCAGTAACTGAGCGGGACCCATCACACAGTAACAAAGGCTGACATAAACACTTATTTGTGATTTTGTTCCCCATGGTTTTTATTCCACTGTGCAATTTGCATTACAACTGGATCCTAATTGTCCATTTTAGCAGGCAAAGAGCAATCTGATACAGATTATAGTATGTGAGGTAAAGCAGCGACATCACAAAATAGGTGCTACTAGCCACGGCCTTCCTGTCTCCCAGGGTTTTGACACTGGCTGGTTAAGCAACTGGGCAGCACTGCCTGGAATTAACATGAGGTCAAAAAAAACCAGGACAGTGAGAGTCTGCTTAACCAAAGCAAAAGCACCAGAAACCCTTTCATTGGGGCTTTCTGATAGCCCTGAGTGTCTGGGGCAGTGTAGTCCTGAAAGCACCTTTGAGGTGATGTGGTGCTACTGTCCTCAGTGAAGGAACACCTGGGAAGTGACACACAAGGCCAGTACGGCACAATGGCCTGGCCTGAAGGCCCTGTGAGGGAGCATCGGCACAGCTGCCACCAGAAAGGAGCCCTTGCAAAGCACCGCTGGTCCCATGATGTTGCTGGGATCTCTTGGAGGTAACGAGGCACATTTGGCCTCAGCAGCCTGTCTGAGGTAGCACAGCAGAGCCACCACAGGGACAAAGCCCCAGAAAGCAGCATGTGGCCCTGAAAAAGCCATGTGGCTAAAAACCAGGAACACCTGGAAGGAGAGCACTTCCAGAAGGGAATGCTGCACAGCTGGCCTTGACTAAGAGAGGCTAACGTGGCACAGCTGCCCTGTGCTAACCGGCCCCTGCAAGGAAATGTGGTGCAGCTGCCATGGATTGGAGAGTGTGTGCAAATGCTTCTGGGGGAGGGAAATCCATAATGAAGCAGCCTCAAAGGAGATGTGACACAGCCTGCTCAAGACCCTGAGAGCTCAGCCAGCACAGCCACTGTGTTGAATTCTCCTGTATATGAAAAATCTCTATTCCCAGGGCCACTAGTGCAGACTCATTGATTAGAAGGCAGGGCAGGAAATTAAATGAGGCAGGTGAATTAAAGCCAGACTTCACAGGCTGCATCTGTTCCTCCATTCCCTCTGGGTGCAACACTGATGTAACTTTAAAAAGTAAATTTAGTGCTGAGGAAAGCTGCCAGGCTGATGGCCCTGTAAACTGAAGCACTTGATGCATCCACGACTCAGGTACAGGAGAGGCACAGAAGAGCTGCTGAAACATGCCTTAGCTTGAGCTGCCTTGCTGAAGCACAGCAGCTGGCAGAGATGGCCTGCCTGGGCTTGTCTTCTGCTCATGAGGCTCAAGAGAAGGAGCTGTCTGGGGACACCTGGCTGCAGCAGTGAACAGCAGTGCTTTTGGTAATCTTGTCTGTGATGCCCCATCAATAGCAGGATCTCAAAGATAAACACTCCCAACAAGAAGAATCCCATCCATGGTGCAGCATGCAAAGTTACAAATGTCTCCATCTTGCAATACGCCCAGGCTGGCACGCAGACAGGAGCTCACACACCTTTCAGCTTTGGTCCTTGGTCTTGTCCACACCTGTATTCACAGCAAACAAGGGAAACACCCATTTCAGAACAGTTCTTACTATCAGCATCTTTCTTGGTATTTGGATGTACAACAGCAGACCTATGCTCTGCAGTCTAAAGAGCCTGGCTGTTTTTTGATGGACCAAGATGAGTCAGGAGAGACAGGACATCTCAGACAAGACACCTATTTTGCCACCTAAGTGTGTGCCCAGAAGAGTATTCAAAGCAAGCCTCTGCCCATTTGGAGACCCAATCTTCTTCTTGGCCAGACTCAGGTAAACCCCAGATGTCTAAATTACATTGTAAAAAGTGGCTGTCACCTCTTCTGAGAGCAGCTGAATGGTGAGGTCCCAGCATTTAGCAAGCATTAAGGATACCTGAAACTAAAGAGTAAGAGGCAGCATGGGGACGACCGGCAGTAGAAGAGGCAGTGTAAAACAAGTGAGTAAAAGAGATTGTCCCACTGACTTCCCAGTCCTCTCATCACTGGAGGGATGCACAGCCCTATCTGCAAAACATTTTAAAAAATCTCTTGAAGGAAAACAACAACATAATGAACAGTCAAGTAAAGAAAGAAAACAGTCAGCCCTTGTTCCTGAGAGCATAGCCTCTTTTCTCATATATCTTGCATTGGATTATGGCATAGAGGGAAAAGCCAGAAATACCTCAAATAGATCCGGTTAGTTTTACCTCTTTTTAGGCTGTATCTGTGGCTGTTTCCAGGTGGTTTGCCTTCTTTTTCTTTTTTTTCCTTCTTTTTCCCATGTGATAAGATCCATCATTTGAAGGACAGCAACCAAACCAGCTCTTCCTGCTCTGAAGAAAGGCAGCAACCACACTTAGAATAAAAGATTGTCAGGCAGATTTGAAGTGTCAATCAAAACCTATCTCTGAAAAAACATTAGTCCAGGCAGCTCCCCACACCACCACAGTTAATTTATTCTTTCCAGATATCCCCCTGAGCTGCAAAAAGCCTTCCAGAGCTGACCAGAGCTGCCAGCTACAGGCATGAGGTGTTAGAGTAGATACTGGACCTAATTCAACTCAGGTCAGTTTGCCTTTTTCAAAGCAAAAGACTGTGATTATCATGTCCAGAGAAGTAAATACTGCTCTCCCAGGATTTGTGAGGCAAACTGTACCTTTTACTAGAAGAAGGGCTTAGATTTAGGACTTTGTTGCTGAGTGTGCCCCATCTTCAGTGGCACGCCTCCACTTTAATATTATTATTATCATTTAAATTATTATTTATGACTGCACCTAGAGCTGCGCGAGGCACTTTCCAAGCACTCAGGAAAGTACTGGCTCTGCTCCAGGAAACTCATTATTTCAGGACAGACAGATGCACAGAGGCGCCGCATGGTCAAGTGGCAGAAATGCTGACCCAACAGCACCAGCACACTCTCCACTGTGCACCTAGCTTGTTGGTTGACCTTGGAAAAGTCACATTCCTTCTTCCCATGCTTAGTCCCATCCCACTCTTTGTCCATTTAAGTTGCTTGGACTGAAAGATCTTCAGCTGTGACTATGATCATGTTTTTGTCTGTCTTAGAATCTCTTTCTGTGCAAAGTCCAAGGAATTACTTGGGGAAGTATTTTTGTTCCTAGGAAGAAAAAAAAAATTGAGAAACTCCATTTTCTGTAGCATTTCTTCAAATGCTTTTGTTGGAAAAAAGAATCAAATGTTTTCTCATTGCCAAAAAAAGTCAAGAAAGGCATCTTTTTCAGTTGAAAAACAGAAAATGCAGGTTTGGGGGGTTTGGTAAGACAGTTGTCAGTCATTGAAATTCTCTGGGGAAAGTACTGTAGTGGTTAGAGAAACATCCATTCTGTCCTGAAAATAAGTTTGAACCTAAAAATCAAGTTGCTCTGTGAGCAGGGGAAGTGGTGAAACCTGTTCTCCTTCTGACTTGTGTATTACAACTCCTTTTTATTTCTTCCTTTCTTGGTGCTCCGAGCTCACTCTAATATCCCTAGGGCACCCTTATCCCCTCCAGACCTCCTCAGCAAAGCCCTCAGCTCTTCCAACAGCTTTGCAGGCAAGGGGCAGCAAGTGCAGGAGCTGGTCTGAAGCCAGGCAGGTACTGATTGACCAGCCAGTATCTAAATGCCAGCTGGTCACTTGGCTGCTGCATCTCAAAATAGATAGGGAACAAGAGGTGTAATTACCTTTCCTTCACTAGGATATTAACTTTGTCTCTCTGCTATCCAGCTGCTGTTTTGTCACGAAAATTGCAGGAATCCTGGGTCGGTGAGACCTCTCTCTTTCCATCAAACTGGGTTGAATCAGGTCACCTGGTTCAGAAGTTATTGGAGCGGGGGGGACTGGCACACAGATGGAAGAACAACACAAGGAGGCTCATTGCCTTATAAACCCTGGCTCAAAAATAAGGCAGTTTTGGTGTAACATTGGGTCCCTAATGTCAGGTGAGGTAGTCACTGTAACAGTGACTAACCAGTCTCTGTCCTTTGGATATATAAAGGCTGTCAAACTCCAGGACTGTCTATAGTGCACTTATGTGCTGTACATAGCCTTCAACCTAGAAACCAGGACCTCGCTGTATAGGAACTGCTCAGGAGCCCAGACAATCCCTAACCTGAATCACTTACAGCTGGATGGACAAAGAGTAAAAGGAAGGGCAGATTAAATTATCTCTGATTTACATGTAGGAAAACAAAGGCCAAGATCAGCAACTTACTGAGGAATCCTGTGAGAGAGTCAGAAGGAGGCTCAGATGTCCAATGTCCCCATCTAGGGCCCTAAGCAAAGTCCACCTCAGCTCCTTCTCGCTTCATCACCCAGGCAGAAGTCACCCTTTCATGGGCATTTCACTCTGATTCACTGCCCTCAGGAGCTGAGTCAGTCTTACCCACGCTTCTTCTTTGGCAGCTGAGACCACATGGCGTGCTGATGAGGAAACGTTATTTGTTGTTTTGTTTGGATTAATTATTCATGGGCACAGTGCTGAAAACACTCAGAGCTGCTTTCTGAACAGTCCTTGAGCTGGCGTGCAGGGAGGGACTTACCAAACACTGGTGGCCGGGCTGCCTTTCTATGTCCAAGCTCTCTTCCATCTGCTTCCCTTCAGACCTTGTCACGCTCCCCATCTCTCATGGCTTTGGCTGTGCTCTTTGGCATTATCTGAATAAGAAAGAGGCAAATACTTGGAGCACTGTACACATGCAATCAAAAATGGCATTTGACCAAGGAGGCACTGACCCTGACGTGGGGAGAATATAAACCTGATCCTCTGACTGTTTTGGTTTTTTAGTCACACTGTATTGCTGAGGATAAGCCACTTGCAGGGTTTCAGACCTGTTTATCCTTCCGCAAAAGATGCTTTCACCCTCCTTCAGATAATCTGCGACTGTCTGTAAGCCTTTTTCCCATAAGCAAGGCTCTCCCTCTTTAGTGCGTGCTCCTGGAAATCCATTTTTCATCTTAGAACAAGGGCAGCCTGTAGCTTTAGGAGCACTTTGAGGATGTTTACAGTAAGACAGTTTAAATTGCTCTAGACAAGCTCACCCCTATGCATTAGCACTAAATGGTGGTTTTCTGGGGTTATGGTTCCATAAATGTTTTCTGATGGGGTACAGACCCTGCATAGAAAACTTAAGCTTAGCAAAAGTAGGATTACGTTCTTAGTTACTCTTCTGAAGACCCTTAGAAATCATCTATGGCTACTCCCTGGGGTCTCTAGAACAGAAGCTGAGGCTCTTGCAAGTTTCTAGGGGTACCTCTCCACGGCTAACAATTGCTTAGAGAGCTCATTATCATGCCTTGGACTGCAACCAAGATAGTCGTGGCCCGTAGGCAGCATCTCTACCAGGCAGCCACCCCACCCAGCCCAGCCAGTAGGTGGAGGGCTGAGTCTTTTGACTCCTGTGAATTGCTCTTTGCAATTATGCAGACAAGAAACTGAGCCTGTGCTGCAAACATTTCATAAGAACTTAGAGGAGTTCAAAGTTTATGGGGTGGGGTTTTTTGCTGGATCCTACCAAAGGACACTACAAGTCTACTTAGGCTGATATCAATCCCTGGTTGGGTTTTCTGCAAAGCACAGGAACAGGATTCATATTCCAGCACTTGTTTCCTCACTTGAAATTTAAGGGGATTGTAATAGCCAAGGATTTGATGTGAGCCCACCCTGTAGCACATCTACCCCATAAAACACCAGGACACAGGAGAGGGTATTTGTCCCAACTGGGCAAAGTCCTCACCTGGTATAAATTAGCACAACTACAGTGAAGTCCAGGAAGCTGTGCCATTATCACCAGAAAAGAACCTAGTTTAGAATACACTTTCCATTTATTAATTCTTTGCCTAGAGCCAAGACAGACGACCCCCCCCCATGGGACATACTAGCTCAGTTTAATCTACTGCAATCCCATGCAACTGCACAGGGGAGGAATTTCGATCCTATGGACCATGTACTCTGCTGATGCAACCCTCTGCTTTTGTTAAATGAGCTTCTTGGGCTGATCAGTAAGTAACTGAGCTAAATACATATGTCATTTTCTGGCCTGCACGCTGCAAGAGGTCAGCAGAGGTAACTGTACCAGTGCTTTCGGAACTTAAAAATCACTTAACTGATTTCAAGGAGTTTACACCAACAGAGAGCTTGGCCCATGATTAATACACATAAATACTACCTTCAGCCACAGAGATGAAGTCAGTCCCCCACCTGGCTGTTGCCTAAGTAACGCATCTCTAGGAGGATATTTTTTAAGCTAGTGGTATTTATCCAGTAGATGGAAGCAGGCCTGTTCAGGCCATACCAGGTCAACATATGTCTAAGCATGTGCTGAAGAACTTAATTAGTTCTCCCTGAGAAGAGAGACTCTCAGTGCTATTTAAAGGATCGTTATCCTACTGTGAGATGCCTTGGAGCCTGCTGCTAGGCCTAAACTTAACGGCAAGTCTGTAGTAGTTGGATGGGAGCGAAAAGTCTTCCTTCCATGCTGAGGAGTAATTGCTGAACAACCTCAGGAGCTGGAAGGTCAATGTAAGGAGCAGGCATCACAAAATCACACTGAAAACCAGTGTAAGGGACTTAATTCATGTCTGGGCTGTAATGTCAGCTTTCTGTGCAGGGTCAAACTGTGTAGATGCCATTGTTTTTCTGGTTTCTCTTTCTAGAGATCCAACATCTTCTGCTGTGCTTGCTGACTGCTTCTCATGGAATTCCAGTGAGAGTTAGAAGGGGTGACAGGATAGTGGAGTAATATAAGCCTAGAGTGAGTCACAGCCAAGTGTCTATGTCAAACATCAATGCTTATGTGTCATCACGGGAGTCAAATGTAGGCAGTAGTTTCTTAGCATCAGCCAAACTGAACCTTGTGCAAGTGGCTCAGTCATAGTTTTCATTTATGAGGCCAAAAATCAGAGACTAAACTGAATGCCAATAAGGGAATTAGCCAGGTTCCCCAAAGATGGATGGGTTTGTTATTCTGCCAGGAGGTAACTCCTTGAGTTGGATGGACCTTTGGAAAAGTAGGCTGAACTGCCTCTGGAGGATAAAACAGGGTCCCAAGCATGTTAAAACTTGTATAAGCACTGGCACTCACCAGAGACACTGAGGCTGGATTGCAGAAGAGGAAGAATCCTGGACATGTTTATCTTGACCTAAGAGTGGCTTATATACCACACGGGACCTTGGTCTGCTTTTTGAGCTGTCAGGAGTTGTTCCTAGATGAGTTGTTATGGTAACTGAGCTAATGCCTTGAGATAGATGTTTTCATGTGGCTCCAGGCCAGAGAAACAACACCAGTAGATTCCAGATAATAGACTTCTGCTAAACTCAATGCCGGCATCTACTTTATTTAACCTATTCACCAGTGACTTACTGAACTCCATTCTCTAGGCATGCCATATATGATGACAATAGCTGCTTGGCCTCAATGAACCTGAGCTTCCAAAAGACTGAGGGGAGCCCATGTGCTGTGGCTGCGTCTGTGCCAGTAAATTAAATGTGCCTGGGACTTTCTTCTGCATTTACAGGACAGCTGGCACAGAATGGCTAACATTTTAATATTAAATTGTTACCCTCCAAACTTGCATGGTCATATCCAGACAGCCCATAAGGAACAGTCCATGGCCCATGCTGGCTGCATCTGAATGCATCTGAACTGGGCCAAAACTGCAGTGCAATACCCCAGCATTGTAACAGAGAGCAGTTGTAGTACTGGTTTATTTATTAGTTACAGACATTGTCTGACTGACTGCTAGAGGTGACCACACAAGAAAGGAGCCTGAAACCAAGTGTGAAGGCTCTGTCAATGTGCTTGTGCTTATACTGTGTTCGGATACAGCTGGAGCTGTACATCAGCTACCGTCAATAACAGGCACACAGCACATCTAGGAATCACTCTGGACACCCATTTCTATCCTCTGTTTGAAATAGCTCATGGGTTAAGTGGTGGATTCACCAGTTCAAGACAGTATCCCTCCACCTAACATAAAACATCAAAATGCAGCCAACAAATTATCAACAAGAAATGGCAAATGTCATACACCCACTATCCAGCACTGCTGCTGACTGCACCATGAGAGGCCTCTTTGGTTGGTGTTCCACAGCATTCAGAAGGCAAGGAGCATCAGGGCAGCTTGCTACAGCAGACAAAATTCGGGAAGAGTCGTGCCAGTTTCAGAAACTCTCACATCACCACCAGACCAGCTGAGCAGCTACCTGGCTCTGGGGCTCTGCACCGCCTCCAGAGCGAGCCAAACAGGTTCTGCCGTGGCGTGGTCCACAATGCCAGGACTGATCACGCCTCGGGCATTTGGGACAGCCTGCTGCATGCCCTTGTGGATGCTGTTGCATCTGTGCTGGATGGCTGCTCTTTTCATGTCGAGACTCACTGGTAGTCTCCTTGCATTGGGCACTGATGGCTTGAACACCACAGGCTGGCCCAAGGCCACTGAGCTTGGGGGTTTCTCTCTCTGCTTGTTTGTTCACATTTGAAGTCTTGCTTTGCTTGTTTTACCCACTTGCAAACCATGTTACTGTAATATGTAGCTCTCAAGGGCAGAAACTGTTTTTCAGCACGTTCTTTGCTCAGCTTCTACTGCAACAGGATTGCAATCTCAATCAGTACAGCAGTAAAGTGATTAACAAGCTCTGCACAAAGGGGAATTGCATACTCAGTGGATGCAATATTCCCTGTTCTGGCCTGCCCCTGTGTTTTCCCAGGGCGAGAGGTCATGTTGACTGAACTCCAAAATGGCTTGCTCGAACTTTTAAACACTAAGGTCCAGATAAATTTTCAGCATTAGCTGGTATGCTGATCCCTTTCCTGCCAAGCTGCAGCCTTAAGTGAATTTTTATGACTAAGTTATAAACCCCAGAAAACACGAGCAAGAAGTGGAAATGCTGACTTGGCCTATGCTAAATGCCAATTATCTACAAAGGCATTAAGCGGGGGGTGGGGGGGAATGAAAAATAGGGTCATTTTCATGTTTTCTCTGGTTCAAAGTAAACTGTCCCGTGAGCCCCTTGTAGGAACACATAGCATGCAGAGTGACCATTAATATTTATAGGCACGACACTGAGCTGCAGACCTTGGCAATCAAAGCAACTCCACTTTTGGAATTAATATAGCTCTGCTTGGCTGGCATCTCAGTACGAAAGAGTAAGTAGGAGACACCAAAATTTTCAGGGAGAGCTTAAGAAGCAGATGCTGACCTTTGATGGAGAGGGTCCATACTTCACTGAGTCAGTGAAGTACTAAAACCAACTCTTGAATCCTCGGGGCTGCTGGCCAAAGCCAGCACCATGTTCTCTATTCATATTCCCCAAGGTTGCACACTGTTGCCCAGCTGATATAGACCAGCATATCTCTGTGGACGCTATTGGAGCAACATGGATTTTTAATAGCTAAAGAACTGACTGAATAATCTTAAGGCTTAAAATGGTGCTGTAATATCAGTTGTAATGCAGCACCTGCCTTCTCCCACTCTGTATTCCTAACCCCCAGTTGAAGTGATAGAGAGAGCCCTCTAAAAACCATCCCTCTCTATGCTGAGGATCTGGCAAGGTGCTGAGTCATGGAGGCTGCACTCAGCCCAGTACCATGTACTGAGCAGGCTGATGACTGCCAAGCCACACACAAGCACGTCTCAGAAATATCTAGGGGGACCATGCTACAGCAATAGCTCAGTCACCCCCATAAGCCTTTAAGAGAAATGTACCCCCAGTACCTGGGCATTTACCACTCATGCCACACAAAATACTTTGGGAGTGGCTGAGGTTGTCACAACCCAATAATCCTTCATGTCCAAGAACTCAAGGAGAGACGTGACTTCAGAGAGAGAATGTCCACCCCCCACAATGCACCCAGCCCTTTGTAAAAGGAATAAGAGATCAGCTAAAGGTACTTGTTTAGGAGCTAGGAAGGTTTTGGTGAAATTCAAGGAGAAAAATATTAGAAATCCCACTCCCTTCCTCATGTGCTCACAAAAATCGAGCTGGGGCTTCGAGAAACAGACTCTAAATTTTAAAAAATGGCTAGTGACTTCAGGTGGGTACCCTGAATTCAGCACACCAGGGACAGGATCTCCTGGTGATTTTTGCCCTGCTGCATTTACACCCTGCTTTTGCAGCATGTGGGAAGGTGCATAGCATATTATGGAAATCAGGCATCTGTCAAAAGAGCGTCAATATGTGCACTCCATCAACTGAGTCCCTCCAAATCTTTTTTTACTCTCAAAATTCAGGCTGTACAATTTAGGAAGATAAACACTGGAAAAAAACAACAAATAGAAATTCTCCTGCCATTAAAAACAAGGTGAAAAGGAGGAGCTGAGCCAAGTTAATCAGAGAGCTGAAATGAGATGTTGGAGAAAGGGGCCGTGGGTGACTTGGGGTTTGCAGTTAGCTGAGCGATGTGAAATCTCTTGTGTCTGGCTGAGCTCTGAAAGGCAATGCTTTATTAAATCTTCTTTGTGTGAGATTTCAAGCTGCCTCTGGACTGGAAAATAGGACCATTCCAGTATGTGGCATATAATCAGGAACTGAAGTCTTTAGCACAGGTTTTTCTGCAGAGGAAACTCTGATCAACATAGACACATAACTCAGAGGGCTCAGGATTTAGAAAGCTGAATTAGATGCAATACACCCATGCTCTGCTGTGCATCTCTTCTGTCCAGCATCCCCAAAAAGCTTCACAGAACTAATCATGCTGGCAGCAACAACCAGATATTAGGAAAGACAGTGTAGGTGGGCATAAATTCACCCCACTGAATTTAAACTATCCTGTGGGCCAGTGGGTCTCAAGTCCATTATCTCAGGTTTCATTCCCACGGGAACATAATACTTGCCCTAATTGTTCTCCTTTGCACTGGCTATCCTGGAAGTCTCTAGTCTCGCTGTACTTTCTGCTGCGATCTGGCCACATACTGGGAAGCTGCAGCCTCTTGCCATCTCTGTCCAGCACTCATTGTGCTTTGCTGTAAGCTGGCAGCTCATAGCTCTTCCCTGTCAAAGCAGGACTGTGCCACCCCCAAATACTTGCAGAAAGTACTAAAAAGAAATTGAGAGAGCCAGACGCAAGAAGAAAGAATGAGGCTCCCGGAGCACTCCCCCATGTCGCACTATCACCCTTCCCTTTTTGCACGTCTTGTCTCTCCCTCTGTGTTGGGCCACCTAGTCGGGAAAGTGAGACCTGATCAGAGACAGGACAGGCAGCACCAGCCAGATTTCCTCCTCCCCTTGCCCCCTTATTTCACACCACAGCATGTCAGGATATGAAGAGCCTTGAATCTCAATCCGCCTGCTGGAAATTGCAGGGTTTGAGTTGCTGATCAGCTTTCTGCAAACCCCAACAGGAAAGTGTCCCAAGGGGCTGAGATACACAGAGCATTCTCCTTCCTTTGCACCGCCCCTGCTGCAGATGAGCTCCTTGCCTACCTTGTATTGCTGACTAGAAGCAGGACCGAGCCATTCTGGATATTGGCTTCTTTGAGAGTCTCGTGCTCCTCGAGCTGCCTGGAGTTGTAATAAAATGTCTTCTTCCAGGAAGTGACTCCCTCCCGTACTAAGTGAGCCCGTAGGTCCATCACTGTGTCTCTGGGCTTGACCGTCAGGGGCATCATCAGGTCCTCATCAGCCAGGTGCACCTTGATGTGGTACCTCTTCCAGCGAGAAAGGCTCCTTCGCAGCGTGTCCATACTTTCCAGCTCACCAAGGCCAGTGTGGCAGAGAGGAGCATCCAGCTGGGAGGTAGGTAAAGCAGGGATGTGGCTCTGAAGAGGCTGCCTGCTGTGAACAACTTAAAATGTCCTGCCAAACCTGTTCCTCCCAGTTGCCGTGCTGCATGCTTCACATTCCAGGGAAGAGCTCACCTGGCTTCAAGAGCCTGCTGGCTGGGAAACCTCTCCATGAATCATTTCCACACACCCCTAAATCCCATAATAATTACCATGTCTTCACAAAGTGCTCTTCATTCCAATGGCTCCCAGAGGACTTTAAGGCTGGATCTCCATAGCCATTAGAAACATGGGTGCTTGTGAGAAATGAATGGGTTTAGTAACCTCACGTCTCCTGCTCTAAAAAGCTGCCAGCCGGAGTAGATCAGTTCAACAAAGTAGGCGTTGAGGAACCTCACAGCTATTTGACGTGGCCATTTTAATGAAGAAAGTACTCTGCATAGTGAAAAATTCCTCATGGGGGTAACCAAAGCACCCTGAAGGAGACACAGACCCTGGCTGGTGTGAACACCCATTGTTAATGCAGTGCAGTTTCCCCCTAGGAGATCTGTATAGTTACTGTAGGCAAACAGGCTGGGACCCTCCAAAAGGGGTAGGACTCATTCATTGCTTATCATACTATCAGGTATCTAATATTGACTCACGTGCTCCTCACTGGTTCATCATCTTGATTTCCTCTTCCTTTCAGATCCCTGCCTAATTGAAGGGCTGATTGTATCCTCCTCTAACACGTAAGCAGGAATAGTATCACGGGTCTACAGGCACACTACACAAACAGGCAGCAACAGAGGCCTCAGAATACCAAGAGGAACATGCAATACTTTAGTAAATACAACGATACCTCCGAAAGGAAGGAAGCAATGCCAGCCACGGGAGCCAGCTGTAATTGAATGATCCTGCAAGGCAGACTGGCAGTCACAAGATGATACTGCAGAGCAAACATCATCAAGATAAGGAAGTCTTTTTTCTTTTTTTTTTTTTTCTCAGAAAGATCATGTCACCCTCTTATCTTGTAGGTAATTTCCTGCAGCCCATATTACAGGAATTAATTCCCTTGTCCATTCTTCTCAACACAGACCAGTATTTTCAGACCAAAGTACTGCAAGATAGTTGACATCAGAGTCTGCTCTTCACTAAAAAGGGGCTGCTCTTCCTCGTTAGATAACAAAACAAACTGTCAGATTTTCAGATATGGCAGCAGTCAGCTCCCATTGAGAACAAGAGAGGTGTCCACTCTCCCACTGAGAAACAAGGAGGTTTCCACCCTGTCTTCACAACTCTCTTCTTTTTCCCTCCCCAGCACATTATGTCTCTGCCAAGAACAGCAGCAAATATCTTCAGTTACACCACAGGCAATGGAGATTTCCCTGTGCACTTGAGAAGAACTGAAGTTTCTGCTAGCAAGATTTTCTTTCCAGATTCAGTCACTGTAAAGGTATGATTGTTTTGGTGGAGACTGGGATTCTTGGGTCCTCACTGCACCACTGAGGTGCTGCAAAGGCTTCAGATGAGTCATGTCATACCTTTGTGTTTCTGTTTGCTCATCTCATGACTGCTGCATGGTCTAACACGTGTCCATTAAGCGCCTTTTGGGAAATAGGAACAGCTTTTAGCACAGTCATGGTCTGGAAGCATTTAAAAATGCCTGGATCTACAGATATGTCTCTAATCTTCTTGAAGACAGGACAACACCCCCCCATTAGAGAAGGAGAAACTGAGGCACAGGGTGGTGCAAAGCTGTTATAACAAAAAATGTCAAAGGTTAGGCTCTGGTCCCCATATCTAGGTATCTTAATGAGAGATCTCATTTTCAGACACCTACAGAAACTGTCAAATCTGGGGCCTGGCATATCCTTCTCCGCTGGGGTGACATTCACTTGAGGAGCCAAAATTCATCCCTAGCATAAAGCCAGAGTCTCAGGGGTAAAGCAAGGGTCTGATCCAGTTCCCACTGCCATCCAAGGGCAGACTCTCATTGACGGCAGCCAGAACTGGATCAGGCCCCAGACACACCAAGGTCTGATGGCTCTGGCCAACAGAATTTGCCCAGTCAGTGCCAAGGGAAGCATAAGGCATTCTTATTTCAGCAGAGCCCGTCTGGTGTCGGCAAGTCCATCAGCTCCATCCTTCTAGCATACGTGACAGCCTGACAGCTGCCAAATACCTCCTTCAGACACCTTTCAGACGGCTCATGTTTATTTTTAGGACAGCTCTTTCCAGTCGAGGCTCAGTTGCGTATCATTACATAGAAAGGGTGGATGGTGGCAGAAAGAAAACACAGCTGTTATTTTTATTTCTTTGCCTATGAAGTGGTTGCAAACTTTTCTCATGTACCCCATCCACCCATATTGGGACCCTTCATTTTATGAAAAAGATTATATTCTAGCCTATGAAAGCCAGCATAAGGAGAAGGATAGCAGTGAAGTCAGCTTATGAAATATTGAAGCAGTGAAACCCTCACTGGAACACGTGAATGTCTAATGCCAGTTCCAATTAATTTTGAATTTTTCATTAAACCATTATTAAAAGCAAGAGGACAGCAGAAATAAGGGAAATTGACTTGGGCAGTATATTAAGTACCTTAGTTTTGCTGGAGGATGTTTTATTATCTGTCCAAAGCAATTATTTCACCAGCTCCTGACAGTTGGTGGGCTAAACAGAGGTACAGGATAAAGTTCTAGATGGTCTTTTGTCAAAGTTACTTTAATCTCCATCCCCTACCCTGCACCATGCAACCTACTTGGGTGATGTCTTTGGCATGTCATATCTGGAGGACAAGACATGGAGTCAGAGTTCTGAGAGTCACTCATAATGTGTCACTCTGGCATTATTTACAAACCAAATAAAAACTTATTTACTTAAGCTTTTCCCCATATTGAAGGCAAACAGAAGACATGCAAACGTTCAGAGAAACATTCATTAGAAAAGCCTGAAAAGCAATTTAAAACCCAGGTGGGCTATGATTTTCTTTTTTAGCGAGGGGGCGGGGGAACAAATAAAGCCATAGCGTTTATAAAATGTCTCCTCTTCTGTTCTCAAAGCTTCCTTACTCCATTGACTACAGCAAAAGAGAGACACCTGCCTAAATTAGGTGCTTCATTAAGATGTCTCAAGCTGGTTGAGATGATCCTGGGCCTTAAAATGTCATAATGCCAGAATAGAGTCACTAATTTCTTAGGTGGGCTGTTTGTTTGTTTGTTTGTTTGTTTGGCAACGGCTGTGTTTTGCTGCTTGCTGTGCTGCTCTCCTTGCAGGAGACAACAGAGGAGAAGTGGGATGTTGCTCTATAAGGAAATAAAGCAACCTTTATTAAAGGTTTATTTCCTGGTAGCTATCATAGAGAAATTGCAAGATCTGGGGAAAATTTGATCGTGATTCCCCTGGCAGAGCCTGTAAGTCTTTGGGGAAAGCACTCTCACAGTGCTGGTGTTTCTGGCAAGGAAGTCACTTTCCTGTTTCCTGAAGCCCTCTGATCCCAGGATTTGTGGTCAGTAATGCTGAAAACTAAGGATTTTCCTCTGATGTTTGTTTGGGGTGAGTTTGTGTTTGGGAGCAGATAGACAGCAAGGGACGAAGTGTGAGACGACAGACAACTGTGAGACAACCTTGTCAGGTTGACCATGCTTATACCTGCAACTCTACAACACAGGGTACCAAAGAGGGGCTTTTTGTTAGACTCCCATAAGTACACAATTCTGGTGGTAGGCATGTTCTCTACCCCATGATTGTCCTCCTGCTCCATTAATTGATGGTGCAGAGGGAATACTGCAGTGTTGTGAGCTCTTGAGACCCACCGTGGGTGCTGGGGAGCACCAGAAGCAAATGGCCATGCAGAACAAATCACGAGGCTTGACAGTGATAACTTAAGGTTAGAAATCTCCAGCCACCTAATTCGTTCAGTGCCCCAGATATCTCAGGGGATGGGGCAGCTTAAGGCACTAGTATTTACATTCCTGAAGTACCCAGAGGCCCTAACTAGAGCTGTACCACCATGTGCCAAGATGAGTAAGGCCTTTCCTATCACCCAGTGCTTTCCTCCTCCTGAGATGTGCTTGGTTATAAAATGACTGGGCTCACTTTATATGTCAAGTTACATCTACAGCAAATTAACAAAGAGCTAATAAATGATTAATAAATGCTTTGAGAAATGGGTAATTAAATGCAACAGCTTTTTAGAGTCCAGTAGATAAGCACAAAATATGTAAGCCCAAGTGATAACACTTTCTCCTGATATAACTTATCTACAGCATACTGCTCACATCTGCAAGAGTGCTTAGGAATACTATTAACTTCTTGTGCACCAGGAATAGAAAGAGCCTTTCTATGATGGAGGAGCACTTCTCCTGGGGATTAGGGGCAAAATCCTCATTGTTTAGACCATTTAAAATCCAGAAAAGCTGGAAGGTGCTTACATTAACATATACAGGAGGTGTGAGTGACGAGGGAAGGTGCGAGTCTGTGCACTGACCCTGTCCTGTCATCTGCCCGTCAAGCTATAGGGTCCTATGCTCCCAGGCCAAACGGCCTCTCTGTTCCGCTGAATACACAGCCACAATCTCCCATCCTTGCCTGGCACAGGGGAAGATGTTCCTGTCATCCTGTCCTGTTCTCGACCACAGTCAGGAGCTCTCCATCTGCTCCAACAGTATAACAGATCTTTAAAAAAAGCTGTCACAAAAAGGGGGCTGATCCTAGTTTCATTCTTTTTGGTACAAATGAGGATTTCTGCCATTAACACAGCTGAAGTTACAAGTCAGATGGATCCTGCTGCAGTATCCAAATCATACTCCAAAAGGCCCTACAACATCCCTGGCTAGCTGCCCAGCATCAATCAATACTGCATTACTGGGAGCTGGTGGACTCTGGCATGGGATTGAACTTTAAACAGACTCCAGAAAAAAGCTTTGAAGGAGAAAGCTTGCCTGGTTTTGGAACATAAATGAACCTGCAAGTTCTCTGAGCAGAAGTTGGATATGAGTTGGTGACAGTTTCTGGTGGAAAAGGAAATGTGAAGGGAAAAAAAAAACCCAGTAACGCACATGTTAAATGAACCAGTCAAGTGCAGACAATGGAAAAGCTGAAAAATGGATATGGAGGAAAGCATTTTGCAGTGGTAGTTATTTCTCACTGCAGTTCTTTATAACTTTCCAGATGGGAGATTCATGACCCTAGGAAGAAGTCTGTATCCTCCAGGGTTTGGCCTGCAGCAGCCCATGACTCACTTGCCTGCCAGATTTGGCAATAAGCTGAGAAACAAGCAAGACAGCAAAATGCTTGTGGAAACAACAAAACAAGAGATAAATTAATTAATTGCTGGAAGAGTGAAAAAAATAAACCTCTGTGTGCAAAGGAAGGTCCTAGATGGAGAGAGAGAGAGTTTTCATGTGACTGAGGTATCCAGAGGAGCTGGCAACCCAGGCAGCCAGCTCCATTCGTTTGCAGGCGAAACAAATTCAGGATGCCTCAGTCTTAAAAGGTGAGGTAGGCAGAAATAGATTTGAGGCTCTACCAGCCATTCCACCAGCAGCAATATGGTTTTCCAGGAGCTCAAGGAAGAAAGATGATTTGTGGATCTACATTGCCATCTAATGGCAAGGAAGAGCATAAAGCTTTAACTGTGGCCCAGAAATGGGCTATAATAGCAAAGTAACCGAAGAGGGGATGGTCCATACAGATGGTTGTCCTCTGGTCTAAGGGCAAATCCTTCGCTGCAACTGCATGGGTCTCACTGGTGAAGGCAATACAGCCAGCCCAGAGAAAGGAAGGATAGCCAAAGTCTTGGGATAGAGGCTGCTGATTCTTCCTCTTCTGGCATCCTCTCCGCTCCATTCTGTATTAGCCAGGAACATTAACACGTGTATAGGATGGGATTTGCTTTATTCTGGTGTACCAGATACTCGCAGTGAGACAGGCTTCCCAAGCAGGTGCATGTCTGAGGTGCTGAGTGAATTCTGCCATCCTCCTGAAAACCATGTCAAATTTAGTGTCTCAGGTGTTCAGGACCCTGCTGGGAAATACAGATAACCAGGATTATTTAAGAAAAGAGATAAATTCCTCTCGGATCTAGGCACGGGAAGAGTAGATGTACCATTTTGGTCACACCTAGCCCAGTACTTTGTCTTGACCCATGGTGAGTAATGGATACTTAATGAGAAAGTATCAGAGAGAGGGTATTACAGATTGTTACTGCCCTGCCATACCCTTCATGCTGGACAACAGCCCTGCAGGGAGAACCACAAAGAAAAGAAATTCAGTGAGATATGAGGGTTTATGGATTTTGTCATTTAAAAGGAAATGCCAGGAAGAGACAAGTTTGATGTTAATTCTAGTGCCACCTTTGCTAAAGTGCACTGCTAATGATACGCCATATTATATAGTTTCAAGAACAGAACATCTACAAGAGGGAGTGGACTACTGGGAGGTATTTACATTAAGAAACCAAAGGATTTTTGGTAAAGGATTGTCAACTGCTTCTTCCTTCTGCTTTGAAATGTTTCTAGCCGTGACACATGTAGCTTTGCATATGAGGAGGAGCTGGAGCTCGGTCAGTGTGAAAGAGAGGAAGGTGATCTTTTATGACCAGGAGTTTAGAATGGAGCAAGAGCTGGAGAAGAAAATGGGCATATAAAGTGTCTGCTTTTCCCAGATAGTGAAGTGGCACATGGTGTGGGTCCCAGCTAATTTCTGGGCAATAAAAAAGGAGTAGGGTTTGAGAGCATAGAAAATTTTGAGACCTACCAGACTTGAAGCTACAGGTCTGACACCCCCCACCCCCCACCGCAGTCTGTTAAAATGCCTGCTGCAACGCGCTTCCCGTGCAGCATGCTGCCAAAGAAATGAGCACACTCTTGAACAATCCAACTTCATTTCCTTCTGGTATCCTCTCATATTTATACACCCAAACTTGCCAAGCCTTGCTAGGCCCAAACAATCCCTCTGAAAAAAAAAGAAAAATAAAGGAACTCCTATAGCCTGTAAAGCACCTTCCTGCCCACCCAAAAAAAAGAAAAAAAGAAATGGTTTGGAGGGCTCTTTTTTTTCTCTCTTGGTTGCTCGCTGTTTCCCAAGCTAATGAAAGCCAGAGGCTGTGGGAGTGACAGGATTATCATTACTGAGGGAACAGAGTGAATTTTTCAGGTATTTCTCTCCAGTTCATGAAGCAGGGAGAGGAAGAAGGGAATGTACCTGGTTGAAGGGCTACACAGGGTGACATGTTCCTTGATGTTCCTTTCTAAATGTGGCTCTGAGTCATGCTACAGAGTTGATTAGAAAAATTATCTTCCTGCAGTAGAAATACAAAGGCAAAAGAGCCTTGTTCAGTGTTCACTTCCCCAGTCCTGATTCTGAGCCTCCCCAAGCCTGCGGCAGGAGAGGGGCTGGCTGGAAAGCCAGCTCTGCTCATCTCAGTAATCAGGAATTATGAAGAGGCTGTGAGAGCAGCCATAGAAACAGCTCAAAATGCGCACCTAAGGCTACATGGCAGCTGTAGTCCAAGGGAGAGGCAGAGTCTTGCATTTGCCTCCATCACACAAGTTCCCACGTGCCAGGTCAGATGGGGCCAATGCAGTCCTTCCCCTCTCCGTTTCCTCCCCCACTTGATGCATCTCCAAATCTGCACCTCAAAACCTGCTCCTTCTGAAAAAGAGCTCCAAACAAGGCCTGTGGCACATCCACCCCTCGTGGCGTGCAGGACCGCAGGGTGAAACAGGTACGGCCCTGTGGGGTCCGGTCTGGAGGCAGGGTGCCAGCGACAGCACAGTCAAGGGAGGGAAGCCCCAGATGAGCCATAAAACATGGCCAACTGGTTTGAACTCACAGGAGCAGCATGTGAGCTGGACCACTGGGTTCAGCCAGCAGAAGAAAGTTATTAAAGGTTGTACATTGCTCCGAAGGAAACTAATGGAGATGGCCACGGCTCTGCCGCAACCGGCTGGCCGAAGAAGGCAGCAGCAGCAGCTGCCACGACGCCATGTGTCTCCTCAGGCGCTTTGGCACCGGTCCGCGATCACCAGCGCTGACCCTAACTCGATGGCCCAGGTTCCACCATCGGCCCAAATCCCTGTAGCAGCCCGCCAGCAAACTCTCAGGAGAGGAGGGCAAGGGCAAATACAAGTCATTACAGCGATCAGTATGGTGGAGTAGTTTTTAATGCCATTTCTGCAGGTTAATTTACTGCCTCTCCCCTACTCCTTAAACCTGATCCCAGGCTCCAGACCTGCATGTTTTTATCTTTCTTCAAATCATTGGAACTGGACAAAAAATGCCCACGGGGCCGCCTTGTTACAGCGGTACCCGTGGGCCAGAGGACGAGAGGCAAATATGGCAATTTTGGGGGAAAAAACACATTAATTATGTGAGGCATGCCACAGAATACAGGCACATGCCAGATCGGGAAGAGCCAGCACTGGTTTCCCAGCAAACACTCAACTTACTGCTATTAAAAATTCCGAGCATTGTTTTATATATGGGGGGAGGGGGGGAGTTCAAGCGGCTGAACTTGGGGTTACTTAATTGCCCGTAATGAGGGATGGAGCAGCTGGGTGTGCCCGGTCCGGCGCTGAGAAGGGGCCGGAGCCATCGGGCAAGGGGGGGGCGGCACGGAGCCCTCCGGCGCGACGATCGCGCACAGCCCTCTGGGAGGTGTAGTCCTCGGGCGCGCCGCCATCTTGGCGCTGCCACCACACAGCCTTTCGGGGCGCTTCCTGGCAGCCATCTTGGGATGGGGCGGAGAGGGGGTGAAGCCCTGTTTAACAGGCATCGGGTGGGGCTGCTGGGGGCAGAGGCCTTGGTTTTTGTATTAGTGGGAGTGTTTTTATTTTGAATCGAAACAGCAGTAAATCTCCTACAAAAGGCAACCTGAGCGGTGTAGTGAGTCCCCTGACAGGGCTGGTGGTGCTTCAGGGATGGTTTGTGGGACTCTTGCCTTGTGTATCAGCATTGTGCTGGTATTGGTTTTGTGTCCATTCTAGCATCATATTTAGCTAAATAAAGGCGATTTTTTCCTTAGAAGTCTGTCCTGAAGGCCTCTTGGTGCCATGCCAGCTCACTCCAGAGGATGAGAGAGTTCCTGAGTCTTGTGCTGAGTCTTCTGGTACCCCGCCTGGCCGGGGATGCTGTGAGCACTTCTGACGGAAGGCCTGACAGAGTTTGTGAGGGTGTGCAGAGAGCTTGGGCTGTGTGCTGCCTGGGGCTGAGCATGAGGCTGTGGAGAGCAGAGCAGGGACAGAATTGGGGAGGAAAGGACCAGGGAATGGTTAATGGGACCTGAATTTGGGAAAGAAGTGGGGGAATATGAGGGCATGCAGGTCCCTATGTAGCAAAGTCAACAAGTGCTTTCAGTCTGCTCAGGGAGGTGGAGTAAGTAAGGACAAGGCAAGTGTCAGGGGCTATGAAGCTAAGCAAGAGCGTATGAAGGGATGGCAGAGGGCAGTTGGGGGTATGGGGTTGTCTTTAATAGGACTGTGAAAGAAAACAGGGCTCATCCCAGGGCCATTGGGTGCTCTTCTTGGTGTCCTCTGGAGCTGCTCCTGATGTTCCTCCCAGAGCTTACTCTTGCCTTGCCTCACAGAGAGAAGGTGACTCCTTCACAGAAGAAATAATTTACGGTGCTCATCAGACTGCAACTTCAGGTGTATTGTTCAGTTAGTGAGTGAAATTTCAATTCACTGAATGCCTTTGAGCCTGAACTTGGGATCTAAATCTGACCTCTGTTATGTATTATACTATTACAGGTTATAGCTAGTTCTTTAACACCAGTCCTTCACAGCAAAAAACCTGCTGTCTCATAGCATATTCTACATCTTTTTATAACATAATTTTAGCTACCTCTTAAGTGTAGATTTTTTTAAATTTTATTTTATGCATGGATTTATTTTGGAGTTATCCAAAAAGATCCTTCCCTTTCCTTCAATAGTCTTATGCCATTATTTATTATAAGAAGCCAGGCCGTCCCCATAGATCTGTTGGGCTGTTTAATTGCTCTGCAAACACGGAGGGGTGCTAATAAGCTTTCTTTCCAGCATGTGTTCATATGTCAACACTTTTGCTTCTGTCAGAAGCTTAAAAATGGAAACAGTTTTCTCTTTAAGAAAACAGGACCCAAATAAGGAGATGATGGAGTGGTGAAGATTCCTCTAGTGAGTCTGTTCCAGCTCATTCCTTAGAAAGGCTGTGTATGAAAGATCAGAGAAGAGGCCAGTAGATCTGGGTTTTGTCCAGGGGTCTCTGGGTTTAAAGCTGTCTACAAGCACTTGAGCTCATTTTGGCTGTGACTTGGCTGGGTACAACTTCTTTCTCTGCCCAAGCTGGTAAAAATCTAAAACTTTACTCTTCAGAATTTTTTCAGTAGTACAACATATACAACCTATCCTTTAGCAAAAATGGAAGCTATCAAGAAAAAGATGCAGATGTTGAAGTTGGACAAGGAGAATGCCATTGACAGAGCAGAGCAGGCTGAAACAGATAAGAAGGCAGCTGAGGACAAATGCAAACAGGTAAGTAGAAATAAAATCACTGATTGCATGTGTGCTGTGGAAGCAAGTGTAACAAAATACTATGTTGCAACTTTCTGATTCAGAAAGCAATTTGAAGTCAGTTTTTTTGCTAATCTTCTTTTGAAGTTTTTTTTCTTTTTGTGACATTACACTCGTACAGCCATGGCTAGGTATTAACTTCTCTTTTCAGCCATCTGAGTCTTTAAAAAATTAGCACTATCCGTAGATTCTTAAGAGTACTTTGTCTAGCTTTTCTTGAATCTTACATAATTGCCTTAATTTTCTTGTGCTTGTGATTCCATGGGAAAGACCTTACCTACTCCAAATCAAAGCTGTGTATCTTGAACACCTGTAGAACTAGTGTTAATACCTCCTGAAGACTCAGCTGTGTCTAAACATTAATTGAGCCTCTCCTTGGAGTGAATTAATAAAGTTCACTTGACTAGTCCTTGGTATACAGAGTGCCCCTTAGAGGTGCCAGCTGTGACTCAACAGTAGATACATTGTATTATCTTTTGTTAAGAAAAATCAGAAATACCTTAATTTGGGAAGCTTTTCTTTTAACTGAATTTGTGATAATATTTTCATATTCTTTTGCTTTTCAATGTTCTTTATTCTGGGTGTCTACCTCACATTTGAACTATAGTATTTTCAGAACAATCTTTAAATGTAAGTTGACTACATTCAAGTTTCCTACAGCGATTCTTGTAAAATTACCATGTCTGTTGCTTTTACATCCTCTAAATGTGGCTGCTTCTACTACATTTTCCAGACTGCTATAACACATTATTAGCATTCATTTGGCAAAATACTTCTTACATTCAAGTTCAGTTTGAGATCCTGGATGACTTAACTAAACTTTCAACTGATCATCCATTTAGCTAAAGCAACAGGAAGAAAGCTTCCAAAAGGGTCAGCTGCTGCTGTCTTCCCCCTCCACCCCCAACATAAGGAAAACTAATTGTCTCTTTTGTGTCATTATACAGTAAGCTTCTACAAGCTGCACGTCACCCATGTACCTAGTCCATATTTCTTTTTAGCTTCAGAGGTGTTGATTAGATGCTGTTCTGTTGGGCCACAGTTTCCCCAGCTAATCTTTCTGCACTCAGTAACAGCCACAGCAGATTTTTATTCAGAGCAGTTAATGGTGATTGAATGCTTAGCCTTCCTTTACATTTAGTTATCAAAGGTGATTTCCTACAGACTGATCAATGACACACTTGTGGGAATTTTCGAGTACCTATATGAGGGTAATTCACAATAAAAAGCTAAAAGAGAATAATAAATCTTTGATCTTACTCCTCTTTTCTGAATTGTCTGAAATTTTTCAGCTTTTTTTTTTTCATGTGGGCACAGTACTCAAGTAGTGATTTTATCACCTCCTTCATCCTGCTTACTGTCCCTCTGTTAAAGCGTCCAAGCAAGCATATTCAGTTCTCCCCCACTATCTGGTTACTCTGAGTAGACGTATAGCAACATTACAACGTTCAGGAACAGCACACTACCAAAAATGTCGTTAAAGCTATCTTTGAAACTAGAATGAAGAAAGCCAGTGCACTAAAACACAAACTATTTTGAGTGAACTATTTTGATAGACTAAATTTATGTGAAGGCGGAGTGAAATGGTTAAATCTGTTTCTCTATAGACTGAACTGTTTTGTATTGCAAATGAAATGATGGAGCAGATGGGTTTGCAGGCTGCACCCTTATCAGCAGCAAGCTGCCTGATAATGTAAATTCTTCAGGGAGCATGAGACAGTTTGTCATTAAACAGTCTCCCAGCAGGTTATAAATAGTACCATTCTAGTGTGCAATACGGATTTATATGGTATGGAGGAGAGAGTCTGAACCTCCATGGTAGGATGGAACATACCTTGTTGGCCCACAGTTAGGCAGAGAATAATTCAGGTTGGAAGGGACCTCCGAAGGTTGTCGAGCCCCACCTCCCACTTACAGCAGGGTCTGGACCTGTTCCCTCCTGCTTCCAGAGTATCACGTTAGGTTTGTAGTGTCTTGAACGACATACAAAAGATGATTAGGGAATGATCACTTGTTTTTTCCAGCTCTACAGGAACTGAACAGTTTCCTAATAAATCATCAGGTAATAGTGTTAGAATGAACAGAAGGACATAATTTTAAAACATTTATAATTATGCTGTAGAATTAACTGCTGTGGGGTGTTGTGGAGTCCAAAATAGAAATGAGGTGAAAAAGGGCTTATACCAAGTTACATATTAAATCAGATCCTGTGTGTGCGGTGGCAGGGAATACTATTCTAAGGATGGTATGATTTTAATGATCTTTCCCTGGCAACTGCTACCAGTCATTTTCAGACTACTTGCCCCAGCAGAACTTGGATCTGCTCTTTTGTAACTCTTTGTATGTTACATTAGGTTAAAACTAATAGTAAAGAGAGGTTTTAACCATATTAAACTGTAACTGATAATCAATACACCAGAATGCTTACTTTGGGGGTTTTTTTTCTCTCTTGAAAGGTAGAGGATGAGCTGGTAGCTCTGCAGAAAAAGTTGAAAGGAACCGAAGATGAGCTGGATAAGTACTCGGAAGCTCTCAAAGATGCCCAGGAAAAACTAGAGCAGGCTGAAAAGAAGGCCACTGATGTACGTACCTACAGCTAATACTTGCCTGCAACTATGCTTTCTGTATTTTGTAGTATGTATGTTGTACACTGATGATGAGAATTGCTGAGGGTTTTTGTACTGCAGCACTCGGATTGGGGCATAGGAAAGGCAGTGTTACGATTCAGGGACGCAAGTCTCCTGTCCCCGCTCCCAAAATGAGCTCGGCTGGCTGTTCTGCACCGAGCACACGGCACAGGCAGCTGCCCCCTGGAGCCAGCGCCACACAGGGCTGAACGGGTACCCAAGGGGGAATTTACAGCACTGCACCCATCAGGGGGTTCTGAAATGGGGGAGCAGTGTTTGTGGGCGGAATTCTATAGGAAAGGCAAAATCTCCTTTAATCGAAGTAAACAAAATGGTGATCTTTCAGGGAAGCTGGGACAGAAGCAGGCATCTGCTGTGGCCTAAGGATGCAGTTTGGCTTCAGCCCCATGGCAGGCTTCAAAACCAGTCCCAGCTCCCCAGCCGCACGCCCCGTTCCTTTTGCTGTCAGAACGGTGAGATTTAGCTTCGCTTGGCTGCGTGGGCCCAACCACGGCAGTCACAAACCGGAGAGCAGGACTTGGCAGCAGTTTGCTGAACCCCACTTTTGGGGTCCTCGGGATGGCCGGGCTGACCCGGGGAGCCCAGGAGTCCCGCAGCCGGGCCATTTGCAGCGGGTTTTGCGTCACGGAGCAATGCGGACCGCGGGGCCGGGCCCGGCGGGCGCTCTCGGCCCGGGCCTGCCCGCGGGGGGCTGCAGCGGGGACCCCCGCGGGATGGGGATGGGGGAGGCGGCGGTACAACGGGAACGGAACGGGCGGGGCGGCCCCGGGGCGCGACTGTCCCGGCGCTGCTTGCGCCGACTCCTCTGTGCTACGTCACCACCCCCCCACCTCCACCTCCAGCCGCGTGACGTCATCGGCCCATTGAAAGGCGCGGGGCCGCGCGCCGCCACGTGCAGCACCTCCGCGCCTTGCCCGCCGCCAGCGCCGCGCCCATGGCCGCGCCGAGCTCCCTGGAAGCGGTGAAGAGGAAGATCCAGTGCCTGCAGCAACAGGCGGATGAGGCGGAAGATCGCGCCCAGGTCCTCCAGCGGGAGCTGGACCTGGAACGAGACCTGCGGGAGAAAGTGAGACCGCCCGGGCTGCCTGCTCGCCTCTCTCGGTCGCTCTCTCCCGGGCTGCCCTGCTCCTTCCTTCCTGTCTCTGGCTCTCTCTCGCTGGGGCGTGCCTGGCTCTCTCCTGCTCCGGGAGCACGGCTCGGCTGCCTTCATTCCTCAGCTGTCCCCCTCGCTGCTCCGCTCCGCAGACTCCCTGCGGAAACCGCTGGCGCTGCCGCAGCGCCTCGCCCGCACCGTCCCCCGGGGGCGCCGGGCACGGCGGCGGCTCCTCCCAGGCGCCCGCTGCTTATCGCGCTTTGGGGCCGTTCCCCTCGGAACAGGCGTTGCGAGCACCGATCGGCATCGGGAAGCGGTTACGAGTTTCGTAGGAAATGGCTGTTTAATTAGGAAAAAGCGCTGCATGACAACGAGCGGGGAGTTCCCGCCTCTCGGCGCCGCACCGCTGGCTCCAGCACAGCTGGGAAATGTCTGAACTGCTGGAAAATAACTTTCCCTCCTGGTTTGCACAGAGAAATGAGAACTCTCCACTAGTCTGCTGCTCTCCCGGGGCCGGACAGCTGGTTTCACTTAGATTTGTGTGTGATCAGCCTTCCCGGCATCTTCCTGCTATTTTATCACATGTCAGCGAGTTAGTTTTACCGTATAAGGACTGCGGGCTGCTTCTGGGAGAGGTGGAGCCAGACTAACTCCAGCTTCCCAGTGCCCCGTCTCCATAGCTTTGGAATCTTGCTTAATTAAAATGTGACTTAAAAGTGTCCTGTCTAGTGGAAGGGGTTGCAGACTGCCACAAAACAGATGCCAGTATTCTACATGATCGATGTCTTTTGTGTAAATCAAGAAAGTTAAACACATAGCACTAGGAAGAAAACAAATGAAATGCGGGATAATTTATGACTAGAGGAATCCTGGGTCAGCTTCCATTTGGATCAGTCCCTGAAATCCTTTCCAAGATGGTACAGCTATGAATGGAAACCACTTCCTCCCGCCTAGGAGGAGCGGTCAGTAACCAGATTTGCAAAGCTGCAGCAAAACAAGTATTTTTTCAAAGTGTTTAACATAAAGCATGAAACAACTGCCCTTCTAGGATCTGTAGCCCATAAAAGTGTTCAAAAAAAAAAAAAAGTTAATCTTGTACATGGCAATCATGCTCAGATTAGAGAACAACTAAGTGCACAAACCTGGCAGTTATTAAAGTAGGGCTTTATTTTCCTTCAAATAATAAGCAATTAAAGGAGCCATATTGTAATAAACACTGTATTTATGGGCCCTGATTTGTTCATACCGTCTATATGCGAGCATTTCTCCTAACAACCTCTCCATTTATTATCTGGTCTATTTTTTAAGCATTGATGGTGTTTCCGGTTACTGCGCAGTTTATTCAATAATACAGAAACAGACCTTATTACTAGGAAATGTTTTCAGCCTAATTCCTTAAGTACCACAGGAAGCAACGAAAAAGGAGAGTGAACTTATTTTAAGAACATACCTAATTTTGCCCTATTTATTTTACAAAGGAGACTGACTCTCCCATGCTGAGGCCGAGTGTATCTGCCCAGCTGACCGCATAAAGATAATACAGCATTTGCAGGCTCAGGAGCCCATAATGGATAATGGTTTTAACTTCAGCAGCATGCTATGACAGGATATTGCTGCAATCTGTCATGAAACCTAGAACAGAGAAATCAACTGTGAAGTTTTGGGGAGATTGTTTGGAAACAATTCAGTTTTTAACTTTGGAATCCTATGGGTAGATCCCGCCCTCTGAAGTGATCTGAAAATTGGTCTCAAATCCTTTGTTGTGTGGCAATAATGATAGGTACCATTAAAAAAGAAAGGAGAAGCACATGCTCCATACCTTGAAATTCCTGAGATGCCAGAGTTTAAACAAACAAAGGGCAGAGACAGAAAGGTTCCTAGAGCTTCTCTGCTCCCTACCAAGGAGAAGCCTTTGCACTTTTAAGGAAAACTGGTTAGTTGAGAACATTTGTCAGACAGCGAGTGGCTTGTACATAACCTCAGTTCTGGGTGATTGTATTTCCTGTAGGCTGAAGGTGAGGTGGCAGCTCTGAACAGACGTATCCAGCTAGTGGAAGAGGAGTTGGATCGTGCCCAAGAACGGCTGGCCACAGCCTTGCAGAAACTGGAGGAGGCTGAGAAAGCAGCGGATGAGAGTGAGAGGTACGTTTCCTTTTTTTCCAGTAAAAATTGAATATATATGAATAAAATATTCCTGTATCATTTAAGTATCTGCATGTGTTGATGTGGATTGCAGGTCAGAGACTCGGAACTTTTTGATAACCTTGAATGAGTAATTCTGTTAGCCTTGAAGAACACGACAGTGTGGTCACAATGAGCCACTTTTTGGTTACAAATACTGAATTCTGCTTTAGGACCTTTGAGAGGAAAGCGCTAAAATGCTTCTACATTAAACATACTTGCTGTGTTTTCTGCAGAGGAATGAAGGTTATTGAGAACAGAGCAATGAAAGATGAAGAGAAAATGGAAATTCAGGAAATGCAACTGAAGGAGGCTAAGCATATTGCTGAAGAAGCTGACCGCAAATATGAAGAGGTAAAAGGGATAAAGAAATGATTAAACTTATGGGAGAACCACGAGCAACGTTGTTACTCTTCAGTTTAGTCATTCTTTGTGTGCTTTCCACTGTGTGATGGTTCGCCTTTGGAAGGTTCCCAAAAAGGAGTAATTTTAATAGTGACTTTGGCAGTGCCTTAGATATGTAATGTTAAGAACACTGCAAAATCTAATTTATTTGGGGAAAAAGTCTGTCATGTCTGTGCCTGTATGTTTTAACCTAATTCTGTCATTCAGAAGGAAAGCACGAGCGTAGCGCTTTGAGAGAAACGTGTAAGAAATTACAGACTGGCTTGATAACAGTTATTGTCTCTTTACAGGTTGCCCGTAAACTGGTTATTTTGGAGGGTGAACTGGAAAGAGCTGAAGAGCGTGCAGAGGTGTCTGAAGTGTGAGTAATTTCGTATACACGGAAGCAGTTTAGAATACAGTAAAGGTCAAAGCTGTATTTCAAGTAGAAAAATCTACTACTGGTAGGCAGGCATGTAGAAAAGCCTTTTTGTAGCCTACATACCCAATTTTCTCCTTTCAGACTTCATAATTACTTCATCCCTTCTATTTTTAGACTCTTTGAAAATTAAATTAAGTCATAACAGGGACAGTAGGCATTTATACTTTTTTTTCCCCCCTATAGTAAATGTAGCGACCTTGAAGAGGAGTTAAAGAATGTCACTAACAACCTGAAGTCCTTGGAAGCTCAGTCTGAAAAGGTTGGTTCTTTCAGTAAACTGAGGGATAGGGGCAAAGTCAAAACTTGTAAATAAAATTCTTAGAAATAATCAAAATAAGCAAAGGGTTTAGCTGACTGCCTGTTTAACAGAGACTGTTGATAACGCTGAATCAGTTCTGCCCAAACCCAAGTCTGTAATCTGGTAATTATCTGCAACACTTCTTCAAGGCAGGACCTAAATCTCCCGTTTCCCACACTGGTACACTGCTGACTGCTCTTGATTTTCTGATCTTGCTCTTTTCATGGTTTTTGCCCTCTTAATAAATAAATTTGTTGAAACTCGATTTCATTAAACAGTTGTTTCTGGCTAGTCTAAATTGGTAACAGGAGGCTTGCACATTCAGCAGGTTTTGTGCCGCCCATTAAGGCGTAAGATGATGCATGAAGGAACCTGCGACATCCCCAGTCTTAAAATGATGGTTTATGAACCAGAATCTGAAGAGTCTTGGTGAAGAGGAGAAAAGGATGGAAAGGGTGTTTGCAGCTGTTGTAAAAGGAAAAGTGGTTATAAATAGGTCACGGTTTCATAAACATTTATTATTGTTGCTACAACTTCCCTTAAAGAGTGTTTATTGTTTTCATTCACAGTACTCGGAAAAAGAAGATAAATATGAAGAAGAAATCAAGATTCTCTCTGACAAGCTGAAAGAAGTAAGTTTGTCTATCCCCAACCTGTATTTTGGCATCCTTTTTTGAACAGCATCCAATTACTCTATTTTTTTTATAATTTTTTTTTAGGCTGAAACTCGTGCTGAATTTGCAGAGAGAACAGTTGCCAAACTGGAAAAGTCTATTGATGACCTGGAAGGTATGAAGTTACTCGAGTTTCGTTTAAAAGTGGTCAATTTCAAATCAGAAAACAAAATCCTAGAGGAGGGGATTAGATTTTATTGGGAAAAGACAGAAGTGCTTGTCAGGCCTATTGGCAGACTGGTGCAATGTGTCCACTGGACATGTCTGTCCTGCGTGGTACGTCCCGGCCGGAGGAAGTTCTCCTGAAAGAGTTCGCTTTCCAGAAGTCAGTAACAATAACCCGATTTTGGCCAGCTCACGCATACGTGGCCTCAAGGGCTTTTTCCGTTAATAACAAGATGACAACCCTAATTAATCTGATCACTGAAAAATAACTCTGAGATTGAAAAAAGGGAAATGCAGGTGAAGCTTCTGACCTGGCAGCTCTGTGGATTTTTTTGCTTTATACTGATACTCAGTTACGCATCTGTTTTCTTCTTTTGTTTTCCTCCCCAACTGCTTTGGCTGCTGCCTTCTGACTGTCTTCGTGTCTCCTACTCTGCGCCTCTTCTCTGGACTGTTTTTCTCCATTTCTTGCTGAAACGTGCCTTCTGCCCTCGTCACCGCTAGACGAGCTGTACGCTCAGAAGCTGAAGTACAAAGCGATCAGTGAGGAGCTTGACCATGCTCTCAATGACATGACCTCTTTGTGATCTGCACCTCTGGGGGGTACGGGGGCCACTCTGACTCGCTGCATTTCCTAAGCTTTTCTCGCCTGTAATACCTGTCACTTCTGTGCAGCTTCCACAAGCGACCCTTCCGTCCCCTCTGTGAGAGCTGAGCTCAATAAAAATGAGATACCTCTACCTTTCAGCTTTTGGGGTTTATTTCCTTATAATTCACCTAAAATACACTAGAAATAACAGTGAAGGTAAGTTCAGCTCCTGACGCTGGGGACAGGCAGATGCTGTCGGCCGGGGCGGGACCCGGCACACTGGCAAACGCCTGAGTTTTGGTGTCCCCAAGGACGCGTGTGGCAGCGCAAAGCTTTTGAGTGCGCTGGGTGCGTACTTGGCAGTGCTCCATCTGCCCGGTTAAAAACTCTGGGGGCAATGGAAACTCTGAAGGATGTGTCCCGTAAATCACGTTAAATCAAAACACAAGTCTGTCGTGTTACTATAAGACGTGTCCCAAAACCGCACTAAACTAAAGCAATTACCCCAAAAACTGGCCTTGTTTTGTGAATGGAGGTGTAGTGTTGTCTTGAACGTGAAGGTAAGTAATCACGTTTTTTATTTAAAGAGAAAAGGCTCTGGAGTTGCGTGTGGTTTAAGTCGTGTTTTCTTCCTTCTCACTAGAAAAACTTGCTCAAGCGAAAGAAGAGAACTTGGGGTTGCATCAGACACTGGACCAGACGCTAAACGAACTGAACTGTATATGAGATGGTGGAAGAACCCCAGCGGCCAACAGGAACTGAAAACTCCGTCTGCATTTACCGTATCGTCCCCCTCTCTCTCTCGCTCTGTCTCCTGGAAGAAAACGATTAAGTTATGACCAGTACAGATGCGTGTAAGGCTCTGGTGTGACTCGAAGGCCGTCGCACACCTCTGACGCCAGCGGTGCCGGCCCCAGGCCCCTCCAGGCCACCCTCCTCCCGCAGAGCGCGAGCCGCGCCCGGGTTGTTTTTCATTTCCGCGGGTTTTCGATAGCACGGCTGTAGCTTTTCCTCACGGTTAATTAGTCGTTTTTATATAAGCCCCGGTAGCAGCTGTACCCCAGCAGTAGTGTCGCTCTCCGCCGGCAGCCTGTTAGTGACGTTTCATATTAAACAATTTCTCACGGTACCGAGGTCTTCTCCCGTTCCTTTTGTGGCGCTTCCGCTCAGGTGACGTCACGAACCGGCACACCACATCACGCTGCGGGTAGTTAAAGACGTGACGTCGCTATTCGCAGCAGGAAGTGACGGGCGGGTTGGCGGGCGTAGCGG
>JANZLQ010000095.1:40060443-40087212 GCA_026212715.1 Elanus axillaris
ATCTGGGCGGGCGCGGCCGGGAGGGGCGGCGCCCGCGAACATGGCGAAGACGTACGACTATCTCTTCAAGCTGCTGCTCATCGGCGACTCGGGCGTGGGGAAGACGTGCGCGCTCTTCCGCTTCTCCGAGGACGCCTTCAACGCCACCTTCATCTCCACCATCGGTGAGGGCCGGCCGGGACCAGGGGACCGGCCTGGGCTCCGCCGCCCGGTGGTCCCGCCTGGCGCGGCCGGGGGCGGGCGGCGGTTCCAGCCCCTGCTTCGGGGCCTGGAAGCGGCTCGTTCGGGCCGGAGGAGTTTGATGGCGGCCGGCGCGGCTGCCGGCTCGGGCCGCGGGAGCGGAGGGGGTGGGTTCGCTGCCGGCGCCCGTGGCTCCGAGGGTCGGAGCGCGGCTGGGGAGGGAGGGGGCGGCCGCCGCCTGGCCCTGCCGCCGCCTCGGCGCGGCTCTCCTGCCGGGAGAGGGGCCCGGGCTCGGGCTCGGCTCCGGCCGGTCTTGGCTGCGCGGCGGGGCCGTGAGCTGCGTTTGCGAACTGGGCGGCTCTTGCCGTTCGCTGAGGGGGAGGACGCTCTGCTGGCGCTCGTCCTGAGCGTGAAGGTGGGAGCGGCGACACTAGGGGGGAGGGAAGAAATGAGAATTTGGTCTTTCGGCAGGATCTGAGAGTAATTTAGTTGCTTCTCTTTTCAGGTATCGATTTTAAAATTAGAACTATAGAGCTAGATGGCAAGAGAATTAAACTACAGATATGGTAAGACTTTCCTTCTGAAGTTAACGTCCGATCGCTGGGTGTGTGCACGGGGCGGTGATGTTATCGTGAAGTCTTTACCCTAGTTGCGCCCTTCAGCGGTTTACGATATCTTAGAAACTAAAAGATAGTTCTAGCGCACCTAAAGACTGCTTCAAGTTCGTTAAACCTTTCGGGGGCCCTGACTTGGGCGTGTTGCCGTAGGTGGTTTGCAATAGCCCCCGTGTTCTCTCTGTTCCAGGGACACTGCTGGGCAGGAGCGATTTCGGACCATCACAACCGCCTACTACAGGGGAGCAATGGTAGGAGCCGTGCGGGTGATGCTAAACCTAACGCGGGTGATCCAGCTGTGACGGATCGGCTGGTTCAATGTGGAACACGCACTACTGCCGATGTCTTCCAGCACGTAAACTCTGCCTGGCTAAATGTTTACAGCAGCGCTCCTGTTTCAGGCGGTGCTGGAGCTGTGCTGGGACGACATGGGAGCTCTTAGGGGCAGCTTCCCTCTGTGACTCGCTCTATAAATACATGTCCCGCACACCTTATCTAGCCAGGCACAAGCTGCGATTCAGTGTTGTGTGGAAGTGTGAACCAGCTGGTTTAAAAATAGTCTTTGTTAAGTTGCTCCTTTCTGCTGTGGACAAGTCTTTAACTCTTGCTTAAACTGACACTAGCTGAAATTATCTCTTTCCTAATCTTTAGGGCATTATGTTAGTCTATGACATCACCAATGAAAAATCTTTTGAAAACATTCGGAACTGGGTCAGGAATATTGAAGAGGTAATTTCTCTGTTTACTTACTGCATAATTAAAGATGCAATTTTTTCCTCCAAAACCAGTTGAAACTTAATTGGTTCAGAAGCATTACCTTTCTTTTGGATTCATGTGCTGAAGGGTGCCTGGAAAATAAGTTGAATGAAACCCAGGAATAGCTTCTGGAACACCTTGGTTAACAGTAGCCTGTTGTGTTGGCACACGAGAGCCAGCCATGGGGACTGCAGCCCTTCCAGCCATGCGGGGACCAAGAAGTTGATGTTTTCCTGCCACGACAAGTGATCTGAGAGCTGTCGTTACGCAGGACGCGCCAGGCTGCTGGGCTGAGGGGCCTGGGGGAGCCCGTAAATCTGTGGAAGATGCTTGGCACTCCGTGCTGAGTCCTTGATGTGCGCCTCATCTTCCTGATGATATTTGTCTAAAAAGACCCAAACCAAAGTCCTTTCTTTGATCTGTTTCTATCTCAGCACGCCTCTCCAGATGTTGAAAAAATGATCCTTGGGAACAAATGTGATGCAAATGACAAAAGACAAGTTTCCAGAGAGCAAGGGGAGAAGGTAAGTGCTGTAGCTTTAATGTATTTCAACTTAACACTTTTCAGAGCATAAAACCTGCATTCGTTACTGTCTGTACGCCACTGGTACCTCGGTGGGGTTCCTAAGCAGAACTGTTGAACATTTCTCAAGCTGTAGCTGCAGGACATTTCCCCACTCTGATAAAAAGATGAGTCGCTGTTAAGAATTCTTGTCGATTAGCAGGTGAGGATGTGTTAGGTGCGAAGCAACGAGCTGGATTTTTTTTCTTAGGAAAAGGAAGAAAAAGCATGCTAGAGTTTGACATTTAGGAAATGTCTCTCTTTGGCTGAAAGCCACTGAGACAAGGTAGGTGGGATTGTCTTTTCTGGTGTCAGATGTTACTTAGGCAGGGAAGGTGCCTCTCTGCACTGCAGATGTTACGAGACTGACCAGATACCCATGCAAGAGAGAAAAATAAAAGACAAAGGAGCAGATGAAGATGTGTGCAGAGTGTGAAACAGCAGAACAAAGCCCAGCAAGAAGAGATGCTAACAGGAACGAGATTTAGTTCCTGATTTGTGCAAATTGTTCTGCTTGAGTAAATCCCCAAGTTGCTATGAATCACGCCAGGAGGGGCAGATCCTGTGCAGTTGCTTATATTTAGAGCTGTTCCCGCAATTACCCAACTAACACGAAACCTGCTTTTGTTCAGCTTGCTGCAAGTTTTGGAATTAAATTCATGGAGACCAGTGCAAAAGCAAATATAAACATAGAGAATGTAAGTACTGTAACCATTCTGTTGTATGTATTGACTTATTTGTGCAAACAAGCAATAAGAACACTCGCCCATCCTGGTTGGGTACAAAACTGCGTTGTCAGATACTGCAGATGGGTTGAGTACGTATCCATGTGTTCCATGAAGGCATTGTCTAACCAACATTATGCTGATTTACTTAAATTGAAGTGGGTGCTTAGAGCGTAGCACAAGGGTGTTAGAGCAAACTGCAGCAGGGCAGCACACTGAAAAACTGGGCTTAGGCCTTTGCACTCAATAACGTGACTGACAAAGGGCGACGTGTTTCCTGTACGTAAGCCTTGGTTGTGCCATGGTGGTTTTCAGGCTCAGAAATGGGGTAGTAGGGTTAGAAAAGGAGCATTAAAACCTGGAGAGGGGCAGGGGGAACCTGAAAAACTTCCTGTTCTTCAGGAGTTCAGTATATGTAGAAACTTGGGAAGGCAGCTTATCGCTAAACAGAAGTGTTAGAATACATTTGATGTACCATGTAACACTTAACTGGTTTACTTGTCACAGGCGTTTTTCACTCTTGCAAGAGATATCAAAGCAAAAATGGACAAGAAGTTGGTGAGTAACTTTTACTTGGTCCGTGCTGTATTTAAATAAGAAAAAAAAACCAAACAAAAAACCACAAATAAAGCCAAATAGCAAGTACTGCTTCACAGTGTATAAAAAATACTTTGTCATCTCTTTCATGGGGGTTATAGAAATCTATTTTTAGTTTTGTGAAGCTACTCTCTGGTCTTGGCATGTAAACAATTGTCTCTGTATTTCAGGAATTAGCTGCAGTGGTTGAGGTTTCCTAAATAAAATTCTTTTATTTGTTTTATTGGAAGTCAGGCAAGTGGTACAGCAGTTTAATGATATTTCTTGCTCTTGTGGTCTGAAAAATTAGTCATAAAGGAGGCCCGCTTCATACTTCAGGGTAGTCATCAAACTAGTATGTTTAAAAGTAGGTAAAGAACTAATTTTTTTGATAACTTCTGCAAACGCATCCTGAGAAGCGGTTGGGTTACCTTTTGCACAACAAATAAATATGTATCAATGTCAGCTTGTTCCTTACAAAATGAAGCTAACAAAGATTCCTTCTACTTTCACTGAGCATTCCACCTTCACGTAACCAGACATGTGCTGACAGAGCTGTGATATTTTGGGTCTTGCTGATGATTCCTAAATGTTTCAGCAAGAGCCAAACATGTCCTATAATTATTTTTTTTTTCGATCTCGGCTGTCTTTGAGTTTATAGAAAGAAGAAGGATAGGCATGGTGCACGTTAGTCAAAGCCAAAAGCAGCAGGTGCAGTTCTCCGACTTCTTGTAGCAGCTGATGTAAGGCTCAGATAAATGAGTTGAGACTCCTGTTGGTTTTAGCAATGTTTTTTTGTCTATGGCAGGCTTGATTCAACAAAATGAATAGATGAAGTGTGGATGCTAGAAGCTGTTAAGTATAAATAAGTAACTGAATGTTCTTTGCGTCTTCAGGAAGGCAATAGCCCGCAAGGCAGCAACCAGGGAGTCAAAATCACACCAGACCAGCAAAAGAAAAGCAGCTTTTTCCGATGTGTTCTTCTGTGAGGGACACAGCCTTAATCTGAGCATCTGCTCAGCTGAACTGGACTGTGCCTGTTCTGAGTGAGATTTCCTCTGTCTGTGGACTTAGCATTTTCAACATACCTTGTCACTTTGTGACCATCTGAATAAGAAATTGTTTATTTTAGTAATTGTCTGACTCTTCAATTTTGGAGATGAAACAAGTTTATTTTTGTCAGATTGCCACTGGGCATGCGTATTGTCTAGCAGAGGGAGTACAGATCAAACGTGACCTGTGATATAGCACCTTTGCTGACAGGCTTCAATCTTTTTGTTCATATCTGTAATGTATCCAAATTAGAAAGATTAAGTTATGATCAAAATAAGAAACTGAAATGCCAACATTAATAAAGTACAGGTATGTGTACATGATACGCATATCCATGTCTATAGATGCATATGGAACAATCGCATCAAAACATCAAGTAAATGCACTTACGTAAGCAGGACAGGCTTATACCTTTTCAGAAGGTAGAAGGAAGCTTTCTGCATCTCCACCTCTTTGCTACTCCAGAGAAAATCCTTTATCCACCTGTTACTTACTCAGTTGCGTTATTGTAGACAATCCACAAGTACAATTGACATTTTGGAAAAAAAAAAAAAAAAAGAAAAAAAAATCCTCCTCAAAGGAATATCTATTTTTTTAAAAAACCAAAGTGTGCTGTAAATATAATGGATCCTTGCCATCAGGAATTACTTTATCCATATTAGACTTGACTGTGCTTAATTAAGTACTCCAGATATTTAGATGTGTTGAACGGGAGATGATAGCTACAGTGAGTCCCATGCAAATGATCTGTTGTCTGTTCTTAGAGAAACAGACCATGGTTCAGGTAGGGACACTCCCTCAAAATGTGTAACATTACAGTGGGCAGCTTTTTCTTCTCCAGTTGAGAATGACTCCAGATCTGTTGTGATGTAGTAGCTGGTTTTAAATTGTGATGGGAAAATGTATTGCACTGCTTCCAGTTGTGTGTTCTCATGCACACTTGCTCACATATGCAAATAAATGTTGCACATACGAACACTTTCTGAAAATAGACTTTTTTAAACTGAGACTTGCCCTGCTGCTGTGTATTGATCATTTCAGATTTCAAGCAGCAACAGGCCTGTTAATAGCATGCATCAATGCAAACGATGTTTAGTCCTCAGTGGAAATATTCTATGTATTTATTCCTATAAACACAGTCTATTACATTCCGCTGTATAAAATGTAACAGCCAAGTAAAGCTCCTAGGTAGCTAATTGCTCTTAGTTCAGAGGCTGTAAGCCTGACTTAACTAGACTGACAAGAGGAGCCAGTAAGAGCCATCTACTTCAAAGTCTGCTGTCAAGTGATTGGAATTATGGCGTATTTAGCTCAAATGAACGTATCAGCTGTGTCCTGCAACTCACTGGAATTGTTAACATGCTTTGTTTACATTGACAACTGCACTTAAGGGTGAAATTAAAGCTGATTTTAAAGTTAATGAATTTACTCAGCAGTTCTGTTTTCTTCAAGTTTGTGGTAATATATTCTGGCCTCAGAGTAGCACTCATAAGTGTTACTGTAGTTAAAGATGTATCAGATTCATAATTAAACTTTATAAATCTGCAGCATGCAATTGGGCTCAACAGGAATATTGCCTGTTTTTCTAAAATGGAAAAAGGAAATTTTACTGTATAAGTTACTGGCTTATAAAAATGCATTTTATATGCCTCCAACCTCCTTTTTTTTTTTTTAATAGCTAGCAGATTACAATGAGTTCTGTTCATGATTAAAATCATACGTAAAGCTTTTCTTTAACCAGAACCTTATGATGGGGGTTTTTTTTGTTTACTTGCAGCTTTTTAGCATGAGGACTTGATGAACATGCACCATAGTGGATTACACGCAGGTGTATTTGTAGGATAAAACCATGTTAAGCTACTGAAAATTTCAGCCTTCTAGTCAGTATGTGCTTCAAAGTGTAGTTAATACAGAGCTAGAGATTGGAAAAGCAGTTCTATCCTGAGATAAGGATGCTTTTAAAGAGAGACTTTGTGTATGCTTTAAGAAATTACTGAGGCAGAATTGGGGAGGTGATTAAGGCATGGTCTGAATGTTGTTTGCCTCCACAAAACTGATCTGGTTAATGATTTGTTTCTGGCTTAGTAGTAACTGTGGATTGTCTCACATCCATCCTTCTACTTTAATATAGCCAGATGTTGCAGCCAGACTTATTTTTCAAAGTGACTGGAAAAATAAGTGGTTCGTCTAAGTTGACATCATGGGCTGTCCACCATGATACTGGCCATTGCCTGTTGACAGTGTCTGAATCAGTAACTCCTCTTGAGATGAGAAAGCAAACCGTAGTAATTTACAAGTGGATAAAACTTGAAGGATGGAACTGTGTTGTTCACTCCTCACTTTCTAAATCTTAAGTTACTCTTTTGCATTCAAAGCTAACTCTTTGTATGTGAATACCTTTTGTTTAAACTTATGCTGGTTGTTGCACATGTTTATGTACCTAATTTATAGCATGATTTCCTTTTACAAAATGATTGGTTTTACTCAATGAACAACTACATTATTGTCTGATCTCAGGAAGTTTCATACAGTTACTGTGACTACAGTCATCACTGTACTTCTAGGGTATACAGACTCTACACAGAAATTAAATCGGTGTAAGCAATGTGAAACCTAAAATGGAAATGTAGGACAGCAAAAGGTTAAAGACACTGCAGTTGCATGTATGCTTGGCTATGTGTCACTAAATATGGACACCAAATCTTGGAGAAGTACAATATATAGTTGATGTTTCCATCACATAATTAAATTACTGTACTTTTAAGTATGAATGTTCTGGAAAACACAATGATCAAAAGAGGTACTGCGTAAATACATAAAGTAATGTATTTATATCTAAGCTTTCTTTAACTAAGGAGGAAAAAACTGAAATTGGATACAAAATTTGTAAAACTAAGGAATTTAAGTAGATCCAAAAAACAAACTATGTGCTTACTACACATTCTCAGTGTCTAAATGCCACTAAAATTTCAGTTAATTGATTAACGCTTGGTTTGTAGAGAAACAAATCCATTTTTGAGCATGTTCTCAAATTCCCTTACTTTAATGAGTGTCATAGAATTCTGTGGTTGACCTTAATTTTGAGGCTGGTTGCAATATATCAGATGGTCTTCACCCCTTCAGGTGTAGACCTGTCAGTAGCTCATTTGTCAATAAATGGTGGAACTGCTGTTTTACACTTCACCATTTCAACACTTATGTTGTCTAGGTCCTGTGCTGATAGGCACATCTAATGTTCCTTGACATCCAAGCCTTATGCCAGCATCAGACGTTCAGCCTCAGATTTATAAATCCTATGGATTATTGTAAGTCTCTTTACTGCTGCTGAAATTATTTGGTCTCTCCTTTCATGTGAGATGCTGATCATCTCACTGACAATTGTTAAGGGTTTTATTGTTGTGGCAGTGTCTTTGTCTGATGATCATGCTCAAAAGCTACCGTGATTTCTTGTTCGCTTGGACTTGAAATGGCTGGTGTTTATGCTGGAGAGGAAATAGACAAACAACTGCGGAGAGGATGGTCTCCATTTGTACTAGAAGTTCATAGTGGTTGGGAAAGAATGATGGCTGACTTCTGTCTTCATTTATAGATTAAATAATGATCTGTTCAATCGAACGTTAATGGTAATGTGCAGTCTGATTATTTCAGGCTGCCTTATTCTTTGACCCATCTCTTTCACCGATCATTGGAGTTTTTGTTTCTGTAGGTAGTGCACGTTTAGCGGGCTGGTCTCTCTAGCCTTTCTGCAGGAATCATATGCTTTGCATTGAGCACAAGTTGGGCCTACGACTTTGTTTCGAGGGGAACTTAATGCATCCCAATATTTCTAAAACCAACTGTAAATTGTGGTTTTAGAATGACCACTTCTGGCTGCCACCCTTCCAACATTACAACCGCTTTCTTAAACACTTCTCATTGATTTTCATGTTTGTATTAAAAACAAAGCTGTTGTTTATTACACTATGTATGTTTTTACTCTGTTGTACAGGACCCTGAGCACTGCATAAATAAACTTCTTATGAAAAGAGAATTTTACAAACTTAGTTTGTCAGTCCCGTTCATCATTCTTGCATATAGATTCTTGTGTGGAAAACAGGGTATTTCTAAAAAGAGAAAAGAGGGACAGGAACCTGGGGTAGCCTCTTTTGTCCTTTAAAGTATGTTGACTTATCATTATAAATTCTGAAATAGAGAGCTCTTCTCTATATTCTTCTCAGAACCCATAATGGATGTCTGTGATATACTGGGAGAATACTTCAGCAAATTGATTCACTGAACCATTTGTTAAGAGTGTAGCTGATCAGAGGAGTTGCTTACACAATTTTGATTAACCATAAACTATTTTCCAGGATTTTTTACTGGTTAAGGCATTTTCTTAGGAATTTTTTTTTAAGCTATAATTTGATACAAGTTCCTGTACTACCTGGTGGTGTCTGAACTTCAAAAAAATACTTCCCATCACACTGTCTAGGCCAGATTTATTCTAGCAGAGGGGACGGAGTAGACATTTTGTTAAGTTACAGGGAAATTTTGCTGAAGAACTTAATGAATTCGTCCTTTAAGAAGGTAAGCAAGAGACAAGAGTTCTCCAGCTGGTTAAGTTACCAGAAATTGTCCTCTTTGCTCCTCTCATTCTGCTCTCTCATGGGCGGTAATCTTGGGTGAAGTAATAGTTGTTGAAGGTTCAAGAAGCACTTTGGTCTGCATGTTTCACTAGATTCAGATTCGAATGTGAAATGTGCTATTAGAAAGAGGAAGTAATGATCACTTATGTATCTCTCTATTCAAAGGCATTCACTACAATTAATCCTAGGACTGTATAATAAATGGGAAACTTTATTTTGCAAAGCACTTGCAAAGAATAGGTACATAAAATAAACACAAGATTTGAAGTGCTGCTTTGTGTAAGACATGCATCAGAAACTACATTAAGACGGTTATGCATTGAGTAAGCCTATCTCATACACCTGTCAGTGGAGCCTAAGTGCTAATATTAACTTTTTAAATTATGAGGACTTTTTGTCATGTAAAAAGTACATCAAAGGTTCAAAAAGCAAGTCAAGAAGCTTCCACACTTTTCCAAGCTTCTGTTTTCCTAGTCTTTGTGGTGGGCAGCTCTACTAGAAACTGTCAGGGAAGAGTGGTGATCTGTAATGGCTGAGGAGACATAAAACACACACTTCAGAGACTTCTGACAAAAAAACTAAGAGCAATTTTGTGTTAGAAATTAAAAGCAAATACTACCTGAGGAAATCTGGAGCTCGTATTATCATATGCTGAAAGTCTTCCAAAGACAGCTTGCCATCGTTGTCCACATCAGCTTCGTAAATCACCTTTTCACATACAAGGCTAACTTCTTCTGGGGTAAGTTCATTTCGGGTTAATTTGTTAACAGTTTTCTCTAGATCTGATTTGCATATGTAATCATCATTGTTAAAATCTGTCAAAGGAAACAAAATGAATTCAAAGTGACAAAAGTCAGCATTTTACATGGTTGACTGCCAAGACCTAATAGGAAGGGTTTGGTTCCCAGGGCGTAATGTATTTATCTAAGGAGAACTTTAAAATCGGAAATGAAGTTATCTGTCTTTGCTTGTGTAAAAATTCGATAATAAAATAAAAATCCTGGAATAATTTCTCCTTATCATACATAAGGGTAACAATTGTAAATAGTGGAATGGTTAAACATAGCCTAGCCATAATTAAATCATTCTGGTGAATCACTATTACTAAACCAAATGCAAGAAATAGTATGAACTTAAAGGACAAGAATGAGCTGCTCAGTTTTGGTGAGGGTTGACTTTTTTAACATCTTTGCTGAATCATGTACAGTTTACATCACAAAAAAGATTTTGTTTGTTCGATACATTGTTTGACTTTAGCTGATCATAAAGTAACTGAGAATGGTACTGTTTAAAAAAAAAGAAAAACAATAAAGCCACAAAAAAGAAAAACAAAAACTGAAAAACCCAACCTACAATGAACCTTTACATTTGTCCTTGGAGAAAAAATGCTAGAAGTGTGCTTCCCTGCCTCCCACCTCCCCCTACCAAAACCACCCTACAGATTTATGGGCAGCCAAATCCCTTGTGCTGCACTTCTCCAAGCAGCCCTCAGGCAGAAGTATTTCTTAAATTTTTATCAGCTCTTGAAAACTGCAGATAATTTCAGGTTGTAAATTTTGTAGTAAATCCTAATCCCAAATAAATAAGAGACAAAAAGGTAAAGAAGACCAGAAGTTAATAGGAGAGAGAACAGACGTAAAAACACAATGAAAAGAAAGGCTGCATTAGAAACATACCTAACTAGAAATCATAGTGGTGACAAAAAGATTATTTTGCATCCCTACATGAAGCTGCAGGATTTCCCCAAAGTTTACTTTTTATGCATGTCTCACTCACCATAAATTTTAAAAGCATAATAAGCTTTCAAGTCTCTGGGAGCCATTTCACTCAGCACTGAAAACATGTCCAAAAAATCATCTAAAGTCATATTGCCGTCTCCATCTTCTGAGAAAACCTCTGCTATCCGCTGACGGAATGGATTGTCCTGGGCAACAGAACACAGGAGCAAGGGAAGGTCATCTTTACTAGCATTTATTTCAGTGCAGATAAGACACAACTGGAGTGAGACTATTTTTGTTGTAACCCCTTTTTGGCAAATACTCCCCCTTCTGCTATTGTGCTCCTGTCTAAAGTTGTATCAAGTAGACACAGCTGCAGCCTTCTTTAACCTTTGTGCAATTTCAGGGTGTTTTCAGGGAATCACTAGAAGCTTCCAGAAAGACTTTTGACTTCAATAGCCAAAATTTATTTATATTTCAGTCTCCCAGCAATTAGTACTGCATGAATTATTAAAAATGGGTAGATTAAACTGAAATGTGTCACTCGATTCTAGTTGTGTTCCTTGCTCTGTACCTTCAGCTCTGGCATGCTGCCAATGAGTTCATAGGGAAGCGTCACGTCTGGTTTATCTGTGTAGTCAAGTGGAACTAGCTGTGGGGCTAGATCTCGGTATCTGTAAAACAGTCTGAAACAGAAAGAAAGGCTTGTTTAGGGAACAAGTTTTTTTAGACGACTGAGAACCATGTGTTTGCCTTTTTCACATCATTCTTCACATTTTTCATCCTTTACCAGATGGATGATATCAGTCACTAACATTTAATATACTCCGTAGCTGGTGGAAGAGACAGTATTAAAAAGAACAACACAGTGTAACTGGTGAAACAAAGCCTTCATGCTTACAGAATAACTAGCTGAACACATGCTTACACAGGTCAGGCAGCCAAACCACGAGATACAGTGTATCTGAAAACAGATCTTTACAAAGTTTCAGATTTACTTTCACATTGCCAGCAATGGTATTCAGGCATGTAGTGTAGTTATGATTTATGTGTTTATGATAACAAGGCAGAAGACCTTCAGTCTGAAGATCCACCTAATCAGTTTCCAAACACACAAAAACTTGTGACAAGGCAAAAGGGTTCTGTTTTCCAAATCCACAATGACCAAAAATAATGGGCTTAAACTGGAGCATGAAAGATCCAGTTTAAATGTCAGAATAAAACCCTGAATGCCTAAAGCCACGGACAGGGAGAGCGATCTGGGACCAACTCTAACCGTTTTTTATCCACACCAAGTATCTTCCTGTTTTTCCATGGAACTCAGGTTCAAGAGACAGAAAATGTGCATAATAATTTGAATGTATTCACCACTTTTTCAGCATGCTATTTGCTTCAGTTCTTGTGCTAGAGTAAGGATCCCATTCACAGCTGTTATCAACAAAACAATAGGACAGAATTTTAAAAGGGATCTTTATCAATAATAAATGTCTTAGTCATGACACAATTATGGTTCTGGCCTCTATTTACTATGTGGAAAGGAGACAGATTTAGATTTCAATTATTACAGAACCATTCATATTTTATCCTGTATAGAATTCATACACAGATATCAAGGTTCTAAAGAGGGACATGCCCTGTACAAAATTGTCATTTGTGTTCTGCCCTTCAGAGAAATTAGCAAATCATGTGTGATGGTGTCTTGAGAGATGCAGAAACTGAACACTTCCCTTTCTGTTAGTACACCAAATGGTGAGGAATGGCAAATGTAACTTCAATATTATGTGCATTACTATCTGGATAAGTATTTTTTACAAGAGAACAAGTTCAGATTTTCAGTGAAGACTATCAGTCCCACATGAACAGAATACTGAACCTGTCTCTATCAGATCCTTTGGCCAGAGACTAAATGCAGTGTTCGATGAGGCACATGAAGGCTTTGGGGAAAATGCACCTTAGAGTATTAGTATAATTATTTACAAGATGATGTGAAGAAAATTTGATGCAATTGTTAAGGTTTTCATAAACCAGGCAAAGTATTCCAAAGAATATCAGTATACTTTGAAGTATCTGTCATAAAACAAGGTGAGAGGAACATGGATGTCACTGGCAAAGTATGCACTAAAATATAACTCTTCTTAAAGAGAGACTGGTACCTTAACACTAAATTTAGAATTCTGGCTCGATTTAGGATAGATAACATAGGGCTTGCACATAAAATAAAGCAACAAAAATGCTCAAATATCCCAAAGGTATCACTTTAAATTTGTGTAAATCCTTCTAAAAATTATTTTTAAAATACCTCACCTCACATGTAACCTGTCTTTATAGTAATCTCTGTCCTTTACCCACAAAATGCATATACAAGACTCACCTCAGAATTTCTTTCCTTGTAAAGAATGTGCAGTCCTATGAAAGAAGAAAAGATATAATATGTAATGATAGTTTTCAGCATGCATTGGTACAGTGACTTGAATGAAGTTATATTGTAATATATGTGGCCAAGCATTAAAGCTTTTTCTTTTTGGCATATAATTAGGAGTATTGTATAACCCTTCTTCTTGATGTAAGAATCAAACCATGTTACTAAAATCTTTGCTGTAATTTAAAAAAGATATCGTTTTAAAAAAGCCCTTGCCATTATTCAATGTTCTGTCCAAACAGTCCTTTAGTGTGTTTTATACCTGATATGCATCCAGCTGCTCTGGAGTGAAAATGGTTTGCTTGTTGCCCATTTCTTGCTCTGAATGCTGGTTCTTGTCCCATCATTCTTTCCTCAAAGGCACCTTTATAGGAGGTCTGGATATTCAGTTATTAAAAGCTGCAACAATGAGGTTCAGGTATAGCAGAGGATCGAGTAACCAGCTTCCCTTTTCCACAGGCTGCAAAGTATCATAATAGAAGCATTTCATCAAATCTTCAGTCTGGCTACTTAAGGCTCTTATCCACCTGTCTCCTGTGTGCACAACAGAGACTCGTATTACAGTATTTAGCTGAACAACTAATAGCTTCTTGTTCGTGTCTTTGAAGCAGCAGGTGGACCTAACGGATCATACTTTTTCATTCCTTCAGATATGGTGAATTATCTGAAAAGTGTTAGCACTGTCTTTCTTCTTTAAGAATTAACACCAAATGCTGGAAATCAGTAACACTGGTAGTAACCCCTCGTCCTTCCCTTCTCACTAATGCTAACGGTAGTTTGTACCGGAGGTAGTATCTATCAAGTCCACTCATTCCCTTTATGATCTGCTAATACACATTACCACTAATGAAAAATCATTTGTGTGCCACGATACATATGTACTGGTACCTGTATGGCCGTTACACTGAAAACACCTGCGAGTATATAGTTTATACACGCAAACAGAAATGTTATGTTACGGGCTGTATGAAATATGATAAACAAGGCTGGAAGGAGGAACTGACTGCACAGCTACAACACGTGGCAGGCTGCCTCATTTACTGATCACGGGCAGGTTGTAAAACCTCCATTTCTTGGTCATTCCTACCGTCGGGCTGGGCGGGCCCCTCTGTCCGGTGGAAAAATCTCTTCCCCTCAGCAAAGGAACCCCAGCCTCACCCCTCGGCGCGCCTTCAAATAACCAAAAATTATTCAGAATTCTTCTGTTCGGCGTCGAACAAGGTGTGTGGGGAGGGCTGGGACGGGTGTTTGGGGGTTTTTTGGTGTTTTTTTTCCTGGCGCTGCCCCGATCTCTGGACTTTCCCCTCAGGGCGGCTTCGGCCCGTAACGGTTTTCCCTCACGGAGGGAAGGGGACGCACCGTTGCCGCGGCACCGGCGCCGCGAGCCGCCAGGGGGCGCCGCGGTGAGGCGGGCGCCGCGGCGGGAAGGGCCATGGCGGACTACGAGGCGGTGCAGCGCGGGCCGCTGCGGCTGAAGGGCAGCGGCGGGGCTCTGGGGGCCGGCAAGCGGTGAGGTGGACGGCGGGGAAACGGCGAGGGGAGGGAGTGGAGGGAGGACGGGACACCGGGGTGGGCAGCGGTGACCGCCCTCTGCCCGCAGGAAGAAGAAAAAGGCGAAGGACAAGGCCCAGATCCTGGAGCAGATCGTGAGCAGCAAGAAGCAGGAGGAGGAGAAGAAGCGCGGCCTGGACAAGCGGACCCCGGCGCAGGTGGCCTACGAGAAGATGCAGGAGAAGCGGGTAAGAGCTGCCCTGCCTGGGCCAGAACCCCTCTGGGGTCGGGGGGGGGGGGGGATTTAAAACCCCTCAGGTGCCGCTCCTGAGGGGCTACGAGTGCTGGAAGTGACCGGCCTCTGTTGTGTCTTCCCCCAGCAAATGGAGAGGATCCTGAAGAAAGCCTCTAAAACCCATAAGCAGAGAGTGGAGGTAAGCTAAATCGCTCCGGTTTACTCAGGCGGGTGTGTGTTTATCAGCACACAGGCCTTTTGGGCTGGGGGAACTGTTTCGCCTTTGTGAAAGCACAGGAGCGGGGAGGTCTTGCGGCTCAATGGCGGTGATGTCAGCACCAAATATTAAACGTTTTCTTGCTCCTTCTCTCCCCTAGGACTTCAACAGGCACTTGGATACTCTGACTGAGCATTACGACATTCCTAAAGTCAGCTGGACTAAGTGAACGGGCTGCTTTTTCAAGGCTTTGGATCAGGAGCTGCATTTTGTTTGTATTGAACAGGGCTGCCATGTAAATCTGTGTATTTTCAATATTGAATGTTTAATATATCTTCCAAATGTTTATGACTTTGTACTGTCTTATTTCCTTGTTGTTTTTTTTAAAACCAAATATTCAACGAAGTCTCTTCTTGGCTGATGAGCTCTGATTTATGTAGGTGCAGAGGGCTATTTTTTTTTAGTGCTTAAAGTGAGATTAAGGCCAAAACCAGTTGTTGTGAGCCCGCTGGGAAATGTTCCTTTATTTGTTTGATACTAACACTTCTCTGTTTTGGAGGTGAAGAGTCTGACAGTCTCACAGAGCGTAAGCTTCTCTTGTAAGTTATAGGAATTGTATAATTTCTTTGTCTCTAGCCTTCTTTCAGAGGTGGAGGGTCTGATGTAACTTGTAATGTCAATGTAACTTCTTATTAAAATGCTGCTTTCATCCTTTTCTTGGTGCTGACCTACCTATAAAACCAAGGGCAGCGCACTGAGGGAAAATGTTGCGCCTGGAGTTTTTGAAGCGCCTTTATAATTCTCACTCCCATTGAGACACAGCATGCAGCTTGACGTCCCAAACCCTAACCGGCCTCTTAAACCCCAATGTTGTTCTCAAACCCCAATATTGTTCTTAAACCTGAACATGGTCCCTCTGCTGTCACTGGCTGGGCCCTCTGCTCAGGCTGCAGCCACTCGTCCCGGCGCCGTTAGCACCGCTCCTGGTGTTGTTTTCAGCGCTGTGGGGCTGTTTTCCAGAGCGAGGGGGTGGGGAGACCCCCGGGACTATATAACACTCGGGAGGCAAGGTGTTCTTCCGCGGTGGGACCCTGCGCGTATCCCTCTCGCAGCAGCCGGATCTCAGCTCGTGTCGTCACTTCCTGCCGGAAGTGCTGTGCGAGAAGCGGAAGTCCGTGTGTCTGTGACCGGGCGTCACGGCGGCCCGGGCGGGAGGAGGCGGCGGCGGGGCGATGTCGGCCAGCGCCGTCTATGTGCTGGACCTGAAGGGAAAGGTGAGGCCCGGGCCGCGGCGATCTCTGCGGGGCCGAAGCGGAGGGGTCTCCCTCGTCCCGGGCTCGCTGAGGGTGTCGGGGCCCGGGATGGCCGGGGTTCCCCCGGCCTCGTTGGGGTCTGCGGGAGCCGCTTTCCAATTCCCGCAGCTCCTTGCCGGCAGCCCCGGTTTTACGTGGCGCTGTGAGAGGGGGAATCGTGTCTCCCGTTCGTACTTACAGGTGCTGAGGGAGGTGCCGGCAGGGCCCTTGGGTATCCCCCCTGGGGTAATTAATCCCTGCCGTAATTGGGGCTGGTTTGTCTCTTGAGAGATTGCGTGTTTTCCCATCTTAAAAACGCTATTGGGGCGTGGGCAGCAATAGGTGAATAATAACTCTGGAAAAAGTTAATACGTGACTTTGCAATGAAAGATTAGGATTTGCATTCCGATCAGAAAAATATCTTGGCCTTGTGATTTGCATTTATAGTATGCATAGGAGCTAGAGTGAAGCTTGGTGAGTTTTTAAAAGTTACTTAGGAGGCTGTCCAAATATCTGGTGGATTAGTCTTGCATGGTAACATCATTGCACGAAAGAGATAAAAATAGAAAGATTTTTGTTCCTGTCTTTATAGGTTCTCATCTGTCGGAATTACCGTGGAGATGTGGACATGTCAGAGGTGGAGCATTTTATGCCAATCCTTATGGAAAAGGAAGAAGAGGGGACGCTTTCTCCTATTTTAGCACATGGAGGAGTTCGTTTTATGTGGATTAAACATAACAACCTATATCGTATCCTTTATACTAATAGCTCGGATATGCTGATATGCCAAGTGCTGCTTTATTATTTTCATTCTTTGTGTCTAAAAGCAAAGCTAGAGAATGGGTGAAGTGACATACGGAGGCTCTATTAAATAAAGTCGGTTTATGCTTTACGTAGTGTAATGTGCACCAGCAGCACAGGGTGCAGAAAAGTGTTTAGATTAATTTTACTCTACTAAATTATTTCTTGAATGTTTATCTTCATATCTCGTTAGATCAGAGGTAGTAGTGTTCATTAATTAACTCTTAGGGGTTTTGGCTAACTCTGGTTGCCTAAAGGCTTTTAAAAATGCACATAGTAAACATGTTTTTGAATGGTGACTTTGAATGCATGTTCCTGAACATCCTTTATCAGTCGTTGCAACTTCTAAGAAAAATGCTTGTGTATCACTGGTGTTTTCATTTTTATATAAAGTAGTTCAGGTGAGTATGAAATTTCCAAAGTAACCTCCATCTTCTTCTTGGTTCAGTCTAAATCTGATCTAAATAGAAGTGCATAGAGCTTTCGCATTTTTAAGAACTCTGTGGTAATAGCATTTTTACTTTATATTTGATTATTTTGTAGAACTATCTTCCTAACCACTAATAATGGAATTGATATTTTGTAGCTGAGTAGGCAAAGGATCTGACACAATGCTGTAAGTAGTTGCACAAGACCTGAGAACACAGAGGAGAATTGTGAACTTGATGCATGAGTAGTGGCATATCGCATAGATTCTGTGCTTGGTTCATCTGTATCTGGCATGAAAAATATTTTCTCCAGAATAAATATTTTTCATAATAGTTAGAGTTGCTTCTAGGATTCTCTAGCTCTCTTTTAATTGAGGTGGGTTTCCTGAGGCTAATCTTCTGAACAGAATGCTGTTTGTGAATTATGGGGTTTGGTTTGGAGCTTTTTAAAATTACTATTTTAGATGCAAGAACACATTCTGAATGTGCTGTACTTCCTCAGTTAATGTCCTCCTTCTTCCCCTCCCTCCTGTCACTTTGTTTCAGGTTTTTTCTGAATATTTCAAGGAGTTGGAAGAAGAGAGCATTAGGGATAATTTTGTTATTATTTATGAGTTGTTAGATGAGCTTATGGATTTTGGTTATCCACAAACCACTGATAGTAAAATTTTACAAGAGTAAGTATCATTCTGCATCACTTACAGTGACAAACTCCTTGGGAAGTTTTGAGCATTCTTCCATACACAAACAAATGTTTTGGCTTGGTCTAGTTATCAGCAAAGCTAATTTTCATTTTTTTCATGCCAATTATGTGGCTGTAAAGGTACATCACTCAGGAAGGTCACAAACTTGAAACTGGAGCTCCACGTCCACCTGCCACTGTTACGAATGCTGTTTCATGGAGATCAGAAGGGATAAAATACAGGAAAAATGAAGTGTTCCTGGATGTAATAGAATCTGTTAACCTTTTGGTGGGTACCTTTAACTTTTAATGAGAATTTTGATAGGAAGTGTTGAAAAGGGTTTATTGTCTGAAAACCTGCAAGGATACAATAAAAAGTCAGACTGGCTAGTGCTGTGATGCTCAAAACAATGTCAGTCATTAAGACTAAGTACCGTAAGGACATCCAGCAGACAAATAATGCTTTATTTGGATGTACTGCTCTACTGATTTCTGATATGTTCTTTCCTCCTCCGTCTGTGCCCATCACCTCCCTGATCTAATTCTACCCTACTGGATTAAACTCCCAGGAGAAAGACATGCAATAAAACCTGGGACGTGGGGATGGGGTGGGAGTGTTGTTTGATGTTACAACATATCACATCAGAGCCATCTTAGCTTTCTTTTTGTTTTTGTTCAGGTCAGTGCCAACGGAAATGTATTAAGGAGTGAGATAGTTGGATCCATTAAAATGCGAGTCTTTCTCTCAGGAATGCCAGAGCTGCGCCTTGGTTTGAATGACAAAGTTCTCTTTGATAATACAGGCCGTGAGTATTTCGGTGATATCTCAATAATCGTGCAAGATGTTATCTGAAGTCTTAGGTTTTGGGTTGCTTGAGGTTCAGCTGAAAGGATTTGTTCTAAGATAATAGAAATACTCCCTTTATCAGTGTAGAAAACCACTTTAGGTCTTGTGTGATGGTACCAAGCAAAGATGGAACACCATAGTAATATGTGGTAACCATCTAGGTTTCCTCATCTCTTTCTCCTTGGGACTTCTGTAGTCCTAAAAACCTATAGCAAGCTAAAGAAACTATTGGCTAAAAGGCAGGAATGTCAGCAGACAACTGCTTAGCTGTGTAAATGGCTGCAGTGAGACTTCAGGCATACTTTGTGTAGCACCTTGAAACGTGTATTTTCTGCTAGGTGGCAAAAGTAAATCAGTAGAACTGGAAGATGTGAAGTTTCACCAGTGTGTCCGTCTCTCTCGCTTTGAAAACGACAGGACAATTTCTTTCATTCCGCCTGATGGAGAGTTTGAACTCATGTCATATCGTCTTAATACCCATGTAAGTCTGGATGTTTGCATTTTTTATGTGATAGTGTTTTAGATTGTAGGCAAAATTGCTAATGGCTTTCCCTTATTTTTTTTTTTCTTGAAGTATGGGTAGCATAGTAGTTTTCCAGTCAACCGTTAATAGCAAAGCTTTGTGCTTACTCTTTTTGGAGGAAGTAAGAATGAGTTTAGAAATAACTTGGTAATAAGTCTCTATTTTTTTCCTACTACTGTTGAAACTGGTTCTGAAATAACTGTTCCTGTGATTTTTTTTTTTTAAAATTTTTTTAAAGCTAGCTACATGATGAAATGTCAGTGTAGCAATTCATTGTGCTTGACAACAGCAGTATTTGTCATTGAATTTTATTAGAATATGCCTAGCCACAGAGATAAGGATAGCTTTCCTTTCAGAAAAGGAAAAATTCAGTATAGAGAAGGTCTATAATATGTAACTATGGCAGGAGACAACAAATGAAAAGTTTAGTATTAATTTTTTTAAGGGCAATAGTTTGAATTAGAGTTATTTTTAGGGCTTGTCATAGATCAGTCCCTAGCATGTTAAATTATCAAATACTTTGGAGTGCAAGCATTTGTTATTAGGGATTAATCTGAGACATACCTTTTTAAGCATATAATTCTTGTAATACTAGATCGTTGGTATATCAGTGCTTGCTCATTTGTATAATTTTTTTTTTTAAATAAAACCACAACTGTTTGTCATTTCGAACACTACAGACTTTCTGTTTTCTGTGGGGATCATGTGTTAAGTGTAGCTTTATGGGAAGCAACATTTTAAACGACTGTGTCAAAGTAAAACCTACAGCTGTTAAGTGTGTTTTTTTTCCCCCCTTAGGTAAAACCACTGATCTGGATTGAGTCTGTGATTGAAAAACATTCCCACAGCCGTATTGAGTACATGATCAAGGTCAGAAGTTCTAAAATAATTATGGCTAATTTTGGTCTTCTCTTCCCTTTGTTTTCAAAGCTTGGCTAGTAGTATGTGCATTTTTGTACAAGTATTTATTATTTCTGTGGGACTTGCATCTTTTTGAAAACTTCATTTGTAAGTTACAATCTCTGTTACGCTCCTGTTTCTCAGGATGTAGATTGGGGTGGAGGGGAGTTGTCTCGCAGCTCTCTGAACTCACTAGCATAATGGAAGTGTTTAGAGGCCTGCTTTTCTGATTGTGGGTTTTTTTTTTTTTCTTCTTTAGGCAAAAAGTCAATTTAAGCGTAGATCAACTGCCAACAATGTGGAGATTCACATTCCGGTTCCAAATGATGCTGACTCGCCAAAGTTTAAAACCACTGTTGGAAGCGTCAAATGGGTTCCAGAGAACAGTGAAATTGTTTGGTCCATTAAATCTTTTCCAGTAAGTGTTATTTTTAGTCTTATCACCTAATAATGTAATAATTACTTAACATTAATATTTTATGAATGTTCGAGCTCTGCCTAAAGCAAATTCTAATAGTATCAGACAAGTAGTACTGACCTCTTCCCCTTTTCCCTTGGATGAAGGATTGGAACTTGCTGATAAATGTTTAAGATACTGTTATTTATATATGTTTAACTGGGATAATTCTTCAGAACTGGGTTAGAGAGAAGATTTTTGAGCGATGTCTGTGGATGGTGTAATCCCTTGGCCTAGATTTAGCAGCAGCTGGTTTAGTTTGTCAGACTCCTTGGGTGGTTCCATGAGCATGAGCTCTTTCAGATGCTAATCGTGTGGTAGTAGAGCTGTCTGTCACCGTTTAATCAGAATGGTCAGTGGCACCATTGTGTTTTGAGTATGAGGCTGGAAGAAAACGAATTATGCCTCAGGCTGGTCTTAATTTGATCTGCATCTTAAAAAGTACTTTAAAATAAAACCAAGTACTTCTTAAGGCCTCTGGAAGAGCTGAAATGAATAGTGGAGTTCAGCAATTTGACATTAAGAAAACCACTTGTATTGTTGCAAGGTTTTTTTATTTTTTGTTTCAAATTAAAAAAATCTGTCCCTTTTGGGTAGGGTGGAAAAGAATACCTGATGAGAGCTCACTTTGGACTTCCAAGTGTTGAAGCTGAAGATAAGGAAGGAAAACCTCCCATTAGTGTAAAGTTCGAGATTCCATATTTCACCACTTCAGGAATCCAGGTTAGTAGTTGAAAACAGAAATACCAGCAAGTTAACATGCTAGACTCTTAACACACAAGGTTTTTTTCTCATCTTCTTGATGATGCCTATGCAATGTTATCCATAAAACATATTTTAGACTAAAAAATTTTTTTTTCTTTCTTGCTAAACGCTACTTGGGAGACTTGCTACTTGCTAAACTGACATGGGAGACTTTATTTCTTAACATATCTTTCTTTCCAGGTTCGCTACTTAAAGATAATTGAGAAGAGTGGCTATCAGGCTCTCCCGTGGGTTCGTTATATTACCCAGAATGGAGGTAAATGGAAGGCAATAGACTGGATATGTCTTCAACTTGAATATTTTGTTTCTTCAGCATACACCTACCAATTGAAACACACAAACCCAGTTTGCTCATATTCTTGGGTATTAAACAATACAGTTTAGATACATGTTAGATTAAGGTATGCTGCTTTTTTCAGTCATGTTTTTTGGTGTCTTAATGAAAGACCCAATAGGATAGTTCAGTAATGCTGTTAAAGTATTTTGTAATTAAGCTGGGATTTTTGGAACGTAAATTTTGAAAGAAATTGCTCACACGTATCACTCTGCCAGCTTTCAAATGTATAAGACTCGGTCTACTAAAAGATACTAGATTGTTAGCAAGGAAAAGTGGTGGGAGGTGGTTTTGGGTTTTGTTGTTTTTCTAATCTAACTTTTTTCTGGCATGACTGCCTGCAATTACCTTAATCGCTTTAGAGCTCGTTATTGTGGCCATTCTGAGCAAAGATCTGGTTTTATTTTAATCACTTCATCTCAATTTACTATTTTTAGTGAGACAATTTACTAAAACTGGTTTTTTTTTGGTTTTTTCTCCTTTACAGACTACCAGCTTCGAACACAGTAAAACACCTTGCAAGCACCACAGGCGACAAAACTTCAGGCCTAGAATTTGTTTGCAGAAGCTTCTGTGGTACTGAGAGCTGTGAACATTGTTGCTAAGGATCTTGTTTCTGCAATCTTGGATTGGCAGGAGAAAGATTGGAAAATTAGTGTTTTCAATGATGTGTTTGAGCATTTGAACCATTAGTATTGATTGTGTGAATATTTATTTCATTCTTAGAACATGCTGATCTTGCTGCTAAACGCTAATTACGTTAGGAGTAGCAGTTACCTTGAGGAGCCAGGAATACAGAATGAACCTTGAGAATGTCTTGTCAATGCCTTGTCTGTTACATTCGCAAAGTTTCTGGTATTTGTATTTTAGGATCTCTAAAGACATTGGCAGCATTATGCTACAAATTAGGGAGACAATTGTGCAATTAAATGACTGCTGAACACTTAGTTGTATTTAGCCCAAGGTATTTATTTGTTTTGTGGGCATTTGGGTGCCTTAACTCATTCAAAGCTCTGTTAACTTATAAAAATTTTCGGCATAGGAGTTAAAACTATCTGAAGTCCAAAAATACTATTTGCTTTTTTTGCATGGTTTCAAACCAATTAATATGACAGAACAACCTCAGGTCAAGGGTTTGGAAACAAAAGCACGGGTTCATTAAAGACTAAGTTAACTGAGAACAAGAGATCACAGAAGTAAATGTCTATGGGAACATCTCTGTGGAAGCATGATGGTTGCTAGTTAAAGTTGGTCGAAATGCAGACTGAAGAGTTTCAACCCTGTGATATCCCTGGGGCATGGAAACCCTATGCCAGTTGACTAGTATTTGCCTTTTTAAAATTTCTATTCATAAAACAAGTTCAAAACTGTAATATGTGGACATAAGACCTTAGATTAATTATTCAAAAACAATTTTGGAGGTGATGAAATTTGGTAGGAAGATTGGGTTTTTATTATTATTTTTCCAGATAATAGTAGTATACTCCAACCTCTTCCTGAAAATTGATTGTTGCTTATGAAGAGGCCAATAAAAATACAGTTGCCATCTTTCTTCCAGCCTGCCTTTGTGTTAATTTAGGGCAAATATTTCCCTTTTTTTGCTAGAGTTTGCTAGAATTGTTTATCTTTTTTTGCCCTAAAGTGGGGTGCTTTCTTTCTCAGTCTTTTCCGTTTTTAAACAACAGTTATTATAACATCCTGGCAGAATGGATAACAGTTCAGAACATTATACTTAAAGGTATTATTTTTTTTTACATGCCGTTTCTTTTTTTTCTGAAAAGCTAAGATTGGCATGGGTGTACATAGTTATTTTGATTTTTCAGAAGAATTTTGATGGTTATCAGTATTTTCTTTAAACAATTTTTAGAATGTTTTGGTTTGAATTTAGTACTCCTGACACGTGCTAAACTTAAACCATCAAAATCTAAATATACATATGTCTGCAAACGTGATGTAGTAAACTGTGCGCAAGGTTCTCCGCATCACTCCGTTGACAGTCCCTGACTCTCTCACAAAATTGAGAAGATACTTCAGTCACTGTCCCCACTAAGTCCTTGTTAGACTATATATAGAGATATACCTGTGTATGCAGTGTATACTATTAGCAAAAGTCAACTCAGTTCCCCTGAGATGCAGCTGCTGTAGTTTTGCAGGAAGATCTGCCTCAGAAAGGACCGATACCTGAAGGTACCCAGGCGATAACCAGAGAGCTGGTTGGGCAATGACAGGTGTGGACATGTATATTCCAGAGTAAGGTTACTGTATGTATCACCCAACAAGCTTGATGTTGAAACAAATCATTTGTTCAAGATTTTGGTTCCACTACTCATTTTCATTTGAACAATTAAGCTTATGACTGGACTAAACATTTTTGTATTAAAACTGTAACTGGTTGACAAATCACTTTCTGATGACTCTATTCTTCAAAGTGTTCACTATAATTATTTGCCTGTAAAATGTGACTCTTCATTTGTTTTCCTGTTGAAGGTTGCATCTTGTGGACCAGTATTTTCCCATATTTTGTCATAATTTGACTCTTTTGATGATGGGGCATCAGCTGTGCTTGTCCAGGAAGTAATAAAAGGGCAAAAAGTTCTCTTTGAATAAGTTGCACTTCACCAGCTCTTTTTTCAGTTTGATCTACAGCAAGTTGTAGCCCTTAATATTAGAGTACTGTCAGTTGTTCTGGTATGAGGCCTGCATAATTGGAACTGAACTTCATAAAAGCTGAAAGTATTCATATACCCAATTCGTTTATCAAATACTGACAAAATCTTTGCTTTTCTCTTGTTGTCTGCAAAATTCACCCATGCACCATAAAATTAGTGCTCATTAGTACACTCTTATTTCAGAAAGCAAAAGAAAACCCCACCTCTTCATCCATTCATTGTTGAAATGTAGGGTCCCTGTGTACTTACACTGGCATAAAGGCAGAAATGAAGAGATGGGGTATTAGTGTAGCGCTAGCTCTTGTTCCGGGAGAAACTTTTTTTTTTTATAAATTCAAATCTTTCTTATCTTGGTGGCTTCTGTTTTCTGCCTAATGTGGAAAAATGTAAATTTGACAGTCTGCCACTATGTTACAGGTAAGTGCCAAATATAGAATACTTTAAAAAGACAATTTGCATAATTCAAATAAGCAGCAAAGTGTCTCATCTGCATTTTCAGCTCGATGTGGTTTCATAGCTGTGTTACGTGGAATTTGGAACATTAAAAGACTAAGCTTCAGTGGCTCTGAAAATAAACCTCTCCTCCTAATACTAAGCCAGCAATGTTTAAATGTTCTCCGCAGTCTTGTTTTCTATGAAAAGCTGGGACGTGTGCTATTTTTTCTCAGCAAGCTGAAGTGTGTTTCCTCTGCTCTGTCCTTAGACTGCTGGCTCACAACATTTCAGCAGCGGGAAGCATTCCCAGGCATGCAAAAACCAGCCTCATCTACACATTATTTAATTGCTAACTGATTAGATAGCTGTTCCTCAAGGTGCGTGCGTCAGCGGCACTCCCCCCCTTGGAGTAAATAGATAGTTTTACTTCCCGTAGTGGGGTGTACGTGTGTCTGATACCTTGGCTTTCTTAGAATGACAGATTGCAACACACTACTAGGTGTTTGGGGTTTTTTTTTCCTTCCTCCCCCCCGGCCAGTTCTGCCAGTAGATGGCATTCTGAGCATGCTGCATGCTTCCCATTAATTCTCGGAAAGAGTCGCACGCTCACAGTATGTACAAAATGTGGCTCTTGATTTGGAAAACATTGCTTTTAGTTCCTCTGAGTTCATTAAAAAAAAACCTATAATATTTTTTTTTTCAGGCTTACACAGCATGATTTTTGGAGTTCAGTAACTTCTCAATTTAGTTTTGACCGTTCTCTCTTAACGTTCTTACTTCTTTCTGTTACTCTCAGGGGGCTGACAGTGGCAATGTTGCGGAACCGAGCAGAGGGCATCAGTGCAGAGGGAAGGGATGAGCAGCTCTGCGGTGCCACAGAAGCAGCTACTCGCAGTTGTAAGTTGGTGGTGTTGGATATTGCTGGGTCACAAATTAAGACAGCTGGTCATCTGGAAGGTCCTGTTTAATACAACATAGGAGAAAGAGTATCTTTTTTTTTTTTTTTTTGTTCCCCCCACTTGATTACCTCTAGAGAAAACTGGTTTTGTCTCGATAAAGAAAGCCAGAACCTACCTCCCAGTCAAGTAAAATGGGCACATTAGAAAAGCTTCATTCCACCTCTGTCTTCCAGCTGGGGAGATTCTTTCATTGGTTTTCTTTCACATCTTTCTACTCTTCCTTCCTTATTGCCATCCTTTTATGCCTGTATACTGTTTGAACTGCTTAGATTTGCTTCCCCACTCCAATCTGAGCTGGTTTTGTCTGTAAAACATTCTTACACATAAAGAGAGACATGAAGAGTTTATCTGTAGTGGGTTTGACTCGGGTTAAGAGATTGCACCTGTTTATTTCTGACTTTATACTCTGCGACAAAAAATGGGCTAAACCTTGGCACCTCTGTCTTTATCTTGTGCCAAACACAGTATGTCGCAATTTGTTCAGCACTTGTTCCCACCCCCCCACC